>BPTQ01000008.1:351877913-352065999 GCA_019973895.1 Chrysanthemum seticuspe | reverse complement strand
AAATTCAACTGGTGAGCACTCGTCCTTTACCTACTTGTTCACGCATGTTAGTAATCTTTTTCATTAAAATCTCTTCTTCATAATTTTGTTCTCAATTTAAGGAACGTTCTTTTCGAAAGATTTTGACGATTTATCCAGTTCAATTTTCTCATTTAGTTAAGAATTAGTTTTTTCAAGCTCAATGACACGATCATGGGAGACTTTCAGGGCAACAGATAATTCATGAAATTGGGAAGCATTAATAAAACAATTAGTAGCAGTGAAAAACATATCTTGAGCAATGCATTCAGAAATCAGGTTCTCATTTAGTGTATGCAAGTTCTTCCTCTCAATCTCATTATATTTTAGTGCTCGCTCATAGTCACTAACTTCAACTATCATTGCATCAAATTCCTTTTCCATTCCCTTAATATCAGTATCTATCCCCTTTTTAAGACTCTCAAAGTGATCTTTTAGAAGTTTAAAGAAAGACATGACCTCAGTTAAATAGCATTCTTTTGTTTGTTCAAAACCCCTTTCCCCTTCAGTAATCCCAGTGGGTGTGATCCTTTTCTTACAAGTTTTCTCAAAATCAACAAATAGTTGAAAAATAACATATTGACTGATTAAGATCTTACTTTTAGTAGCAATCGTTCTAGGAACTAGATGCATTGGCGTATTGGGAGGATACACAGTTGCTTTAGGCATTTTCCTAAGGGGAGGGTTTGTTTCAACAATATTTTCTGCTTATCTAAGTCCATTTTCCAGAACACTTGTTCGGGAGTCAACAATGTTTGAGGCTTAAACATGTTCAAGGAGATCCAATTCTCCTTTTTGTAGTCATGGGGAGTGATAATTACTTTCTTCTCTTTGCATTTAGGATCATTTAGTTTCTTATTCATCTTCTCCCTAGTGATTTCATCAAATTTCTTATCTTCCTCTGTGCACTCAAAGCAACTAGGTTTTTGTCTAGGTTTAAGAATCTGATTGCCATCATAGATCACACTTTGAGCTGCTTTTGCTATCTTCCTGTACTCAGGGTTGGGTTTATCTATAATGGGAACACTATGCTTATCGCTTAGAACTCTATGCTTAGTGATCATGTGAGCATTCTGAATGGTGTTCCCTTGTATGTACAACTTGTTTTCAAGTTTTTTTTTCAAAGTTTTCAGATTAGAAAAATCTTTCAAGAGTTTTGATTCCTTTGCATTAAATTCTTGCTTAAGCATTTTCACATTTTCTTGAAGTTCTTGTTTTTGTTTAGCAGTTTTAGAAAGCTTTTCTTGCAAGGAATTTAACTCTTGTTTTAATACTTCTTCTCTAAAATTACTTTTTCTAATGATTGTACGCACTTGTTCATCCATTTCCTGCTCACGAGTGGTCAACTTAAATTTTGAACGTTGTTCATAAATAGCAATACGTTCTTTATAGGCATTTAGTTCAGAAATTACAGAATCATCAGGGGCACATGCAGTGTATTCATCAAAAACATAGTCATTGTTGACTGCAGAAGATGCATCACTTGGTACAACTTCACTTTCACTTTGTTTCACATATTGATCATATGGGACAACATTGATATTACCCATATTTTCAATATTTGATTCAATAGTTTCAGTTGATTGTTCTTTGTCATGCATCTTTTGCACATCATCGTCATCGTATAGTTTTATTACCTCTGAGATGAGTTTGTCTTTGGATGAGCCAGCTTGTGGTGAAGATGAGACCTTGGGAGAAACCATTGGAGAAATGCTAGCCATAAAAATTGTGTGTGCAGTAGGTCCATCATCCACATCAGAGTCGTATGCATCACAATCAGCGACTTGAAAGGCATTCTGATGATTGTGACATATCTCCTGAATTGGCTGCTCATCCACATCTGCATCATAGGTCTTGGCATTGCCCTCAGCAAGAAACAACAACTCTTCTTCATCCAAAGCAGCACCATTATCCTGAGCTTGTACAAGCAGCATCTTATCTCTGAAGTAATCAGCATTTTGTGGACGTTTTGGAGATGTGCAGTTCCTTGCAATGTGTCCCTCACCACCACAGTTATAACATTTGATCGACTTAGCTTGGCCTTGATTACCATTCCTTCCTCGATTCTGATTACCAATATAACCTCTACCAGCTCCACCTCTTCCCTGGTCATACTGTCTTTCCTGAACTGGTTGCACCACGATCCTCCCATCTCTGACAGCTGCTTGATTGTGTGGGTTAGATGCTGTTCTGAGGTTGTTGTTGGTTTGTGGGAGAGAATTCATGTTTTGACTAATCAGAAGAGCTAGTTGATTAATGATGTTTCCCACGTGTGCATTAGCATCAGCTTGTTTGAACATAGGATCAGGAATGAGTTTGTGATTACCATTACCCATGGTTATGACTTGTGAGGCTTTGGTTGTGATTCTGATGTTTGAGTAGAAGGCAGTTGAGTCATTTGAAGAGCTTGTCTCTCCCTGGTTGGTTTTGAACTGATTAAGAATCATTTTTTCAAACATAGCATGTCTTTCATTCTGAAGGAGGAAGGCATAGAGTTGCTCATAGTTTGTATTCTTCAATCCCTTAGTGAGCTTCACAGAAGTGACGAACTTGTGCCATTCGGGATTCATATTGTTCACAAACTTTGAGTATAGCTGAATGTTAGGCATAGTCATTCTGATGTTCCTCATGTCATTCACTAGCTTATGAAATCTCACATAGTACTCATAGACACTCTCATCTGGTTTCATCTTGAAGTGCTCAAATTCATCATACAGCTGTGATTCTCGGTCTTCCATAGTTAATTCAGAACCTGAGAGAAGCATCTTGACATTATCCCATACTGCCTTTGCTTCGGTGTTGTGATTGATCAGCTTGTAGATGTCTTTTGGAAGACCTTGAAGAACGATGTTAGAAGCCCTGATATCAGCGTCGAATCTCTTTTTCTCCTTATCATCGAGCTCATCATATGTCTTTGGTCTGTCAATTCCATAGATCATTGTTCCATCTTCAGCTGTATCAATTAAGTCTCTAGTCGTCTCAACCCGATATGGTCCTTCATCAATGGATTTGAGAATGTTGACTCCATTTTCCTTTCCAAGACAGTACAATCTGATTCGTTGAGCCCAAGAGTCGTAGTCAGTTCTGTCAAGCATGGGTGGACGAGTATCTGAACCAGCTGCTTGAACATCCTCGGCAACAGTGGAAATGATTGTAGGAACGTTGGATGACATGTTTACAGATTTAAACGGGATTTTAAAACTCTATGATTAAACCGGGAAATAGATTCTTTCACGGGATTTTACTAAATCAAGAGAAAACCGTAAGAAAATCACCCAAGTCGCTAAAAAATTTTGCACCAAGTCGCTAACTACTAATTCGCTATTCCACCAAGTCGCTAAAGTCCCAAGTCGCTAAACAAAAGACAAGTCGCTAAATAGCAACTCGCTAAGCCTCTAGTCGCTAGCAAAATTTTGGCAGCAATTCGCTAAGATACAAGTTGCTAAGGAATCAAGGCGCTAAATAGCAACTCGCTACTTACCAAGTCGCTAACACCAAGTCGCTACCCATAGTGGAGCATCCACTACTTGTACTGTTAGTTGCTAGGCCTAAGTCGCTAACTCCACAAACTGCAACTCGCTACAAAAATGTAAAACAAGCCGCTAGCAAGAAAAGAAATCCGTAGGTCAAGTCGCTAGCAGGAAAACATCACAAACATCACTTTTCAATCCAAAAACAACCCAACCAAGATGATTCAAGCTTACCAAATGAAAACCTAAACAATTGTGATGATTCTAAACATAAAAGTACTAACAAAATCCAAGCTTTAACACAAGAAATCAACCAAATGATGCACAAACCACTAAACTTTTTCAAACTCAAAAACCACCTAAAAACCACTAGAAATCCAAAGATGTGCAAGATATGATCTAACCATGGCTCTGATACCATTTGTAAGATATTGGATTTCACATACACATCAAACCATAACACAAATTGGGCGAATAGGTGGAATTCTAGAGAGAGAAAGTTAGAGGTTTAGGGAACTTAGTGAGAGAAAGTGAAAGATATTATTATGAGCTCCAACTCTCTACCTTGGGAGGTAGAGAGTATTTATAGTCTTACATAAAACGCCACACAACGGGCTGTGGATCAGGCATACAATGGGTAAAGACCCGTCCGTCCTCCACGGTGTTACTTAACTAAATACTACTTAACTTAAAATAACTACGACTACTACGAGCTTTCTAACGATTACATATACTTGAGGTGACCGACTCTTTAATACCTGGAATTTCTAATTCCTAACAGTTGTTCTTCTCATTCCTGAAATCGATCCAACCGACTTCTTTGCCACACCTACTGAGGAGACATTTCTACAATTCTTGGTTGATATTGGCTACGATGAAGCTTTAGGAACTATCTCTAAGCACTCTCATGTGGAGCTTAAGAACATTCCTCAACCGTGGAGAACCCTCTACATCATCATCACCAAATTGGTCTCTGGTCGTGATAGTGGCTATGAGCATCCTAAGCTCATGGAACTACAAATTTTCTGGTCATTAATCAACAAGAAGGACATTGAAATCGAAGCACTGATATGAGATGACATGATGTCATTTCACAAGAAGCTTGGCTCAAAGATTCCCTATGTCAGATACACTAAACTGTTGATCCATAGAGCACTTGGACTTCATCCTGATATCCCCAAGAGGCTCAATGACCCCGATAATCACGACATGTTGACTGAGCCTATCCTATCTGTCAGAATCAAGGAATCGTCAACAAAGAAACAGGGTGCTGTGTTACCTGATCACCTACTGACTAACGAAATCAAGAAGCTTGAAACGTACAAAAGGTATCGGGTAGCAGTAAGAGAAAGCAAAGTTCGTCATCTCGATGAAAAACCTTCTGGTACACCTACTCGGAGAACCAGAAGAGGAAGTGCTGGAAGTGCAGTAAGCACAGAGAGTCAGAGGAAGTATCCCAAAAGGAATCCTCCAAGAAAAAGGACTGTTCCTGCTAAGGAAGTTGTTCCTATTCCTACACATGAACCGCAAAGAAAACTTGTGGACGAAAGCTCTGAAGGTACTGATTCAGATGAAGAGGTCCACTACTCTGAATCTGCAACCGAACCACCTCCCTCAGTAGCAAAACCTCCTAGTCCTACAGCTGAACATGGAAAAGGGAAGACTCCTGTACTTGTGCCATATGAAGAAAGCTCTGAAAGTGATGAAGAGCAACTGGATACTTCATACAGGAAGAAGTTTAAATTCGTTAGACACCTTCAAAAAGCTGAAGAATTTGCAAAAGACCAAATGGGTGGCCCCGGAGGATCAAGTGGTGCTGCCCACTCTAAACCAACTCCTGATGCGGTTAATCAACCCGATAAGGGAGCTGGTACCACTACTCTTGGGCAACAACAATCGCTTGTGAAGGAGTCTACTGATTATAACATTGAGGAACCAGAAAAGGACAAGACTGAGAAAGAAAAGACTGATGAAGAAGCTAAGGCTCAGACGGAAGAAAAGGCTAAATCTGGACAAGATAACGAAGAGAATTATGATGATTATCTTCTCAACAGTCCAACTCGTTCCAAGGAGGATACTTCTACACCTCCAAAGGACCCTGAGCCTCCTCATGTCTCCTCATCATCAGATGCATCATCTCATTCTTCACTACCACCATCTAAAAGATCAACCAAATCAACATCCAAATCAGTGAAGAAACCACCTCGATCTTGGATTTTTCATACTCATGAAAGAATTGTGAAAGCTGTCCAACAAGTCAGAAAGAAGGACATGCTCTACAGAAAACTGAATTGGTTTGCTGACCAAATACAGCACTTACATGATGAGAATGACAAGATGCAGAAAGAAAGGGAATTCGTTCAGGAGTTCATGAGTAGTCATCGTCAAGAGGAACTGAACGAAATGATCGAAGGTTACACTAACAAGTACCTTCTGGATATCGTTCCTAAAGTCACAAAAGAGATGTTTACCAGACAACTATATCCGAATCTTATGCAGATAGCCAAGCAAACTATAAGATCAACACCTTTAACCGTCACAATCAATCCATCTGATCCTTTAGTTTTCTCGGACAATGAATGGTGGCCAAGCTTGTTACACAAATGTCTAAACGATCTGGGACATTTACTTCTGATGAAGGAAAGCTGTTTCAAGCATTGCTGGACTACCAACTCAAATAAGCATGTAGATTCGAAGCAGAAAGGCCGAAACGTCCTAGAGATGATGAAGATAAGGATCAGGATAAGAATGATGAAGCTAAACGACAGAAGAAGTCTGGTGAATCATCTTCTATGTTACCTCCTCCCCAACGGACTCCTACTCAACAAAGGTCTCCTCCCCATTCTTCTACTGATGAACCTCAGGATTCTGAGTTACCGCCCCAGACTCAGAAAACCGGTGATTATTTTGAGTATACGGGTGGTGACGATGAGGAAGTCCTTGAGCCCCTACAACAACCCACCTCTCCCAAACAAGTACGGAAACCAGAATCATCATCTAGGCCTTCGAAAAAGAAGAAGAAGACGCCTCAGACTGACGTGGTATCATGGCTAGATGACGATAAAACAGAGGAATTTGAATGGTTCTCTACTCTTGTTAATAACACTCCCTACCCTAAAGAAGGACAAGATCTGGTAGACGGTAACACATTGGAGCATGCTAAAATACTGCAAGAAAAGTTCCATGTGAAGAAGATGACGAAATCCGAGTTGAAGCGAATCAAGAATGAAGCATTTCAACTGTTAAAAGACAGCTCCGAAAGTGCCCTCGAGGTCGAATATCATCTTGACAACATTGCTCGAGCGATGTCTAATAACATGGATTGGCTCAACCCAGAAGCAAACATTGACTTCACCAAACGGGACAATCCTCCATATTACACCGACTGGACCAAACCTCTACCAACAATTGGCCAACCAGATGAACCTAGGATTCCATTTAGATATTTCTTCAACAAAGACCTAGAATTTCTTCTACATGGTGGCGATGGGTCAAGGAAATACGCTACATCTTTGACACTTCCATTCCCCGCAGCAATATACTCAAACTGCATAGCTATCGAGGAAAGAGCTAATCACTTGTTCTCTAACAAAGTGGAAGCTTACGACCGAGATGCATTGTACGGGATTCATCATTGGCCGGAACGCCGAAGAATCTACTACAGAAGCTGCCAGGTTCAGAAATCTCAACATGCAGTGTTCAGTACTAAAGATATCGTTGCCATCAAACACGTTGCTCTTTCATCTAAGTGGGACTACACTTTCCTAAAGAATATCGTGGTCAAACGACAAGATGAAAAAGATTATCCATTCTCTGAAGCTGGCTTTGAGAATTTGTCTATCAACAACATTGAAGACATGTACCTTGCCAAAGTACAGGGTCGCATGAGGCAATTTTCAACCGAAGTACAACGTGAATTCATCAAGTCACTGCTCATCTTCATCAGACACTAGTCATCAAGGAACGTGTAGAAGATCTTCAGCTGGCAGTTGAATCTTATCAGACCCGTGTCAACTTCACTCCACCTCAGCTTGATCTTCCCGACATCAACCAGCTCTCACAATATACACTCATCAGCAAACCTTTTGGCGTCGTTTACCGTAGTGAACTACAAAGAAATTGCTTAATGGCGTGTAGTGAACTTCACAAGTTTGGAGATCACACTTTGAAGATGGTTAGGGATGGATTGGCTTATAGGTTGAAGGATATATGTCACAAGATTGGGTCTCCTAAGCGATGGAATTCTCAGGATCAAAGGGATGTGAGGAGGATCATCAAAATGATTGATGAAAGGTTGAATAGAAGGGATCAGTTCAGAACTTTGGAAAGCTTTGTTGGTGGTCGACCCAGGATTAACATCACCGGCAATCAACGCCCTGTTCGCACTCCTGACAACATCACTGGACTTCCTGGTACCCCTTGAACTGCTTCTTTCATTATAAATTTGGATGTGTGATTATATATGTCAATGGCTTGTGCACACATTACAGTGTACAACCCGTAATTGTCAAGAAAGGACCTTGTGGTACGATTCAGTGCCACAATCCTTATAAAAGGAGTGAAAGCTTCTTATTTTTGAGTAAAACCTATCAAACCTTTCATTTTTCAAGGTTTTGCTCAAAAAGACAAGTACTTCCACGTATGATTTTCAAAACCTCAACCGTTTATATCACTTGTTGAGGGGGAGTATTTGTATCTAAATTTTGTTCACAAATTGTTCATAGTGGTCACTCTTCCCGCAACACTCGAAATGGTCATATTTCTTCTCAACCGTTCAAAAATAATTTTTTATGCCATTTTTGAGGGGGAGAAAATTATGTGATAAGAAATATGTTGTGTAAATGCAAATGAATCTGTGTACTTCAGACTTAACCAACGAATTGACGATACTTAAACTGTTAGTAAATCGAAAAGACTTGTCCGGGACGGGTAATAATTTCAAGCTAGCTCGCTAGTAATGTAAACGTGTCTCGCAAAGGACTTGTCCGAGTAGAAAGTACCATTCGAGAAACTCTTGGTAGACATGAACTCTGACGGGTATGACAACCTTTCGAGGATTGTCTACACCTTCAAGGTAGTTATTAGAACTGGTTGTCACCTAAAAGGTGTCAATGTAACTCTTTAACTATGCAACATAACCGTGTCTCGCGGGAGATTGTCTATCTTGAGTTGATCAATTCAAAAGTGCGCGCTCTTCCCACACGGTGCAGATTTCCGTCAAAACTCTAAAGCACTTGTGCTGGGGGAGTATTTCTGCTAAAAGATAAAACTCTCACAGTGGTTCAAACATGTTTTTCATTTACAAACCCTTTGAGAGATTCTTCACAACAGTGGTTTTAATGGAAACATAGGTTAGTCATGGAGTTATAAGGTGACTAAGGTTAGGAATAACCGTCCTATGATCCGCCAGAGCCGGAGGGATCTACCCAAGGACACCTCAAATAGTTAGAATTTAGAAGTCCTTAGGTATGATTGTAAAAAGGAGAAAATGAGAATCTGAGAAAGAAGGAGTTGAAGAATCAAAAAGAAATGCAAAGAAAAGGGTGAAAAGAAATAGCCCTCCAGATTATTCAACTTAGGGCAGACACCGGGTTCAATTCATATGCTACTGGTTGTCACTTGATGACGCCGGTATTGAAGATTAAAAGTCGTCATGGACCCAGTGACGCACGCACTAAACCTTCTTAGCCACTCAAGTTTCTCTCAACAGAAGCTTGTTTCATTCTCACAAGGAACCCTACGTAAACTATTGGCTTTCTCTTAGAGATAGCTGGTATTGAAGAAGGAGACCCTCTCCCTAGTCTCCGCTCAGGAAAACCAAAACGCACTATTGAGTCTAAAGCCATGAGATTCATCAAAAGATCTCTTAGGAACACTTGACATTTCATCACATGTTGATCACCAAATAAGATCATCAGTGGTTCATATCGAGTCCTTCACAGATCTTAGCAATCTGTCGAGAACATTTATGAGAGGTTCACAATTGTGATCCTCAGTGATTGAATGGAAACTCCTGCCAGGGTCAACATCAAACAGCCCTGACAGCAGGTCACTTCGGTAACTCCCCGTGGATTACGCGGAGTGTGTCTCAAACGGTCTACAGTCGTGAGGTGATGCTTCGGTGTACCTCAGCGACTCATCTGAACTGTAGATGTACTTCGGTACATCGCGTTATCTCACTTGTGGGACTCCAGTTCAGGAACGGCCTTTGTAAGAATTAGAGTTGTGTTTTCACACTATGCTGTTAACACTCTCGAAGTTCAAACTTGTAAGTGCTGGAATCCGCTTATTACTAACCGTTTGAAATGTTTTCTTCTTATGGAAGCTCCGGAGCGGGATGATCGTGCAGATTCTTCTCATGCTCACGCCAACATCATCACTAATGGAAGTTCTATTCAAAAGCAACACAACAGTCAGAATGATTCTTCGTCAAACCAAAGAATCTACAAAGTTAAAGACTTAAAGAACTTCATCAGTATTGAATTCCAACGTCAAAGAGCGTGTGAGCATGTTGAAGAATGACGTGGAGACACTGGAGCAGCGAAGCAGACCTGAGGCAGACTTGATGCAGACTACAACATACTATCACTTTCATCACAAAGAACAATGATCAAAGAACAAAGTTAAAGACGACGTCAAAAGCATAACTATTCAAAGACAACTATCTCTCTACACTGGGGAGATTGTTCAAATCAAGGCAATTCTTCTCACAAGAAAGAAGAATGTCAGAAGACGTCAAAGCTACTATTACATCAACGCCTTCATCATTTTTCATCACCAACACTTGAGGGGGAGATTGTTGGAATCACTCCTAAACCTTAATTCAAGTGTTTGTTACTCATATGTAATAGGTAGCTTATTATGGCCTTTATGTTTGTTTAAGGTCAAGCTTATGTAGAAGGCCCATAAGCTTAGGCCCATGTCCAATAAGGAAAAGGGAAGGAGTGGGAGTGTTGCCCTAGCTCCTTGCCTATAGATACTCTTGTAAACCTTCATTTGAAGGTTGGTTGTTCAAGTTATTCCTTTCACTCATGCCCTACGCATAACTGTCTTACTATATCGTGTGTGTGTGTGTGTGTGTGTTTGGTTTATTGTTCAATCGCCTTTATCTCTTTCTTGTAAGCTTGTGTTGTAAAACTAGTGACCTAACATATGCGTATTAGAATTGTGAAACTATATCAGAATTCCATGGATAACTTAATTCTCTTTGGACCAAATACTTGTCAATTGGGTCAAGCCAAATTGCTATTAAAGTATTTACGAACTAAGTGCATGCAATAATGTATATTCATTGAACAATACAAGAACCTTATGTTCACATGTTCACAAGAAGACAGAACTGTTCAAGAATTATATGTTCATGTGTTATCACGAAAACAGAACATGTCAATAATACATTATAAGTCTTTGAATAATTCAAAGGCCTTATGTTTATGTGTTAAGACATAACCATTTTACTATGTACTTTATATTACAAGTCATTGATTAATTCAAGGACTTTATAATTATGTCTTAACATGTAAGCATAATTATACTAACAAAAGTAATCATGAACGCAAGCTCTTGAGTTCTATAGTAAATTCAAGTTAATTTTATACTTCATAATTATGATCATTATCATATAACCATAATTATGTTGACTAAAACATGTAGTCAAATGTTGAAGTATCTTTACACTATATCATGACATTTGAATTTAGTAGGGCAACAAACATCTTGCATGTTCAAGTCCTAGTAGAATCATTATTAGAATGTAATAGGGCAATAAACATCTCACGTGTTTAAGTCCTAGTAGAATTCTTGTTTACATGTAGTAGGACAATAAACATCTCGTGTGTTTAAGTCCTAGTAGAATTATTAGTTTCCTTTACCCCGCGGTCAAGAGATACTAATAATATTATTGTTCCTTGCACACACTTTGAAAACAAACAACACGTGATTGATTGTATAAACAATATGATAATGTCATAGATATTATAAGTAGTTTTAGAACCATAACCTTTAATAAGGAATTGTGGATTATTATTCTATAGATAACGCTTCAGAGAGCGACAGCAGGAAGGCAACGTGTTATCTTATAAAATAAAATGCAATTTTCCTTTAAGCAATTGTTGTTCATATTCGGAAAGTAATGAATTATTTCAAAGCAAGTTTGAAATGATATGGATGACTAACAAGGAAATAAATCCCATCACTGAAATTGACAACATTACATGAATGCTATTTCAGTAATAAAATGCAATTGCTCCCGCTGGATTTGTCAACATTGTAAGTGTTACATTTCCAGTAGAAAGCATATAGCAATTTTATTCACTTTCCTATTCTCTTCGAATGCTTACGAGTAGCAATGTACTTAGGTATTTGAACAAAGTATATGAAGTCCTATTTATGTAGATAATGGACTAGCCATTATTACATTCAATTAACTTGAATCTTTAGCATGCAATTCCTCCTTTATCGTTTACATAGCCCCACGGGTATTTAGCACTTTAGGAATAATAAGAGTCCAAGAGAATTACCTAGCGAATATTCTAGTAATGTTTTCTAGTTGCACGATGTCATTTATTTTGGTAGCTATAAACCCAATGTTTTCAAGTTACACAAAATATTCTATCTTTCAATAATTTCTTGTGACAACTCGTAAATTCTTCGATGCATCATTATTGGAGAAACATCAATTAGAGCGATCATTTTAATAAATTTAAGATACGAGTCGTTTTATATATCATTTTTAATAGAAATAATATTCTAAGAACGTTGGCGTAACTCTCGTGTCACGAATCCCTCGTTTAATAGTTTAAACGAGCCCCGAACCTAATATATCGAAAGTTTTACAAAATTTCATTTAGGGTCCTTGTGATATTTTCATTTTTGCCTTTGTAGTTCCACTAGTACATGTTGGGTCCTCCCTTGGAGTAAAAATACCCCACCTCCTCTTCACTCTCTCATTTTTACCATTTCTTTCTCTCACTACAAAACACACATACACCAAATCCTCCTCTTTCTCTCTCTAAGAATTTCGGCGACCCAATTAGGGTTCCGGCGCCGTCACCGGAACCCGGCCAACTTCCGGCCATCTCCTACATCAACACCACCCATCCCATCTTGTAGGTCGGGATCCCGTGGTTCTATTTTCATAACACACTCGCGTTCAAACTCACACACGCGCCTCAAATCTTAAAAATAAGAATCGGACATTAGGGTTTTTAAATGAAAACATGTTCAAGAGGCCAAGGGTCGATGGTTACGGGTTGTACCCGTTGGAGACACCACCACGGCTGTGGACTCCTCTCTCCGTCTCCCTATCTCCACCTCACGTCTCTCTCTTCTTTCTATCGTCCTTGTGGATAAGCCGTCATCTACAACTCGTCTCGTGTATATTACCTTTATTTTGTTTTGGAAACCGATTATATATATTGTTGTGTCATTATTTTCGTGGGTTAATAAATTAAATTGAATGTATATATACAATGGTGTTTTATTTCATGGATAAACATGTATTAAACAAATTAAAATGTTATAGAATGGAGGTTTATAAAACTTGGCTAAACCAAATCCTTCGTGTGGTATAAAGAAATCAAGGGTGTTTGTTTGGCTATTTTTGGGTGCGTAACTGAATCGGGTCAGACCCATGTGGGTCTCGTACGTGTCGGGTCTGATGACCATGGGATTTAAACATGTTCTTCGTATGGAGTTTTAGTTGGAGGGTAACATAATTTCATTTGTTTGGGTTGGTTAGTATAAATATATATTGGTGTGGTGATTTGTTTGTGATTTCTGTTTTTGATTGACGGGTCGGGTCGTGACCCATGGATTGTAGAGACGTGATACGAATTAAGTTTTGGTTTGAAATTATTATGATTGTGTTAATTGTTGTCATAAACCTGTTGTGAGTCTCGAAGGATAATAAAAAGAAGTAGGCAACATGTGATTTGTTCTGTTTTGGAGTCAAGTCGGGTTTGACCCAAACGTTTATTTGAGTTACGTATATTTTTGGTCTCGGGTTTGACCCGGATAGTCAAATGTTGGGGTTGACAAGTCTCAATGTGTGACATAACTAAGGTATATATAGACTTGGTTACGGGTTCAATTCCATTTAGACACAACAATAGTTTAAAAGTCGTAAAAGTTGTTAAAATGAATTAATAATTACTAATAAGGAAGTGATAAATAAGATATGTTAATGGGTACACTTGCAATATATATATATATATATATATATATACCTACTTAATGACGCGATATGGTAACGAATCATTATGCAACGATAACCGGGATAGAACTATCGGGTAAAACAATATGGAACTTGAGTTAACAATGAATAAATGTGTATAAAACAATGAGATAAACATTTAGAACTAAATAAGGTAATTACTAATTGATAACAAATGTTACATATACATTATAAGATTTGATTACGTCTTATAAATTAGAGTAACGTTGGATATACAAGTTATACCGTACTTCTTTAAACATTTGGAGTTAACCACGTACGATATATTGGACTTGAAAATGAGTTTGATATATTTGTTTCACGATATGCCTAAGTAATCTCTTTTCGCATTTTAAATGATAATGAAATATATAACTATATATATTATTGGCAGATATAGTTTTATTTAATTATAAATCTTTATCAACTACGATAATAACTTGTGTTTTATAAAAACAAGTTAACTTTTATAAACTTGTTTGAAAAGATTATTTTGATAAGACAATTCATTAGAGTCGCAATGGTTTGGGAGCATTGAATAAAAGAACGTGTCGTTTAGAATATACTACTCAATATACCTTATACGAAGTATTTTATTATAAACTGGCATAAATTACGAGTAACAAATGTGACATCTTTATTAATCAAGTGATAAACGGAAACTTGTCTTTTATTGTTAACATGTACGTTTGGGATTATGGGGAAATTATTGAAAGTTAACCTATCTATGTGTCATAAATAGATGTCGTCATTTTCTAGTCTTTGACTAGCTTGAGTATTGTCAGTATTTCTTGACTTGGTCAATGTCTTTTCTTTTTGGCGTGCGTTCTAGTTGGTATGTCCCGACTATGTCGAAGTCTTCCCTTCTTTCGCGTGAGTTGTGCGTCGCGTCTATTGTTTCCTACCACCACCCGAAACGTTAAAACTAAACTTTTGAGATATTAATAGTAACTTTTGGGAACAAAAATGGACTTTTGAAAGTAACGACATGAATGATCCACTAAAACTACGACACGATACTTTTATCAACTTCTTTATCATATGAGCTATATTTTAAGATTATCGTATACGCATTAGGTTGCGTCACTTCTATTCTATCGTACTTGTCGTACATTCATCTGGATGCCTTGGAGAATATCTTTAGATGCCATTCGTGTCAATAGTGAATAGTGCACTGTTGTGGCTAAGGTGAGTTTCATAGCCCCTATTTTCTAAAGTTTTCATAACTATTTTGGGGGAGAATACATGCTGCTTTTAATCAACTATAACTGGATACGTGAATGTTATATGAGAATGACTGTTGATGACGTATAGTCCGCATTCGGGTCATGAACCCGATCAGTGGACGCTACTAACACTCGAGCCCAGTACGAGTGGGCTAACACGGTAATGGTTTGGGCTCACGAAGGCCCAAACCCGAAGTTATTTATAGTCTTGATATCAGATATCTCTTATTAATGGGATATGTATCAATCGACCGACTTAGGCGGGATACGCCGAAGGTTGGGGAAAACGAAACAAACAAGGACTTCGTGTGTATATAAAGGGTATCTCGACCCTCATTAAAGGTACGATCACAAAACCCTACTCTCCACTAAACCCTAAAACCGATTAGTTACTCTCACGCCGGAGGATAATCGTGGGAGACAATCCCACGATAAGCCTAACGGTGTTTTCTGTTTTCTTACTGCGCAGGTCTTAAGCATCAAGGTCTAATTGATACGAGAACCAGAGTCCAAATAAGGAACGCCCAACTTTTGTATCAACAAGTGGCGCCATCCGTGGGACCAACCACTAAGAACTAGAATGACAAAGCACGGAAACCTAAGCTAGCGATCGCATAGTGACCTACAAGGGAAGAAGCAGCAAAGCGGATCAGCCTCTAAGCAGGCCTCTGGAACAACCAGTGCGACCAAAAACCAAGGGTCAGGCCCAGATCTGGTCTTCACGATAGTGGAACCACGCACGGGGAAAACCCATGCCACTACGACAACCACCAGCGCAGAAGTTCCACAGCGCACCCTTCTTACCACTCCCCTCCAATCGGTGCCAGAAACGGACCTCACAACCCCGCCAGGCACGCCTGACCAAAATAGGGGGTCTAGAAGTGGAAACAGACACCCTCGCGCTAGAAGGAGTCACGCCTGAACTAGCGCCAAGTGACTTCGTGTCTTAAAACTACGAAACCTTGGCTGCCCTCATGCAAGAGGAAGCGAAAAAGAGGTCGAGTCAGAGCCTGCAAGCCCGACTCAACTTCAAATCAGAATATGAGACATCCCCATCGTGTCACCGGAGGGAGAGGCGCAAGAGGGACAGCCGCCGGCCCCCAGTGTTTACCAGGATCGGGAGGAGAGTTGTGAACGATGAAGCAGCTGACCTACAGTATCTGGGAGAACACGAAGATAATGGACGGCGTACCAATGTCCACGCTAGGCTTGGTAGTTGCAGGGTCCATGACAGACTTGGGAGACGGCACTCCCCTAGTAAAAGCTCTTCGAGCTCGAATTCTGAGGACAGTCGGCGCAAGCGCCGAAAGAGAGGAAGCTCGTCCTCCAGTGACTCCTCGGACAACGAGGACAGAGAAACAGGACACTGGAAGTCCAGGAGAAGATATCGCGACCAGGAGGACGAAGATATGTCTCTTCCCTGGCGCCGCCAAAAGGTGGATGCGTTCACTCGGCGCATCAGCGATTTTTCAGAAGATAAGAGAAGGCGCATGCCCGCCAATGTGAAACCCTACGATGGAACAGGTGATCTGGACGATCACCTAAAAATTTTCGAGTCAGCTGCTACCATCTAAAATTGGCCACAACGTGTGGTGCCACATGTTCAATTCCACATTAGTGGGAAATGCGCGAAACTGGTTCAGTAAGCTCCCACGCAGAAGCATTGGTGGTTTTGAAGAGTTGCGGAAGGCGTTTCGCCTGAACTTTACTCAAAGGAAGAAGTGCACCAAAAACCCCGTCGAACTTGCCAGGGTAAAACAGCGCCAGGGGGAATCTACAAGCGCTTATGTGGAACGCTATAAAGACGAATGCATACATGTCAAGGCATGCCCCGAAGTACTAAAGATCTTAGGGTTCATGAACGGAATCAATAACCCAGAACTCATCAAAAGGTTGAACGACAAGGTCCCCCAAACCTTTGATGAACTTATGAAACGTACGAGGTCCTTTATCCAAGGAGAAGCTGCTGCGGCAGACAACAAGAAAGGCTATTCAAACTATAGGTCACAAGAATAGCCTAGGAGACAATCCATGGACCAGAATAGCAACCGCAACAAGAACTACCGCGGTCAGGGGAGCGGACGAGATAATGACAAGTATACCCCGCTAACCAAGACTCCGAAGGAGATATTCGCAACGGAAGGCGCGAACTTCCCGAGACCCCCACTAATGCGCACCCCAGAAGAGCGGCGCGTGGGGAACGGATACTGAGACTATCATGGACAGAAGGGCCACACCACCAATGAGTGTGTCCAATTGCGCCAACTAATTGATAAGCTAGTAAAAGAAGGCAGATTGGACCATTTAGTCAAGAACATCAAGGATGGGAAAGATAAGCAAAATACTGGGAATAAGAAAGAAGCACCAAAAGATAAGGCTGATACCATTTACATGATACAATCATGGCAGCGAAAGACTAGGAAGAAGGTCAGCCAAAAGTTTTCCTGTGGAAGCGAAATCTCTTTCCCCACCTTGGCTGCGGACATCGCAGGGGTATAACCTCTTACCATCGAAATTAATGCAGGGGGTCACGATATCCACCGCATGTATGTTGATGGAGGAGCATCCGCATATATAATGTATGAACATTGTTTCAAGCGACTGCGACCTGAGATACAAAGTCAGTTAAGCCCGGCCATGACGTTGTTGACTGGTTTTACGGGAGAAAAGATATGGCCCATGGGGAAAATACGCCTACTAGTCAATGTTGGTAATAGGGAACACTCTACGACAGCCTGGATGAACTTTATGATGATCAGATCCCCTTCGTCATACAATGGCATTATTGGAAGGCCAGGGATATCAACCATACTCGCAGTACCGTCTACAGCACATGGGATGCTCAAGTTCCCGGTAGAGGGGGGCATTGTTACACTATGCAATACCACCGTACCACCTGGAGAATGTAACACGATTACATGTGAGACGGCACACATCCCAGAACAGCGCGCAACTAAAGTATCAAACCTGAGGGTCGCAATTCATCCTGATTACCCAGAGCAAGAAGTATCGATCGGGGGATCGCTATCTGATAAAGGCAGGGCGGCCGTGTGCGCACTCTTGCAAAAGAATCTGGATACCTTTGCATGGGAACCAAAGCACATGACTGGGGTGCCACGCTCGATTACAGAATACAAGTTGAGAATCCGACAAGGATACTCCCCAGTACGACAGAAGAAGTGCGGCCAGGCTCCAGAGCGCGCAAAAGCCATTCTGGAGGAAGTACACAAACTTGTGGATGCATGTATCATGCGAGAAGTCTATTACCATGACTGGCTTTCCAACCCAGTGATGGTCAAGAAGAGCGATGGTAGTTGGCGGATGTGCGTGGACTTCACGAATCTCAACAAAGCATGTCCACAAGACTGCTACCCACTACCAGAGATAGATTGGAAGGTAGAATCTTTGTGCGGATACCCACTTAAATGTTTCTTAGACGCATACAAAGGGTGCCACCAAATCCAAATGGCTAAAGAAGATGAGGAAAAAACGGCCTTCCATACAAGCCAAGGCGTCTATTGTTATACAAAGATGCCCTTTGGCTTGAAGAATGCAGGCGCCACCTACCATCGATTGGTAGATAATGCATTTGAAAAACAGGTGGACCGCAACCTAGAGGTTTATGTTGACGACCTTGTCATAAAAAGCCATACTGAGGACGAATTGGTACGCGACATGGAGGAAACATTTAAGACACTACGAAAGATCAACATGAAGTTAAATCCTAAGAAATGCACCTTCGGCGCTACAGAATGCATGTTCCTTGGATATTTGATAGAGCCTGATGGCATTAAACCGTGTCCAGAAAAAATGAAGGCTGTCATCCAACTTCCTTCACCACGCACGTTGAAAGAAGTCCAGTCTCTGAAAACTAGCCGGTTTGAACAGATTCTTGTCCAAATCAGCAGATAAGTCACTCCCCCTCTTCAAATCGCTCAAGAAGTGTACAAAGAAGGGAGACTTTCGCTGGACTACGGAAGCAGAAGAAGCTTTTATACAGCTTAAACAACACATAGCAGCGCTCCCCACGCTAGTCGCGCCCCGCCCAGGGGAAGAATTAATTATGTACTTATCTGCGACTCATGGAGCAGTCAGCGCGGTGCTACTAATGGATAGGAATTCAGTACAAACACCGGTATATTTTGTAAGCAAAGCACTCAATTAAATGGTGGCTAACTATAGCGCAATGGAGAAGTTGGTCTTGGCATTAGTATTCACCGCCAAAAGGCTGCACAGGTACTTCCAGGCGCATCCAATAGCGGTGATCACAGACCAACCTATCAAGCAAGTCATCTCCAAACCCGACGCATCAGGACGACTACAAAAGTGGAGTGTGTTGCTAGGTGAGCATAACATCTCCTACAGACCACGTACTGCGGTTAAGGGGCAGATACTAGCAGACTTCATCATCGAAAAACCAGATACTGATGATGCACCTTCACCAAGAAAGGTGGAACTACAAGAACCATGGATCCTATTCACGGATGGATCTTCATGCGTGGACGGGTCAGGCGCAGGCCTTATCCTCACGAGTCCAGAAGGAATGGAATTCACTTACGCACTGCATTTTGAATTCACAACCACAAACAACGAGGCAGAGTATGAAGCCCTGATTGCTGGATTACGTATCGCAACTCGAATGGGCATACGCAACCTAGAAGCAAATGTGGATGCCCGGTTAGTAGCCAACCATGTGTTGGGCGAATATGTGGCTAAAGAGGAAAACATGGTTCAATACCTCGATAAGACCAAGTCACTAATCCATGGTTTCGACAGGTTTACCATCAAACAAGTTCCTAGAGGGGAAAACAGAAAGGCGGATGCACTGAGCAAAATTGCATCCACAAGTTTTACGCACCTGTCAAAACAAGTATTGGTGGAGACTCTTAAGAGCAAGTCCATCTCAGAGATGGAGATATCCACGGTGATAGAGGAGCAAGGTCCTACATGGATGACTCCAATCTTCGAGTTTATAAGCAAGGGCATACTGCCCCAGGAGCAGAAGGACGCCCGACGAATACGTCGCACATCACAGAGGTTTGAACTTCGAGATGGTATATTATATCGGCGTTCATTTCTACAACCATGGCTTTGATGTGTCGGACCCCTTCAAGCAGATTACGTACTCCAAGAGATCCACACTGGTTCATGCAGTATGCACTCAGGACCATGGTCCGTTGTAGCACGCGCCTTACGGACAGGATACTACTGGCCTACGATGCACCGTGACGCGCAGGATTTGATAAAAAAGTGTGGCGACTGCCAAGTTCATAGACCCATCCCACGCCAACCACAACAGGAGCTAACACCTATTACGTCGCCATGGCCATTCTATAAATGGGGTATCGACATTGCAGGCCCCTTCCCTGTTGCAGCAGGGGGACTGAAATTCCTTATTGTGGCTATAGACTATTTCACTAAGTGGATTGAGGCAAAGGCGGTCGAGACAATTACAGGTAATCAGGTAAAACGATTTGTTTGGGAGAATACCGTATGCCATTTCGGATTACCTGGGGAAATCATTTCGGACAATGGAAAACAATTACGTGATAACCCTTTCAAGGAATGGTGCGAGAAACTAAATATTGCACAGCACTTCGCGTCGGTTAAACACCCACAAACCAATGGTTTGGTCGAGCGTGCAAATAGTAGTCTGGGTGAAGGAATTAAAGCATGCTTAGACAAACACAAAGGGAGGTGGGTGGAGGAATTATCGCATGTTTTGTGGGCGCACCGCACGACAATAAAAATTAGCACGGGAGACACTCCCTTTTCTCTTGTCTATGGGACAGAAGCCGTCATACCAGCCGAAATTAGGATGCCAACTATTCGTACTACCGAAGTTAATGTCACAACCAATGACGATGAACGGCGCATAGACTTGGACCTATTGGAAGAAAGGAGCGAACGCGCAGCCATATGTGAGGCGAGAGCTAAGTCAAAAATGAAAGGATATTACGATGCTAAAGTTCGAAGCATCTCATTCAGACCAGGCGACTTTTTATATCGCGCTAATGATGCGAGCCATGCAGAAGATACAGGAAAACTTGGACCGAAGTGGAAAGGACCTTATGAGGTCATTGAAGCATTCGGAAAGGGCGCGTACAAGCTGCGTGACTTGGATGGTCGTGAGCTACAACGCACATGGAACATCTGCAATCTCAAACGATGTTATCTTTAGGAAAGGCTACAGCCCAGTGCACGGACACCCCCACACTTTAGTAAAGTGCTCAATAAGTATCCGTGTATTTACATTCTGTTTTACTTAGGCAAATGTCTTTTTTCTTTTTTTACAAAAACTTGCAAGTATTAATAAAACGTCGCAGTTTCTAGCTAACTCCGCGACACATTTCACTTTGTTATTTACATATTATTTATGTCTCCACATTGCTAGTATATTATCTTTTGCCTACATGGCGTGCATGCACTTACTAAAACCCACGATGGTAAAAGGATGAGTAAACCTACTAAATAACTCGTTGAGTAAGAGGGTTGCAAACCCATCAACATCGGATCATGCATCCTTGTTAAACACCTTATTCTCAAGACGTTGGAATAAGTTCAATGTGCATCCCACGATGGATGCGCAACAATGCACACTGTACGCGTTTAACAAACTAGGAATCAAGACTCTTGACTCCTTGATATGATATTTACAGTACGCTGCATATCACACCATACACGATTATGATACAAGTACTTAGAAATTATGTTTCAAGTATGTTAAATCATGATTTTCATACACGATTATGGACTTCATATACTATTCGCGTTTATATAACCATTTGATTCTTAGACAACGAGGACGTTTTTTATGTAAAGACAGATAACTAAGTACAAACATTATAATCGCAACCACATTCGATAAAACATATGGATCAATACACCTTCAACAAAAAAGGGAAATTTCATTATGGACCACAAGTTCATACAAAGGATATCTACAAAGATGCTATAGCCTACATACTATTACAACGCCTAAGAGATGAGCTCTCAACACGGTATGCATCGTCCCCAGCCTCTTTAAGCCTCTTCAACAGATCAGAATCATGGCGCGATACCGTTGCCACACTAACAGGTACCCCGTCGGATCTCGGGAGATGCGTTGCGCCAAGACCACAAAGAATGGCCTTTCCCTTCATGCCCTTCTTCTTGGCAAGCCTCATGGCATGGGCTTATAAGGATTCCTTCAAAGGGATTTCCTTCTCAAGCACAAAGGGGTTCAGGATATCGCGTGGGCGAGCAAAGATAGGCACTTGCAGCTGTGACTCGTCAGGCTTCAAAAAGTAGTCAGGCTGCGCCTCTGCATCATCAGCACGGTGGCGGGCCAAGGTTAACCCCTCTATAATCAAACCTATGGGATAATCTTGGTCGCGCTCCAACTGGGCAATCTGAGGAAGCTCCAACAGCTTCATCTTCTCCATCGCAGCGACAAGATCATCATAGGCACGCGCATTATACCCGGGTACCTGTGCGGCAGGCACTGTCAAAAGGCCGCCCTCATGAAGCTCTTCTATGGCCTCCGCCTTGCCATGCGCTAACGCGTACTGAACAACACCCCCAAAGGTGTCTGTCACCTCTCGAGATTCCAAAGTATTGAGGACAGCAAGGCGCAAACCATGGCTAATGAGCCACCTGCGCTCAACAATCGTGGAAACCAGCTGAGGATATAGCTCTTCATCATATTCGATGCTGAGCTTGCGTAGCTTCATCTCCTGCTTCTCCAGCAAGCCTCCCACGGTTGCACGAAACTCCTCCAACCGAGGGAAGTGCTCGTTCTTCCCATTCTCCAAATATTTAAGAGGCCAGAAGCAAGTAGCCTTATAATCCTCTAATGCGTCACGCTCCTGGCTCACTTGGGTAAGCAACAACATCTTTTCTCTAGCAAGTTTTTTGGCATAGGAGCTCGCCGCCTCTATTTCAGCCTGAGCACTGGCCAGCCGCGCCTCCAGCAGCGCAATTTGCTTATCCTTCTGCCCGCTCTGGCTACTCTCCCCAGAATACCTTGACTTTAGCTGAGCAACCAAGGTAGCCTGGTGCGCAGCAACCAACACCAGCTCCTCAACAAGATGGTCCATTGGCACATCCCCAGATGCCAACGGCTCGGCGCCTTGGTTCTTTGGCTCAGAAAAGTCAGCGCGAATGGGACTCGCCTCAGGTGGCGACTCCCCAGAACGCTCAACAGTAACCCAAACGGTTTCAACACTGCACGCATAAGAAGAGAATTAGTGATTATTTCATAACATAAACAGGGAATGTGATAAGTGCTTCGGCGACAATACCTACTTGGGGGAGCAGTCTCAGTTGCACGGGGGGGGGGGGGGGGGGGGGGGGGGGCGATACATCGTCTGCGGATGACTCCACATCAAGAATGACATGACGTTTTCTCCTGGATGAGCCTGCGCCATCACCAACAGGTGCTCTCTTGCACTTTACTCCTTGGCATGCCTCCTCTGGCTCTACCCTGAGGACCGGCACACTCTCCGCTACGTCTGTGCGTGAAAGCTCCACTCCAGGGGAGTGTACCTTGGGGCTGGGCACGCTGCGCAGAGGGGTTGCCTCCAGCACGACTGGGGAACCACCCCCCGATTCCTCCAGATTCATCTTCATGGTGCGCCCCGCGGTAGCATCCAAAATGGAGACTTCTCCTTCTCTCAGAGGGCACACCCCCACGGTGACCTGGCGGGGTTTTGCCAAGCGAACAACGCTGAACAAATCCATCTCTGCGCAACAAGAAACAAACAAAAACACGAGTTATTTAATATACAAAGGCGAAAAGAAATGCTCACACTAATAAAGAAAAAGAAAAGGAAGGACGAGTACCCACCCTGGTCATTCGCGTCTAGGAAGGTTGGCACCTCGTCAGGACTATCGAAATAGTTGCGACTGATGCCCATGTGCACCAAAAATTCCTCTGGATAGGAATTGATGGGAATACGATTGGCATTTATCGTTTTCGCGTCATCCGCGCTGTACGTTCCAGGGAGTGGGCGCTCATCCTTCGGTAGCGAACTCTGGGTATAGAAGCCGAAGCCCCAGGGGAACAACGCCTCATCAACCCAGAAAAATTTCTCTCTCCAGTTCCTAAGCGCGTCTAATTTCTCAGTATAACACTGCAGCCGTCCTGCGCGCTTAGCAAAAGAAACCCACCCGTTTGACCATGACGTATGGTAAAACGCGCGGAAGAGATAGATGGTGGGGTTAATCGCCAACAAACGACAATTCACCCGAAGTTTGTTACTTTTGCTGCGCCTATACAGTGTAGTTGGGATATGTGTAGGCGATAGTAATTTAGAAAGTCGCACAAGAACAAGGAGATAGGCACATGTTGATTGGCAAATTCGAAAAAACGTGTGTATACCCCCACTTTCCCTTCAGGGAAATCCGCTATTGATGCGGCAGCCGGAACTACCGGATGCAGCGCGAGCGGGATATAATACTCCGAAGTGAACTCACGAAGTTCGTCCTCGGTTATATCGGATGAGAAGTTAGATAATCCAAGAACCATGATGAGATTTTGAATGCGCACGCGCTGTTACCTTTAAAAGTTTGTGGGTTTCTTGGTTGAAATTTCGAGCTTTTTTAGCAATGGTGGAAATGCTTTTACTGTGATAACCACAATGGAAAGGAGGCGGAAGTTTATATAGGGTTCCACACCCATGCGATGAATGACATGTGGAACCCACTATCTCTAAACGTGTGGATAGGAGTTGATGACGTGGCATACCCTCTACCCACTTTTTCACATTTTACGAAGCATATATTTGACCTAAATAGACTGGATCCACTGTATCTTCTCTTAGGCGGGAAAACTTTGAAGCTTCCCCGCTACGCCTCGAGGAATATATTTGCTGCAATTATTAGTCTAGCACCCGCGAGTTCCACCCTGCGCATACTAGACTGGGGGGACATGATGACGTATAGTCCGCATTCGGGGTCATGAACCCGATCAGTGGACGCTACTAACACTCGAGCCTAGACGAGTGGGCTAACACGGTAACTGTTTGGGCTCACGAAGGCCCAAACCCGAAGTTATTTATAGTCTTGATATCAGATATCTCTTATTAATGGGATATGTATCAATCGACCGACTTAGGCGGGATACGCCGAAGGTTGGGGAACACGAAACCAACAAGGACTTCGTGTGTATATAAAGGGTATCTAGGCCCTCATTAAAGGTACGATCACAAAACCCTACTCTCCACTAAACCCTAAAACCGGTTACTTACTCTCACGCCGGAGGGTAATCGTGGGAGACAATCTCACGATAAGCCTAACGGTGTTTTCTGTTTTCTTAGTGCGCAGGTCTCAAGCATCAAGGTCTAATTGATACGAGAACCAGAGTCCAAATAAGGAATGCCCAACTTTTGTATCAACAACTGTTGTTTGGAATATTTGATTTGTGATTGTTATTTTATGCGTTTATGTGAATACAAACTATATTTGGACCTGCCACTACTCTTTTGAATTGCTAATGTTTTGACTAGGAAAGGTTAGACATGTGACAGATGTCGACTTAGACTAGGGTAGCATCTTTGTGCTATAGCGCGATGCCTAGCTAAGAATAAACCGACCTAGTCCAGGGTAGCTTGTGTTCTAGGCCTTGCTACGACTGTGCTGGCTAGAGTCGCCCGGGGCCCTACATTGAGATCTCAAACGTATTGTTGATTGATTGATTATTGACTGATTGATTTTTGATTGGATTGATATTTCATTTGATTGATTATGGATTGTATTGATTGTTGATTGGAATGTGTATTATAACTGCCTTAGTCGCACATAGCAATTAAACTCTATCGGGTCCACTATTACTTTTGTAATTAAACTCTATGAACTCACTAGCGTAAGCTGACCCTTTTAGCATGTGTTATCAGGTTTAAGGCGATAGCTCACTATTGGAAAACGCTTGGCAAGGGGCTTGGTCATAGGCGACTTTGATGAATAAACGGGACTGCTTTAATTATCTTTTGGGCCTATTTCCGCACTACTTTCATTAATGTAAACTTATGGTTTTCAATTAATGAACCTTATTCTAAATAAATAGGATAAAAACCATTCTTTGTACCTTATGTTGTGATACCAAGATTGTAGCACCCAAAGGTTCGTATGCTTCTGATGGACCGTATTTTCGGGGTGTTACATTTCTAGACCACAAAAAGGTAATGAAAGATTATAAGTGAGTTTAACAGTTTGTAGTCCTATCTTAGTTTGTCAACTAAGGAGAAAAGATAGGAATAAGTCTCACTCTTCTTACCAGGAAAAGAGGCTAAGTTTGTCTTTAAAGAAAAACAACTTTGTTTACGAATTATGTTGCAAATAACACAATTAATCAGAACATAGAAAGTTCAATTATAGTATTTTCGATAATTATATTCTCAAAAGAATTAACTACCCAATTAATTACTAATTAAGACTAAGATTCATCTTGCACTCCCACTTAATTACCAGAGATCTGACCAGTGCGTAAAAAAATAGGACAATAGGTAAGCGACGAGCATTAATTGCATAATGCAACTCTTAGATTTATGAGACTGATCAAGACATTAGTAGACAAGTAATAATGCCATGAGCATGTTTAGTTCTCATCTTATGCCTCGGGTTCAAGGTCTGACCAAGCCAACTCGAAATAAGTCGACCAAGTATGAACGTGTAAAAATAACCAAAGGTCTGACCTAAGCGAAATAATCACCATGGGTTGGAAAGGCCCTGAGGTCTGACCAGAGAAGTCAATCCAAATGCACGTGTTCATAGTTGGATGACATAGACTTAAAATTAACAAATAGGTATTCACATAAATGTGGTAAAAGTCGTGTACAAAGAAGCATGCAAAACAACTTTCGTAACACTAAGTTTAAAAACTTTTGGTAATGACACCGTAGTGATCATCATGGTTCACGGTAGCTCCAATCGAACTCACAGGGAGGCAGACGACCAGGTCAGCGCTGAAGCAATAACCTAGACATCCTTTCGGTGTGACTTTGCGCACCTCTTTAAACCCCCTTTATAGTTCGTTCTAGTGGGTGAGCCGTACATCCCAAGTGTCCATAGCGTCTAGTTTTTAAATTCATGAAAAACTTGTTTCAATAGTTTAGGTCACTTTATTTAACAAAAACGATTTTCCACGAAACAAATAGCAGGTCACAATGAGCATGATATTTAGGCGTGTAAATAAAGACCAATATTGATGTTATGGTTACGATATGTATTATTCCATATTGCATACAATTAGAAGTCAAAAACAAGTAACAATTTATGCACATAAGGAATCACAAACATATAAACATAAACATCAATATATAAACAAATATTGTTCCGAGTTCTCTCGCGAGTCTTTCCCAAAAGGAGAACCACAAGACCGTCACTAGGATACAATACCAAGATCGCCCCATACATCGCAAAAAGCAATTGAGTGGGTCTTGTGGCCGAAAAAACACATAAAAAGCATGGCAATCTGAATTAACAAGTAATTACGCTATTTTATGTATTTAATAAACAATATGTAATTTGAATTATCAATATAATTCTAATTAACAATTAATTAATTCTAATTAACTATTAATTCTAATTAACAATTAATTTTAATTAACAGATTAATTTTAATTAACAAATTAATTCAAATTAACAAATTAATTTAATTTGTGTGTGTCTTGTTATTTTTTATTTATAATTGACAAGTATACATATAGTTGTCAAAACAAAAATAAAACGAATAACTAAATTAGATTTCATGCAGCCTTTTAAACATGTTTATTAAAAAAAACGTGTAACCCATAATCGCAAAAACGAGATGGCTCGTGATGCCACTGTTGGGATTTTAGAACTACGTTAGCCAAGTAACGCATACGAGTACACAGCGGAATACGGATCTAGTTTATGCAATTAGTTTAACACGTATTTAATAAACAATATTGAATAAAAGGTAAATAAGAAAACTAACATTTGGCGACAACTGCACGTTATTGACGAACAAGAAACCAAGAACACGTCTTTCTCTTTTTTCCTAGATCACAGCAACACCCAAGAACAAGTTTGCATAATACCCGATACCGGACAAGTCTGTCCGATATCTTCTGCCAGTGTTGTCCGAGATCCTTCTGTTCAATTTAACCCGAGAACAAATAATATAAACCCCTTATCTTGGTGATCAGATTCGACTAGGAATATTACCAAGATAAACGATAAGTGAAACCCCTCAATCTCCTTGAATCAAAGTTACAAGTTTTAGAGTTCAATTAATTTCTTAATAAAATTCAATCGTCTACATATGTGCGATTGGTTTTGCATAATGAATCGATATTAGATTTAATATGTGGATAAGATTATGTTTTTGCATGCACTCACAAATCCTTGGTCGATTATATTTATATATATAGTATCCAAGACTTGTTTTCCAAGCAAACATCTATCCATGTTTTATTCTAACTCTTTGTAGCCCATTACTTAATTTGTAAACGCCCCGATGATAGAACCGGTCATGGGCTTAAACAAATTTAATAATCGGACCTAGAGTTTAAAACGGGTTTAGACAAAAACGGGTCAAGTCAAGTCCAAGTAGTAAACGTTTATAAACGTACTCTCGTGTTTAACGTGTGTACCCCCATAGGCTCACACACTCCTAGTCGTTTGGAGTGTTTTTAACTCCCACAAACCAACACTAAATGTCCCAAATTCCAACATATGAGGTTCTAAATGTCCAAAATTTCAACTTATGGGGTTCTAAATGTCCCAAATTCCAACTTATGGGGTTCTAAATGTCCCAAATACCAACTTATGGGGTACTAAATGTTCAAAACCTCAACTTATGGGTTCTAAATGTCCAAAATCCCAACTTATGGGGTTCTATGGGGTTCTAAATGTCTCAAATACCAACTTATGAGGTTCTAAATGTCCAGAATTCCAACTTATGGGGTTCTAAATGTCCGAAATTCCAACTCATGAGGTTCTAAATGTCCAAATTCCAACTTATGAGGTTCTAAATGTCCCAAATTCCAACTTATGGGGTTCTAAATGTCCCAAATACCAACTTATGGGGTTCTAAATGTCCAAAATCCCAACTTACAGGGTTCTAAATGTCCCAAATACCAACTTATGGGGTCCTAATATAATGAACTAAAATGAATCACATTGGTGTAACCATTCATAATAAATTTTAAAGTTTATATACAAAAAGTTGGTCACATTAGTATATACTTTGTTCAACATATGTATACGTACAGAAAACGGTGTACAGGAGTAAAATGTATGTTCATCTACTTATTAATGTTTATTAAAATGGTATATCTAAATGTATTCGCTTTAACTTTATACACATGCTAAATAGATACTATCAGACTAAGGTACTCCAGAAATGTTAAGTTTATAAAAATGCATATCACAATATGTGATCATGATACGTAGTTATTATCGTTGTTGCTTGTATATTATCATTAACACCTTGAATTTAGTCATATCAGTGTTTTGTGTCTTGCAAACATGAAACGTACTATACTGTTTTTTGTAATTATACGAGGAATTAACATGAGCCTGTATTGTTTATTGTTTTGATACGAGAATCATTACCAACGCCACCTTGATTTTGGTCATATTAAGCGTGTAATTATATTGTGTCCTGTGTAATGCTAACAAGAAGTTTTTCTTTTATGAACTGCTAATAATGATAAATAAAAAGTTAAATCGTTCTACCAGCCGGCCAGTTCTATCGATGACGCATAGCTATATGTGTAAATACTTTTTGACATGTAATTCAGTAGCAAAAACAAAATGCTCAACCTTTTTTTTTTCTTCTCTGAACAGCAGATATATATAAATGAGTCATCCTAGCAACGAGCTAGGGAAAAACCAAACAAGATCAATTTATTCTGTATGTATCTAGATGGTGTGCAATATGTACATGCAGGGGCGGACCTTTATGAGGGCAGGGGAGGGTCTCGGCCCCCCCAAAATTTACGACACCTAATGTAAATATTGTAGGTTTTAGGGGTAATTTAGTTGAGGTTATAAATAAATCTCTGATTCGGCCCCTCCAAAATAAATGGCCAAGTTCCGCCACTGTGTACATGAGATTAATTGAAGGCCGGAGCAGGTGCATGCATGTATAATTAGACAACGTCCTTTTATGGAAAAACTAAGGGCCCTTTGTTTTGTTGGTTGTGGGTTAGGATTTACACCTGAATTTGGTATTAGAATGGAAGAAATTGAGAGGAGATAGAAAATATAATATGTATGAAATATATAGTTGTTTAATCATAAATTTTTTATTTTTAAAGATTGTATAATAATAAAATAGAGAGAGAAAGATTGACTAGTAAAAAAATATATTAGATATAGTTGAGGAGAAGAGTTATTTTATATACCAAACTTTTCTCAAATATCAAATGACTCGTCTCCACCATCTATTTAAAAAGAAATCAATTACTGAGATTAAAAACATTTTATTATTTCACTAATTTTTTATAATTTAAATATCTCTTAAACCGTTAATTGTTAAGCGAAAATATTTACACCGCCGCGAAGAGCATTTAATTATCTTTCTATAGACGAGCACTTTGATATACTTTCGAAAAAAGAAAAAAAATCGTTTTTTTTTTCCTTTTTTCTTTTTTTTTTTTCTACGTTACTGAAATTTTCATGAAAAAAATCATATATGATTAAACACTAAATTGAATATCACATGTGATATTAGTGTTAAATAATATATGATATTTAATATCATATGTGATATCATATGTGATTTTACACTAATATAACATGTGATATTACATATCATATATGATTTAACACTAATATCATATGTGATATTCAAATTAGTGTTTTATCATATATGATTTTTCAATGCAAATTTCAGTAACGTAAAAAAAAACGAGAAAACTTTAAAAAAACGTGAAAATTACGATTTTTTTTTTGTCGAAAGTATATCAAAGTGCCTACCTATAGAAAGATAATTAAACGCTCGTCGCAATGATATATTTTTTTTCGCTTAACGATTAACGGTTTGATAGATATTAATATTTGAAAAAAAAATGTTGGTTTTTTAAATTGTTGGTATTAATCTCATCCATTAGATCAAATAAAAATGGATGGTGGAGATTGATCTCTTAGTATGTAAAGAATCTTTTATCCTCAAATAATCTTAAATCTTATTTTTAAATTCTAAGTTTGTTTTATATTAAAAGCATCTATTATTCTCTTTTTGAATACCCATGACGTGTGGCTATATGATTAAATAAGTGACATAAGTGATGAGATGGAAACTTGTACTTTAAATTCTCAAATGAAAGTGGTCCCTAACAAAAAGTCAATCTGTTGAAATCAAAACATCAAATTTGTCATTGATCATGAAATCAATTAGAAATGAATCTACTCAATTGAATTCCCATTATACCCTTTAACAATATGAAGTTTGCTTCGTGATTTGGTTTATAGCTGTTCGAAGCTTTTTGTTACTACTTCATTTGATATGATTTTGCATAAATTAAATGTCACACCGTACCGTTTGTACTAATTGCACATGGTTAACTAAAAATTAGAAAGTTAGAGTATGTTTGGTATGCGCCAATGAGAATCAATCGATGGATTTCATTCCATGTATAGGTATTTGGTTAGTTAACATCGAAATCAAAAAAGGGAATGATACTATATATGTTGCTATACTTAAAAATCACCTAAAAGGTGTGGACTGAAAATTGATTCCCAGGTCCGTCATTTTCCCTCACATAATTTAAAAACACTTTCCATCTAATTATCCTACCAAACAACATTTATGATATTGATACTTTAATTTATAGTCATTCCTATTCCACCCCTATATCAAATTCATACCGATTATCATTCCGGACAACAAACCAAACGGCACCTTAATCTCAAAGGAGCAGGCGGGAGTAGAGGTGCACAAAAAACCGGTTAACCGAACCAGACCCGAAAACAAACCGAAAAACCAAGCCGGTCAAACCGGTTTTGACCATAACCGGTCCGGTTTTTATCCAAACCGTCGGTTAGGAACCGGTTTCCCATTTTGAAAAAACCACCGGTTTGGAGACCAGTTTTTATCAACCGAAAAACCAAACCGGTTTTTGCGGGTTTTCCGAATTGTTTTGAATTTCAAAATTTTGAATCTGAAAAATTTGAATGTGGAGCGGGAAGGACCGGCCGGGGGGGGGGGGGATATTATTAAATAATGTTCAAAATTACCATTTTGCCATAGAAATATTAGTATAGATAGAAGTGTTGTGTATTTGGTTAATTACCACTTTCAACCAATCAAAAAACACTAAAAAAAATCAAAACCGAAAGTATTTCACTAATGGCAAGTTCAAACACCACCAACACCAACAACACCACCAACACCGAAGCTGGTTCAACAAGTGCAGCGAAGATTGTCCGCATTTTACCATGCGACCATGTAAAAGATCCATGGGAAAACTTCAACTATGTCCTAATGTCGGATGGTAAGAAAAAGACTAAATATAAACTTTGCTTGAGTATATTGTCTGCCGGTTCCGACTCGACGTTGAGGGCTCATATCAAACAAAAGTATTGCAAGGCACTCAAATCGGTTCCGGAAGTCGGTGAGTCGTCCATGGCTCGAGACGGGACTATTTTTTCATACGATCATGATTTACTCCGTCAACAATTTGCCGGTTTGGTGATTCAACGTGGTTTGCCGTTCAACCACTATGACAACGCTTTGACGACGGAGGTGTACCAGAATTATATTCAACCACAGTACCATCATGTAAGTCGTATGACTCTAAAACGCGATGCTATGAAAATGTGGAAAACGGCTAAACAAGATTTTAAAAATGCTTTTTAAAATTTAGATGCTTCTGTTAATTTAACAACCAATGTTTGGTCCGCTCCTCATAATTTGCCATTTTCGTACCTTTGTGTTACCGCATATTGGGTTGATCCCGAAAGTTGGCAAACGATGAAGCGAGTCGTAGCATATGAAGACTTTCCGGTTCCTCACTCCGGAGATGCTTTATACCAATTGTTGAGAAAAGTGTTTCATAAATTTCACTTGACAGAAAATTTTTTTTCAATAACGTTGGATAATGCTAGTAACAACACAAATGCAATGCGTAGACTAAAAATGAAATACGAGCTACCTTGTAATGGCGATTTTCTTCATAGTCGATGCGTTGTACACATCATTAACTTGGCCGTGCAAGCGGGATTAAAAGATGAGAATTTGAGTCAAATGAGAGAACGTTTTAAAAAAATGTTTTATGATGTTTTTAAAAAGGGTAATAAAAGATATAATGCATAGATTCGGTTGTGTGAAAATGCGGGAAAACCTTGGTTACAACCTAATTGGGATATTGAAACAAGATGGAACTCCCAAACCGTACCCAAACCGGTTTGGACCGGTTGGGTTTTTTCCTCTTCACAGCCGGTTTGTAACCGAATCGGTTAACCAGCCCAACCGGTTTTTTTTTTTTCCGTTGACCTAAACCGGTTCGGGTTTGATCAGTCGTCAAACCGAACCGGTTAACCGAAATGTGCACCTCTAGGCGGGAGGATTGAATTTTTTGTCTTTCACATTTTGTTCATACACAAAATTATTTTCCTTTGTCTTTAAGAACTGAGAAATCACTCTTTTTTTTCTTTCATGTTTCATATTTCATGTTTGGTGGTCATTTGAGTTTAGATGTTCCATTTTCTTTTTCGTTCATCCTTTCATGAAGTATAAGAATACCTTGCACAATTGAAATAGTGAAATAGATAATCATCATGTAAGACTAAAAAAGCTTAATCATCACAATAGTTATATTTGGCTAAAAAAATAATACGTGACAAACAATGACAAACATAAAGTGGTCATAATAAGTCATAGTTTAAGGGTAAAAGGTGTTGAAAAATTTAGTGCACTTGTGGGATTAGTTCACACCTGGTTTTGGGTAAGGAGGTACGGAGTGTACATCCATGAGGTCTCTGAACACCCTGACTCAATAGTGGTTAATACTGCTAGTGTATTGGTTACTACTGTTAGTGTAGTAACTGATGGTTCTTACTGGTAGTGTATTGGTTCCTGCTGCTAGTGTATTGGTTATTACTGCTAGTGTAGTAACTGATGGTTCCTACTGGTAGTGTATTGGTTCCTGCTGCTAGTGTAATGGTTCCTACTGGTAGTGTTGCAGTGATTAATTTGTAACAGCTTTGACTCATTCAAGTGGCTGTTATGACTGCTTTATGACCACGTTTAATTGGTCATGTAACCACTATTCCTATGATAATGGATGCTTACTATGGGTGATTAATTGGCCGTTAATCACCCATAAAGTCCATTGACTAGGAGTGAGTGTTCTCTACTATTTATAGAGATCGACATCATCAGCATGATGGTGTGGTAAAACCAGGAGAAACAAACATAAAGGTAAAACACTTACATGCGTAAGGGTTATTGATTTATGCCTAATTCTATAACAAACATTTGGTCTTATCCCAAGTAGATCTTCGTGTAACCCAGGCATATGGTCGAATAGTTTACTTTGGAAAGTGATCACACGATTCCAAGTGATATCCGGTAACCACCTAGTGGTATTGCATTGCTACTGATTATCTTAACCTTATTCTGGGCGACTAACCTCCAACAATCAAAGTAAACTATTTGTGATAATCAATGGCTTCTGCTGCTATGAAAGACATGGCTTCAAACTTTGCCAAACTCGACAAGTTTGAAGGGGTGGATTTCAGGAGATGGCAGAAGAAGATGAACTTCTTGCTTTCCAGCATGAATGTGGTGTATGTGCTAACCACTCCTATTCCTGATGATGGGGATGATGCTACTATGGAGCAGATCAGGAGGAGGAGCAAATGGAAGAATGATGACTACATTTGCAGAGGCTTAATCCTCAATGGTATGTCTGATTCTCTATTTGACGTTTATCAGAACTTTGAATCTTCCAAAGAACTATGGGATTCCTTAGATGCCAAATATATGGTTGAGGATGCTTCAAGTAAGAAGTTCCTTGTAAGTAATTTCAAAAATTACAAAATGACTGATTTAAGACCAGTTATGGAACAATACAATGAAATTCTTGGTATACTTGGAAGGTTTACACAACACAATATGCACATGGATGAGGCTATTACAGTCTCTTATGTCAATGATAAACTCCCTCCTTCTTGGAAAGATTTCAAGCATACATTGAAACATGACAAGGAGGAGTTAACTCTAGTTGAGTTAGGCAGCCATCTGCGCATTGAGGAATCACTCAGGGTGCAGGATAATGACAAGCCAAAGAGTAGCAATGCTACTGGTGCATCTGTTGTCAATATGGTGGAGCATAACAACTCCACCAGGTACAATGACAACAAAGGCAAACGTAAGCATCATGATAACACAAGGGCAAATCCTAACAAAAAGGCAACACCTACTTGTTGGAAATGTGGCAAAACCGGTCACATTAAAAGGGATTGCAAAGGTTTTAAGGTTGGTGGTAAAGCCAATGGATCAGACACTAATGGTTCAGGGAGTGGTGGTTCTACCAACTCACTGAAAGGTCAGAATATATTTAATAAGTCTTTTCAGATTTATTATGTTACATGTGTATCTGAATCTTATTATGTGCAGGATGATGATGTTGCGTGGTGGGTTGACTCTGGTGCAACAGTTCATGTGTGTAAAGATAGAAGCTGGTTCAAGACTTATAAGTCACTGAATGATGGTTCTATTATGTACATGGGAAATGAGTCAACAGCCTTGGTGCATGGTCGTGGTTGTGTAGATCTTAAGTTTAGTTCTGGAAAGATTGTAACTTTGTTTAATGTTATTCATGTTCCTGATATAAGGAAAAACTTGGTTTCAAGTAGTGGTTTGAATAATCATGGATATAAACAAGTTATCGAATCTGATAAATTTGTCTTGTCTAACAGTGGTGTTTTTATTGGTTTTGGCTATTTGTGCAATCAAATATTCAGGCTTGATATTGTTTATGATTATGTTAATTCAGCCTTTATGACCACCAATGACTTGACTGACTCTACCCTTTGGCATGCTAGACTTCGCCATGTACACTATAAAAGGATGTAAGATATGTCTAAGGATGGGTTAATCCCAGCATTTGACATGTACACTGTAAAGTGTAAAACTTGCATGTTGACCAAAATAACTAAGAAATCTTTTCAGGGTGTTAAACGTGAATCTAAGCTCTTGGAGCTAATACACAGTGACCTGTGTGATTTGCATGCCACTCCCTCTTTGGGGAATAAGAAGTACTTTGTGACATTTATTGATGATGCTTATAGGTTTTGTTATGTCTATATGTTACATACTATGGATGAAGCATTAGATAAATTCAAAGTATTTAAAACTGAAGTTGAATTACAACTTGGGTCCCTGATCAAAAGATTAAGGACTGATAGGGGAGGTAAGTACATGGATACTATGTATTTTCAGTCTGTTTGTATAATCCATAAAACGACTGCTCCCTATACTCCTCAGCAAAATGGTATTTCTAAAAGGAAAAATAGGGTGCTGAAGGAGATGGTTAATTCCATGTTGTCCTATTCAGGACTGAGTCAAGGGTTCTGGGGTGAAGCTATATTAACAGCTTGCTATTTATTAAATAGGGTTCCCAACAAAAGGAACAAGGTTGCCCCTTATGAAATCTGGACTAAAAGGAAACCCAACCTGAACTATCTCAGGGTTTGGGGTTGTAGGGCTGTTGTAAGACTCCCTGATCCAAAGCTGAAAACTTTGGGGGAATGATACGCGTACAACGCGCGTTCGGGGTCAAAGGAAACTTCCTTTTCGTCGATCAAGTTTTTCAACACCCTAGGTAGTGAACCTAATCGTTGTAGTGTAGTATTGGGTAAGCCTCGGGTATTGATATCGTTCTCTAGGGGAATAGGAATGCTAGTAAGAAGTGTATTGCGCTAAGGTTGAGGTTGAGGAAGATTATTTTTATCTTTTTATATTTTTTTAGAAAGCTAAAGGTAAAATCTCGGGGTTTGGATTTCGGGGTTGTATTTCTACCAATTACTTCTACTATCTAATTATCTAAACTAATGGGTAGTCTTATGTCTATTGATGTGTGCTCGTATGATGATTAAAAATGTGTTTACCTAGATACTGTTATTCCCTAGTTATCTTTTATTGGTGGTTGAATTGTCACGTCCTTATTCTTAACACGTTGTGTTTTCTAAGGTCGTAGGGTATGCTTTTATCCCTAACTCTTTGAGACTACCTTAAGGTTATTGCCTACGAAATCTCTAGGATTCATAAACTAACACTAAGGTTATCTTTGGACATTTAATCTACGATTCCGCTAAGTGACTATAAACTAAGGTTCACAAAGATAACTCAAGCATTAAAAACACAACGATAGCCTAGTCCAATCCTAAGCCAATTACAATTAAGATAAGAGACAATCAATCAATAATCAATAACTAGGTTTCATAGATCTAAGCAAATACACAAGAAATTTAGCCAGATATGTTAAACATGCAAGCATACACATACAATCGAAGACATATTGAAATCAATGAAGTAAATTACTTATCCTGATCTAAAATAGGGTATGAGAACCCTAAGATACTGTCCAAACTGTACCAAAATCATTTTAGGTTTTTACTCCACAAGTCTACCTCTTTAAAACTGAAAATTTCGATTTCTATATATAATTTTACATTCGCGACGGCGTCACCTTATAGTTGAGACGCCGTCAGATCGCCGTCATTAGGGTTTCGTCTTGGCCAAGTCATCATTGGGACGGCGTCACGTTGTGGTTGTGATGCCGTCAGTCTTTAGTAGTGACCTCGTCTGAATCTGGATCTAGGCCGTCTGAGATGAAAAATCTTAGTAGACGGCGTAAAATAGCAAAACCGCTACTGAGTCATCACAAATTTAATTACGTAGAGAGGGACGGCGTCGCCCTCTGTTTGGGACGCCGTCAGGTGTAATTCCAGCAGCTTGAGTGTCTTTAATCTTGACTTAGCCATTTTCTTCATATATTCACTCCTTTTCGTCCAAATATGCATCATTCCAGCATTTTACTTCCAAGAGACCTAAAAAGTGAAAAGAAACTAAATTAAGCAGTAACGGATATAAAAGTGGGCGATTAAGGGCTTAAATGACCCCTTAAAAGTGTACATTTTAAATCCTTATCAAATATCCATACACTTGATATTTGCTTGTCCTCAAGCAAATGTGCTTTTGGCCAATCAACTTATAAGTTAAGGGGCATAAAGCATTGGTTTAACATCATTCACAACAAGTATTAGCACCGCAATAGTTATAACAAGCACGGAAATTATATACTAGTACCTCACAAGTGGTGTTTGGATTCTCTCATCTCACGGGTGTATATGAAATATAGTAAATGGAAATAGAAGATAAACACTCATTAACCGATCATAGTACATAGATTACCATAGGATTGAGACTAGATCAAACCTCCACCGCTTTGGCGTAAGCACCTAGGAACAACTATCTAAGAGGTCTTTAAAAAGGGTTGTAACGTTAGGCTTACGGTAGGGAAACAAAGGGTTTGGTTGGATAGGCGATTTAGTGGTGGCAAGTCAAAAATCTTATGTTACAAACATGAAAAGAATGGCGTTGCTAAGCCAAGACTCGACTCACTAAACTCTAAATAACTTGAAACAGACAAACATAAATATAAAGGTAGATGTAGGATGGTAGCTCGTACGTTTTTTTTTTTTTTTTTTTTTTTTTTTGCATACACATTCACTCTACCATCCTCTACGATAACATCAAAATATAAGGGATTCATAAGAGCATCCCTACACTTGAGTTTTTATTACTCTAACACTAATTTGACCCGAATTGAAAAGATCAAAATACTTGGAGTACATTATTATGTAAATAAATGGAATTTGAATTTAACGTTCTTTCCCGTCACTCCATCAAATTTTACTTTACCCATGAGTCCCAATCGTCCCAAAACTGTATACAAAAGATATGACTCGACTTAGCAACCATGCAAGTAACTAGATAATTGAACTAAGGGTTTAGTAGTGATAATAATAATGCACTAAAAGTGAGTGCATACAAGGTAGGCTAAGGCGATTTAGGTGTAAATTTGGGGGTAGATTGTAAACAATGTTATTCAATGATATTCCGGAAAACCAAAACATTACGAGAACCGCGAAAAAGATAGGCTCTGAGGGGTTAACTAGGGGTATCGTGTACTAAAGATGAGTACATCGCAAGGGTGTGGGGTAATTACTCAACCGATGTGGAAGACGTAATTATAATACGGGTATCAAACAAGGGTTATCCTAATGCCTCTTATCATTTAGTTATTCCTAACTACACAAGTGTAGTCTCACTAGCGATCTCGGGATGCATCACAAAACAAGTTCTAGAATCTATTATACTACCGGTACACTCTCTAAGCATTAAATATGAATGCTTTAATTCCTATAGATCTAGGGGTGAACCTCACATTTTTGGGGTGGAATTTGAGTGGTAAAGGGTTTTTGTGCTAGTAATATAACTCCTATCCATGAGACGCTTTATTAAGACTAAAGACCCACTCGTACATGTCATGAAAATTTTAAATTTGGTGCTAAAATTACCCTAAACGATATTTCTCATAGCTTATTACACAAATGAAATAGGACAAGACAAATAATCAAGGATAAGCATAGTTTCAAAGTTCCCCGTTTTATTCTCCCTCCCTAAACTTAAACTGAACATTGTCCCCAATGTTCCCCGAAAGTATCAAAGTTATGATAGCGGAAGGTAATTTAAAAGAGAAAAAAACTAGTACTCCTCTTATTAGCTCGGTAGGATCCGTGTGAATTAGTGGTTAAATTCTTTCTCAAGAAGAATGTATGCATGATAAGCTCCATCCAATACTATGTTTTTTCTTCTTGATAAATAAAACCTGCACACTTTAAGAAAATAGACGAAACCTTCGCGTAAAATCGGCGGTAAAACTATATATGACTCAACTTCACTAGGATATAATGCTTGTGGAATGGGTGTTCACAGATTTTCTGGAAAATTAAGACCTGAGAATTTCCAAAAATTTATAAATAGCACAGAAAACGAGAAGAATTATATAAGCTGTTTCTACTCCTCCTGACACCGTCAGGTTCTAATCCTGACACAAACTGGTCTGGTGCGATTTTCTAGAAAAATTCTGAAAAAATTACACCTTTAGAATATGGAAAAATTCCTGCAAAACATCCATTATGACTCGATACAAGCATTTGACACTACCAAACACACATATATATCAATTTCATTAATCGTAATTCTCATGTTCACGTTCTTGAAAAACGTATGTGATCCTCCCTACACTTATCTTTTTTTGTAAAATACCTTTATATGTGATTAAGACGAGGTCAAAGACAAAATAAAGCATTTTCACAAATTCAAACATGAGAATACACAACAATGAAAAGATATATGACACACAAACAAGCAAACAATTAAGCATGGGTTGCCTCCCACGAAGCACTTTTCTTTATTTATGATTCTTGTAGCTAGACTTGAAGTCGTGCTCCTACGTTCCTCTTATCTTAGATGCCCATTCGATTTCCTTAACTCTTCTTTCATCACGAATATATTCAGACCTAACTCTAGACAAGCGGTGTAGTAAACCTTGTTCTCCCAATCTACTTCAAAAGCCAAAATGTTGTCTACATCTAAATCATCAATACCCTCAAAATTTTTATTTTTGTAGGGCATTATATATTTAACACATTCGGTCCCATTGGAGAACTTAGCTATTCCTTCCTCTTGATTATAAACCATCATAGATTCCTCAAAAAATGGTCTCCCAAGTATCACATCTCCTAAAAATCCATCAATTACACCCTTAACATTTTCCAAGATCATGAAATCACACATATATGTGAAGTTACCTACGAAGACATGCAATCCTCTAACCCTCCCAACATAGTTACTCACTTTCCTATGGTAAAAGGGGTCCCTCATAGGTCCTAGCTTTTCGCTCATGATCCCATTGTAATAGAGCCTAGACATTATGTTCATGGGTGCCTTATAATCTATGTAAGTGTGATCCTTATATAAGTATCCAATCATGCATGGTATCTTCATGTTTTTAGGGTCACCACTTTTAATGCATGGCTCAAAAGGTGGTCGCGGGTAGTTAACTACGTTATAGTGGTAGGCGGTTTCCTTATCGTTAGGGTGTGAATCGAAGTACTCTCTGAGTTCCTCCTCCTCACTACTACCCTCCATAATCTCCAATACCTTATAATCCCCTTCTTCTATTTCATCCTCCAAATCATCGCTCGAGGTTGAATCACTATCTAAAGTACTAGTGGATTCCTTAAGGGCTTTCTCAAGTGCACTTTCAATTATCCTATTCAAATTTTCAAGTTCTCCAATTTCACTAACAATACGAGCTCGGAGTTATCCAAAAACAAAATGAGGAAAGCATGTCGCAAAAAGACTGCTGTTCCCACACAAAATGTTTTTCTTTCTAAAAATTTTTCAGAAAAATATTTGTTGTGTTTTCAAAATGGTAGAAAATGAGTTGCTTGAAAATCAATCAGACTTGGAGTTTTCATAAATTTGAAAACTCAATCAATGACTTCAGCATTTTTAAAAAACTTTTCATGAAATGAGTCATTGATTGAGGGGGAGAATGTTTTCAAATTTATATCATATAACGGGCTTATTTAATCATCCTATATTCTTAGCTGAAAAAGATGTTTGCCTAGGATATGATTGTTAGGATTAGATGATTTGAGTTTGATTGGAGAAACATTATCCTCATGCCTTTATATGATCTGATTGATATGTTGGATTGACTTTTATTAGTCGATTGCCGTTTGGGTGTTTTCGACCACCATATATCTATTTGTGTTGACTAACGTATGCAGATAAGATGGTTTATGAGAATGTTCCCGATCCGGATCCCACAAAAGTAGATGATTGGATGCCGATAGGAAAGGGAAACGATATCTTGGGTCGACAAAAGAAGAAACAAGACTTAATTGGATCTCTATGGATAGTTGGCATGATAGATGCAACTTCAGAGGTCTCACATCATCAGCATATGGTTTTCTTTCATCCTTTCAGCAACAACAGAAGCAGCTTGTGTCTTTCTCCACCTAACATATCTTTGTACAGGAAAAGTAGTGGATGATACCATTTTTCTACCACGAAAAAAAGTAAAAAAATATTGTTTGAAAATAAATCGGACTCAAAATTTTGAAAATCAGCCGGACTTTATTTTGTCAAAACATAAGTTACTCAATCAACGACTACGGTCATCGATTGAGGGGGGAGAGTGATTTCAAATTAAATATTTTCAAACGATATTTCATCAATAAAGTCCATTTGTACATTATGAAGTGGTGATCTAAAGATTTAATGTTATGTCAGGGTATGATTTTTCGTTAAAATCAAAGATCTTTCAAAATGAATTTTTTTCTGTTCTTGTTTGATTGTGAAATTTTTTATTTTACCTAAAGATCACTTAAAATTATCATACCTGACACTAACAATCTTTAATGACAAAATTTGTTTCTTATCAGTTAATATCAAAATTAAATCAAGCCACGTCTTTCCCCAAAATTTTCTAAATGATTTAAATCAATTGGGATCACAAATCTCAAAAGGTTTGAAATTTTTGATCGGGGGAGAGATCGTGATTTAAATCTCAAATCTGATTAAATGGTGATTGTTTCAAAAGCACTCCTACCTCCATGTGTCAAACGATTTCAAATACACGATGCACATGTTTAGGGGAAGCATTTATCCAAAAATCCAGAAGAGCATTTAATATGGCCTGGTTAAGAACCACATTTTCTCCCATGTTTTCTAAACCTATTTAAATCATTTGGGATCCAAAATCTCAAAAGGTTTGATATTTTTGATCGGGGGATAAAATGTGATTTAAATATGAAAACTGATAAAAGGTGATCATTTTGTTTCAAAAGTGCAGGCTGCTCTCCCATATGTGCTAAACGCTTTCATTAATTGATACACATATTGAGGGGGATCATTTCAAAAGAAATTAAACTATCAAGGTACAAAGATTTTTATGTTTTATCATAAGTACCTTGATTGAGTTTGAAATGGTTTCTCTATGGCAAGTGTAATCATGGAAGTACTTCAAAAAAAACCTCCTTCCTCTATGTATTAAATGATTTCAATTAACCAACGCACATATTGAGGGGGAGCATTTACCAAAAAATCAAAAGGCTTTTTCTATGGAAATTGTGATCAAAGAAATACTTCAAAGTCCTCTTGCCTCCATGTGCTAAACAATTTCAAAATCACATAGCACATGTTGAGGGGGAGCATTTTCTAAAATGATAAAAAACAATTAAGGTACAAAATACTCTGATATTTTATCTCCAGTACCTTGATTGATTTTTCTAAAGATTTTTCAATTGGTTTCAAGGAAGAATGAACTATACCAAAAGACCGACCAATTTACATTATGTATTGGAGTTATAAGGATGGTGAGGTTAGGTATAAGTTCCCACAATCCCGCCAGAACCAGAGGGATCTACCCAGGGACAATCCACTAGTTAGTGTAGAAGTCCTTAGGTATGATGAAAAAAAAAGGAAAAAAGTGAGAATAAAGGAAGAGTGCTGACTGAGATAGAGCTAGAGCTGGAACAAACCCAACAAGGTTCTTGTAATGAGGTCTCGGTAAGCACTGAAGGGGTTGAAGAATGAAAAAGAAATGAAATGTGAAAAGGGTGAAAAGAAATAGCCCTCCAATAATTCAACCTTAGGGCAGAAACCGGGTTCAATTCATATGCTACTGGTGGTTACTAAGGTAACGCCGGTATTGAAGACAAGACGTCATAGACCCAGTGACGCACTGCACTAAACTTCCCAAGCTACTCAAGTTCTCTTAAAAGAATTTGTTTTATTCTCACGGAGAACCTACATAATCTATCGACTTTCTTTTAGATAGGGTTGATATTGAAGAAGGAGACCCTCTCCCTAGTCTCCGATATAGGAAACCAAAAGTGCACAATTGAGTCGAGATCCAAGACATCATCCATAAATCTCATTAGGACACACAATTAATGAAGACTTGTTGTTTCACACAATGTGGAAAGTAAGAATATATTTATATTGAGAGTCCTACGCATTATCCTTGTGGTATTGCCAGAACATCCGAGTGATATGTAAAATATTCACAATGAAGATGGAAATCCTTCCAGAGCCAATATCAAACAAGCCCTTGGTGGGTAACATGTGAGATCTTTTTAAAAGATCAAGCTTGTGACAACTGGATAGAAACAATGAGGCGATTCAGTCTTGAATCAACCTTGGTCCAGGAAATGAATTGACGAATACTTTTGAAAAACCATTCGATGTGCAAAACTATTCTTTTCTCTAGCACATTGACTATGTATTCATGTTTCAAATATAAAAAGTATTTCAGATTGAAAATTGATCCTTCCTCATAAAACCTTTGTCGTATTGCAAAACTATTTCTCTTAAGCAATATGTTGGGATATGAAAGTGCTGAAGATTGACAAAGTACTGATTAAAGTCAAAGTACTGCTAAGTAAAAAGTCAAAGTACTGCTGTTGAAGTCAAAGTACTGCAAAGCCAAAGAAATGCTATTTTCGTTTATGGAAAGCTTTGTTTATTCTAGAATATTCTTTGTTTAGATTACTTGTCGTACAAGGATACAAATTGTGAACCAACTAGGGTTATTCTTAAGCCTATAAAAGGACCCCTAGATTGGCATTAGAATTATGCGTTTTATTAGAGTTTTAGAGAAGTACGATATTAGAGTTTTAGAGTTATTAATAATATTGTTAAAGTTAAATCTTCTTAGCTTTGTTAAGTAAATTCCGCGTACTTAATAGAGTTTACTCAGTGTTTCATTGTTAATAACTTAGGATTTATCGGAGGTTATTAAACCCTTAACAAGCTATATAAGTTAGTTTGGTTAGAGTACATTGATCCAACAAGTGGTATCAGAGCTTGTGTGGAAACTCTGAATAAGAAGAAACCGTAAAACCTAGTTAACAACAAAAACCTAAAGATGTCGACTGAAGCTGTTCCACCCCCATCCATCACCTCACTAAGAATACCAATCATTAAGAAGGGAGAATACGATCTATGGAGCATGAAGATGAGGCAGTATATTGCAATTACAGACCATGCATTGTGGAATGTGATTGTCAATGGTAATGAAGTTGTGGAAGAACCTGTAGACATTCCTGGACAACCTAAAGCACCTAAACCTATTTTGTCAGCTGCTACAATAAGGAATCAAGAAAAGGCTCTCAACATACTGTTGTCTGCCATTCCAGATGGTCATCTACTCAAGTTCCATGATGCTAAAGATGTAAAGCAACTCTGGGCTGCTCTCAAGACAAGGTTTGGAGGTAATGATACTTCCAAGAAGATGCATAGAAATCTGTTGAAGCAACAGTTTGAAACCTTTACTGTTGGAGAAAGAGAAAGTCTTGATGCTGCCTATGATAGATTTCAAAATCTTCTCAGCATGCTGGAACTGTACAAAGCAGAGGTCTCAGTTGAAGATGCTAATTTAAAGTTCTTAAGGAGTTTGCCATCTACATGGCATGTGATTACTACTATGATCAGAGGACAACCTGGATTGGACAATATGGACTTTGATGATCTCTACAATCATCTGAAGGTGTATGAGCATGAGATGAATGGCTAAACAAGTTCAAAGTCTCATAGTATAGCTTTTGTGTCTTCTGAAAAGAGAGGCAATACTTCTACTAAAAGTATTGCTTCTCCTACTCAAAGTACTGTTGCTCAAAGTACTGTTGCCTACACTACCCCCACTTTTGCTCAGCAACAAACACCAACAAATTCCATCCACTCAGATGAAGTCGTATGCTCTTTCTTTGCACAGCAAGCTACTCTCCCTGTTACTTATGAAGAAGATCTCTCACAGATTGAAGAGGATGCTCTTGAAGAAATTGATATCAGGTGGCAAGTTGCTATGATCACTGCAAGGATCAAGAAGTTTATGAAGAAGACAGGAAGAGGCATTAACTTCAAACCAAAACAGGGAATCACTTTTGACAAATCCAAGATTGAATGCTTCAATTGTCAAAAGACTGGACATTTTGCAAAGGAGTGCAGGTTTGCTAAATATCAAGCAAACAGGATGACTGAGAAAGCAAAGCTAGAGCTAAAAGAAATTCCTATTACTGAAACAAAAGCTTTGGTTGCTCAAGAGAATCTATCAGAGGTTGACTGGAGTGTTGAGTTTGATGATGAACCAGTAACCTACTGTATGGTAGCTGTGGAGGATTCAGTGGAAGAGTTTGACTGGAGCACAACTTTTGATGAGGAACTTGGACATGCTGCTATGGAGTCTAAAAATGGTTATGGAAGCTTTGACTGGAGCATGGAGTGTGAAGATGATCCTGTTCTACTTGCTATGGTAGCCACTTCACCAAGTTCACCCCTATCTCTGAGGTATGTTCAAAGTGTCATAACTTTTATCAAAAAGTGCTAAATGATTATGTGACTGAAAGAGATAATTATCAAAGGGCTAGGTCTTAGGTACTTGTTTATCAAATTACTTTAGAGTCTATGGAAGCCAAAATCATAACACATGAAAATAATGAAATGGCTTGGGCAGAAAAGTATGAACAACAGGATTATCAGTTAAAATTAAGTGAATGGAAGTTAAATCGTAAGATCTCTGAAATTGAGAAACTAACTAAGGAGAAAGATGAATTGATAGAAAAGTTTGCTGCTTGGGGACAATCTGGTCTTTCTCATGTCACTTATGTTGAAAAACAGAGAAGAGCTTACATTAAAACTGGCCTAGGTTTTGGTATGGACTTTAATAGCATAGAAAACCCACCTAGTGATCAGGATGAGTGTAATTTTGAGGATATAACCACTAGTGATGATGAACTCATTAATTATGTAGATACATCTAGTAATGAGGACTCAATTAGTGAAACACCTCCTGAATATAAGAAAGACAAAGGTTATCATGATGTCCCTCATCCCACTGGTGGTCATCAACCTCCTAGGGCTGATGTTTCTCGTTTTGGAGTAGACAGCTTAGAGTTTAGGAAAAAGATTAAAGGTCAATCTAGGTCTGAAACCTCAGAAGAAACAGTTGAGACACCTAAGGTAGATGATGCTAAAAGCCAAGCAGTACTTTCACCTCAAAGTACTGCTACACCTTCAGCAGTACCTTTAAGAAAACCTTTTCACAATACTGCTAAACCTTTTTGGGATAATTTTTGTCAAAACAGTTTTAATCATTCACCTAGAAGACAAGATAGGTTTGGTCATACACAGAGCAGAAGAAATTTTGGGATTACAGATCAAAAACTTTTTTTTGTTTGTTTTAGTCCTGATCATTTGATTAAGGACTGTGACCTTCACTCAGAGTACCTAAGTAAGTTCCCAAAGAACAAAACTGTCAACCAAAAACCAAGGGAGACTAGACCAACTTGGAATCATTCACATAGGGTTAACCATAGAAACTTGTCACCAGACTATAGGTACCCTCACCAGAGAAGACCTTTTTCAAAACCTCCAGTACCTTTAAATACTTTCCAAGGTACTGTTAAGCCAAGAACAGTACTTTCTTAAAGTACTGCTCAGTCTTCACCAAACACCTTTTGGAATAGGAACCCAAGGAGATCTAATTACTATCAATCTAGAAGGCGTTACAACTCAAAGAAAGTAGCTAGATCTAGGGACTCTACACCAGAAGTTAAAACCAAATGGGTTAAGAAGGAAAGTACTGATGGTGAACAAACAGTACTTTCAGCAAGTGAGAGTGAAACAGAGGTTTTTGATAAAGATGATTTTGTTGAAAAAGAAAAGGAGATTTTTGTTGAAAAAGATAGTTTTGGTGAAAATCCACCACAAATTTTAAAACAAAAGATAATGCTTGATTTTGTCTACAAAAACTGTGAAGATTACATACTCAAGGAATTTGAGTATGTTACTCCACAAGGGGAACATAACTCAGTAATGGCTTGGGTTCCTAAAAGACACTAACTTTTTTATCTTTGTGCAGGGCAACCCAGAAGAGGAGCTTAAAGATCAACTTATTGTGGATAGTGGTTGCTCTAGAAGCATGACAGGAGACAAGGAGATTCTGTCAGATTTTAGGCCATATTGTGGAGGAAGAGTTGCATTTGGGAATGATGCTAGTGGAGGTAGAATTAGTGGGAAAGGAACCATCAAGACAGGGTCCATAGATTTTGAGAATGTTAGATATGTGAAGGAGCTCAAGTTCAACCTTTTGTCAGTTTCTCATATCTGTGACAAAAAGCACCCTGTGCTATTCACTGACACAGAATGTCTCATACTACTTTCACCTGAATTCAAGCTTGATGATGATAACTTGGTGATACTAAAAGTACCAAGAACCAATGATGTGTATAGTTTGGATATGAAGAGTCTTCACTCTTCTGATAGAGCTACATGTTTAGTAGCAAAGGCTATACTTGAAGAAGCACATCAATGGCATAGAAGATTGGGCCACGTAAATTTCAAGAATATCAACAAATTGGTCAAAGGAAATTTAGTTAGAGGTTTACCTTCAAAAACTTACAAGAATAATCACTCCTGTTTGGCGTGCAAGAAGGGTAAGAAACACAAAGCTTCATGCAAGAAGCTTGAGGAAAGAACTGTTAGAGAACCTTTAGAGCTGTTACACATGGATCTATTTGGTCCTGTTTCTGTTACAAGCCTGAACAAGAAAAAGTACTGTTTGGTTGTGACTGATGATTGCAGTAGATTCAGTTGGGTATTTTTCTTGGGATTTAAAGATGACACTTTTGATGTAATTCATGATCTAATCATAGCCCTTGAAAACCAATTGAGACTCAAAGTTAGAGGTATTAGATGTGATAATGGGACTGAATGCAAGAACAAGCTTATGGATGAATTTTGTGCCAACAAAGGGATCAAGAGGGAGTTCAGCATTACAAGAACACCGCAGCAGAATGGTGTTGCAGAGAGAAAGAATAGAACTTTGATTGAATCAGCCAGAACTATGCTTGCAGATTCACAATTACCTATTCAATTCTGGGCTGAAGCTGTAAGTACTGCTTGCTATGTGCTTAACAGAGTATCAGTCACCAAACCTCATATGAAGACACCTTATGAGTTGCTGATGGGAAACAAACCCAACATTCGATTTATGAAGACTTTTGGATGCCCTCTAACTATTCTCAACACAATTGATAATTTGGGCAAATTTGATGGCAAGTCAGAAGAAGGATACTTATTGGGGTATTGCACCAACAGAAAAGGATTTAGAGTGTACAACAGAGTCACCAAGAAGGTTCAAGATTGTCTTCATGTTGAATTTTTAGAAGATCAAGAAAATCAGAAGGGTAAAGGTCCTGATTGGATGTTTGATCTTGAAGTTTTGACTCCTTCTATGAACTATGTACCTGTTAGAGAAGAAAATCAACCTGTACACAATGGAGAAGAGGTACAGTATGTTGTTCATGGAGTCCATATTAGACCTGATGTTGTTCATGATGAAGAACCTACAACTGTTGACAAGGAGAAAACTACTGATGAGCCAAAATCCTCATTGTCTGCTGAGGATCAATCTATTCAAGATGAACTTAATCAGCTGCTTTTTCAAGATGTTATAGCACATTCTTATGATGATGAACAAAAAAGAGCTTATGAGGAAGCAAAGAAAAAGAACAAGACTGCAGAGTTCACTCACAGTACTTTGGGTGACAGTACTTTCGATCAAAGTACTGTTGCACCTGTTAACAGCACTTTGGATGATTTGGATGATCCAACCATGCCTGGTTTAGAAGATACCGATGATGAGTTTGAAGATGAAAGTATTTTCTCAGATTCCAATGAAGATGCTGATTTCACTAATTTGGGTGATAATTATGAAGTTCCACAGACTCCTATCTTAAGAATTCATAAAAATCATCCTGCTGATTAAATCATTGGTCCTTCTACTTCTGGAGTGATGACAAGAACCAAAGCTAAGGGTTTTTCTACACCACATAATGATTTTCTTAGCTTTGTTTATAAACAAAACAGGTTAAATCATAAGGACCATCAAACATGCCTGTTCACTTGCATTATCTCTCAAGAAGAACCCAAGAATATAGATCAGGCATTAACTAAAGAGAGTTGGGTTGAAGCTATGCAAGAAGAACTTCTTCAGTTCAGGCTTCAAGAAGTTTGGGTATTATGTGATCTACCTAATGGGAAGAAGGTCATTGGTACAAGATGGGTGTTCAGAGTCAAGAGAGATGAAATAGGGAATGTTATCAAGAACAAGTCAAGGTTAGTGGCACAAGGATACAGACAAGAAGAAGGAGTAGATTATGATGAAGTATTTGCTCATGTAGCAAGGATTGAAGCAATTCGAATCTTCCTTGCTTTTGCATCATATATGGGATTTCAGGTTTATCAAATGGATGTCAAGAGTGCCTTTTTATATGGCAAGATTACAGAGGAGGTCTATGTCAAACAACCTCATGGTTTTGAAGATCCTACACATCCAAACAAAGTCTATATAGTGGTTAAGGCTCTTTATGGCTTACATCAAGCACCTAGAACTTGGTATGAAAGGCTCTCTACTTTCTTATTGCAACATGGTTACAGGAGAGGAGCTATAGATAAGACTTTGTTTATCAAGAAAGACAAGAAGGATATCATGTTGGTTCAAGTATATGTTGATGATACCATATTTGGTGCTACAAAACAATCTATGGTCAAAGAGTTTGAGAAGCTGATGCAGAATGAATTTCAAATGAGTTCAATGGGTGAGTTAACATTCTTTTTGGGACTTCAAGTTAAGCAGTCAAAGGAGGGAATTTTCATAAGTCAAGACAAGTATGTATCTGACATACTTAAGAAGTTCAATTTTGATGCTATGAAGCCTGTTACTACACCTATCAAGTCTATCAACTCATTGGGCAAGGATGAAGATGGTCAACCAGTTGAAGTCAAGTTGTACAGATCAATGATTGGCTGTCTTATGTATCTTACTGCATCTAGGCCTGATATCATGTTTGCTGTTTGTTTATGTGCAAGATATCAAGTCTCACCTAAGGTCTCTCATATGAATGCAGTGAAGAGAATTTTTTGGTTATCTGAAACAACAACCTAAGTTAGGGTTGTGGTATCCAAAGGATTCACCTTTTCACTTGGAAGCTTTTTCAGATAGTGATTATGCATGTGACAACTATGACAGAAGATCAACCACTGGAGGATGCCAATATCTTGGAAGAAGATTAGTTTCATGGCAGTGTAAGAAGCAAAAAATTGCGGCAACATCCTCTACTGAAGCATAATATGTGGCTGCTGCAAGCTGTTGTGGACATGTTTTGTGGATGCAAAATCAACTATTGGATTATGGGTTCAACTTCAAGAATACTCCTATCAACATTGATAATGAGAGTACCATTTGCATTGTGAAGAATCCAGTTTATCATTCCAAGACCAAGCACATTCAGATTAGGCATCACTTCATCAGATATTGTTATGAGCATAGGCTCATTAATGTTGTCAAGGTGCATACAGATGATAATGTAGCTAATTTACTCACCAAAGGATTTGATGTTTCAAGATTTAATCACTTGGTGGTGAGTATTGGCATGATTATTTATTAAGCTACATTTAAGGGGAGGACTGGTTAGTTAGTTAGACAGTCCTGTGCTTTGCTTAAGGGGAGGAAATCTAATGTTTACATGGAGTGTTTGTTATTATAGAGAAGAAGATGGAAAAGTACTGTTGTTTTGTTATATGAAAGTACTGCTTGGTAAAGTACTGCACACGTGGAAAGCACTGTTTGTCTTATTAAAGTACTGTTCTAACGGTAATATTGAGGGGTAAAACACACTAACGGTAACTTTGTTATTATGGGTTGTGATTTTTCAAATCTTACCTATAAATAACTACTCACCGATTTTCCCTCGCACCTTTATTCGTTTCAATCTTTTCCATATTTCTCTCTCTCACACACTTACGTATTCAAGAATTCATATCTTTTTTAATCATCCATGGCGAACCTACACACATTTTCTATACACAACATGGTGGCGAATTTAGATAAAACAGAGGCCAATGTCATCTTCCATGACATCATTGATTTCTTAACTGGTTCCCCAATTAGTTATGCGCTTTTGGTGGAACCTGATATAATTGAGCCCTGGATACAGCAGTTTTGGACAACTGCACGGACATACGTGGAGAATGATGAATCTTATATTCAAGCTAAAGTTGCTGGACGGCTTATCAAGAATACTGAAGCATCAATTCGTGAAGAATTATTGTTTGATGATGCAGAAGGCGCTATTAGGTTTGATAAACAGCTTCTTTGGGATACACTGAGAGATATTGGATATGAAGGGTCTTTGGTTGACACAACAACATTCAAGAAACCCTTGTTCAGTCTACATTGGAAGTATTTGGTACATGTTCTTCTTCATTGTATCAGTTCTAAAAGTACTTCTTTGGAGCAATTTGGTTCAAACATTGCATCTGCACTGGTAGGATTGGCTACAAATCGTATGTTCAATTTTCAAGGCTAATCTTAGATGGAATGCTCTCTCACATCTCTCATGGATCAAGATGGTTAATGTATCCAAGATTTATTCAAGTCTTCTTGAATAAACAACTTTCAGATGTACCAAAGCCTACAAGTATTTTACCTGTTGTGGTACATTTATGGCTAGGAAGAGTGATTTATTTTCTGGAAGGAACACTCCATTAACCACTTCAATGAAGGAGGTTGTTCAAGCAATTCGAGATGAGGCTGCAGAGAGTGATGAAAGAGAAGGTACTGCTTCAGCTGAAGGTACTGCTTCTCAAAGTGCTGCCTCTCAAGAAACTTCAACACAAGGTACTGCTTCTCAAAGTGCTGCATCACAAGGTACTACTTCACATGGTACTGATGTTCTTGAAGGTACTGAAGTTTCTCCCACCTCATCCCATCATACTACTCCTCCTATTGCATCACCAGAACAAGATGTTCCTATTTTATCATCATCCTCTGGAGGAGATCCAGCTACTATACCTCCTGAAGGTTTAGTATTGGACCATTATGTTCTGACAAGGGAGTTAGTTAGATTGAAGAAAACTACTGAGGCTCAAGCTGCACAGATAGCACAATTAAATATCAAACTTAGAAAATTCAAGAAGTCTGTTTGGCCCTTAGTTAAACATCACAGGTTATGGGTCAAAGCTAAAAAGAAGCAGCAAAGGCAGTTTATGAAGACCAAAAGCAAAAAGGTTCAAAAGCAATCTTCATTCCAATTGGGGAGGATATTGGAAGATAAGAATTTGAATGAAGATGCTCCACTATATACAGATAAAGAAGCTGAACCTCATGGTACTGATGTTCAACCTCAAGGTACTGAAGTGCAAGTTAATATTGGAAGTACTGAGGAAGAAAGCATTAGAGTTCAAAGTACTGATGATCAAGGTACTGCTGATCAAAGTACTGGTCTTCAAGAAACATCTCGACAAGAACTAATTACACCAAGGGTGTTAGATTTTGATGAAGAAGCTGGTCCTTCAACAATTTCACAAGAAGAAGAAGCTGATACACCTATGGCTGAACATACTGCAAGTGATGAAATTGCAGCTGAGGTATTGCAAAATCTATCAAGACCAAGAGGTGTGACTATTCCAGGAGTTGCTGAAGAACAACCACAAGTTTCTTAACCTACTACAGATCCTAAGGATAAAGGAAAAGGTATGTTGGTGGAAACAAAGAAGAAAAAGAAACCTACTTTAGCACAAATAAGGGCTGCTCAAGTTGCTATGAATGAGGAAACAGCTAGAAAATTACAAGCTGAATTGAATGCTGAAGTTGCTATTGAAGAAGCTAAGGATAAAGAAGCAGCTGAGAAATTGCAAGAAGAATTGAATGCTGAAGCTGCTGTACCATTAAAGTCACCTATTCCAGTTTCTGCTCTACCAAGAAGACCAAATCTTGCAAAAGAAAGAAATGCAATGATGGCTTATTTAAAAGGTCAAGGATATATTGGATTGAATAAGTTGAAGTATGTTGAGATGAAAGAGTTGTATGAAGCTGTTAGAGAAGCTTATCAGAAGCATGTTATGAAGATGATGATGTTCAGAAAGAAGATGATAGAAAAGAAAGCTTAAAAAGAAAAAGAACAACTGAAGTTGAAGATAAACAGCCATCAAAGAAGGTTGAGTTAAGATCTGATACTAATGATGAACTAACGAATTACTTAAGAATTGTAGAATTTGAGTATTCTAAAGCTGATGCAGAAAAGAAGACAGATAAGAAGAAGAAAAAGTCTCCAATAACTACTTTTGAAGTTGTAGAATCTAAAGATGGGAATTATCTGATGTTTCATAGAGAAGATGAAAGCTTCAGAGTGTTTAATATGCTATGGGATCTATTGCACATAATAGATAGAGAGGATTTGTTTCATCTATATCATTTGGTGCAAGAATACTTTGAACACATTCCATCAGAAGGTGTTGGTTTAATATTGCTTGGAGATCTCACAACTGTTTGGGAAACTGAAGAAACAAGCACTAATGAGATTTGGAAAAATCAAGAAGATTGGGAGATAATCAGCTAGAGATTCTTTGAAGTATCTGGAGTACATGTTCTAGAGTTAGAAGATGGGACTATGATTCACATGTTAGCAGATAGAAGATATCCGCTTACATCAGACCTCATGAGGAGAATGCCCGAACATGGGATGGAAGTTGAAGAAGATAATGAAACTGCACTTATGGTCATCAAATTATTTATCAGATGGACAACTATGGTTGATGATGATGCATGAATAACTGGTATGAATTTTCTTTGAATAAAATTTTGAAATATCAGTACTTTATTCAAAGTACTGCTGATCAAACAGTACTTTAATCAAAGAACTGCTTGCAGCTTTAAACCAGTTAATGATTTTGAAAAGAAAACTTTTGTTAAGTGATAAATATTTTGAAACAAAGGTTAAAAGAAATAAATGGTTTTTGAGATGGTAACAACAATAGGTTATCAATCCACCATGGTTACAAAAGGATTGGCTAATCCATGAGCAAACGGCTCAGGTAAAGATATCTCAAATCCGTTTTATAGTTGACAACTTGCTAATAAGTTGTATGGTAATCAACTCACCATATCAGTAAATGTAAAGAGTTGGCTAGCCCACAAGGAAAATGGCTTGTGGTAAAGGCTGTGGAAAAACCATTGGTATGGTAATTAGTTCACCATGGTTGCAAGAACTAACTAGTCCAAAAGGGTACAACTTTTGGTAGAGACAAATCAAATCTGTTGATAGCTGATGATTTGCTAAAAATCATATGGTTATTAATGTACCATGATCTTACACATCAAAACATTTGGCTACTCCAGAGTTAATGGCTTTGGTAAAGAGACATCAAAATCCATTAAATTTCAATGATGCACCTCTCACAGGAGTTTACACACCTGGAAGTGATGAGAACAGACTGAAACTTAAACTGAATTAATGTACATATTGTTATATGTTGCTGAGTTGCTGAAAAGATGGAGCTTGCTGAATGTTGCTGAAAAGATGCTGTAAAGAATAATTTCTAAAGAATACTTTGATAATGATGATATAAGCACAGAGAATACAAAGATACAATCCAAAGACAAAGACACAATCTTTCCTTGAAAATGGAGATGTTAAAGATAAAGTTACAAAGGAAATTGAAGTCAAGCAAGTAGAATTCAAGTTAGGGGAGGATTTTTGGGATATGAAAGTGCTGAAGATTGACAAAGTACTGATTAAAGTCAAAGTACTGCTAAGTAAAAAGTCAAAGTACTGCTGTTGAAGTCAAAGTACTGCAAAGCCAAAAAACTGCTATATTCGTTTATGGAAAGCTTTGTTTATTCTAGAATATTCTTTGTTTAGATTACTTGTCGTACAAGGATACAAATTGTGAACCGACTAGGGTTATCCTTAAGCCTATAAAAGGACCCCTAGATTGGCATTAGAATTATGCGTTTTATTAGAGTTTTAGAGAAGTACGATATTAGAGTTTTAGAGTTATTACTAATATTGTTAAAGTTAAATCTTCTTAGCTTTGTTAAGTAAATTCCGCTTACTTAATAGAGATTACTCAGTGTTTCATTGTTAATAACTTAGGATTTATCGGAGGTTATTAAACCCTTCACAAGCTATATAAGTTAGTTTGGTTAGAGTACATCGATCCAACACAATACGCTATTGTTTTTCAAATCAATTTATCATCAATCGGTGAATCACAATTCACTGGTTCACTCACTCCGTGTTGTCTACTTTTGGACGCTCTGGTTTGAGAATGGCTAGATCAAGCTGCGAAACCCTGTCAAGGAGATTCTTAGGAATTCTACCTGATCACAGGCAGTATTTATACTGATCAACGGGGAACCATGGTTCTTGCAACCCTTTTCAACGAAAGTGAACAAAGACACTTTCGTGTGTTTTATTGCTAACTGTTGTTTGCAGGAACTGTTGACGGTTGCAGCTGATCGATATTGAGAAGTCAATTCATAACCGCATGCTCACAGCACACACACTTAATTGAAGAAAACCATGACAATCAAAGACATACAACAATGCTTCCGCTACTCTGATGAAAAGATGCCATGATCCAGAAAGTGTGAGCATGTCGGTCCAAATGTCACAACATCACATGAAGGCGATGCAACAAAGGATGATTCAGAGATTTACTGTGGCTGACGATCTCTAACCTGGCTCAAAGATCATCAAGACGTGGATCAGATCAAAGACCTCCACTGAAAGTACAAAGTATTCGGACTTTGAAGAATCACTACTAAAGCACAAAGATTGCGGAACTTGATGAATTGAAGTCTACGAGCTCAAGCATGAAGTCTACAATAGAATGCTAGGATACGTAATGTAATTCATGTGGTGACCTCCCTTAGGGGGAGATTGTTGGGATTTAGAAAATCCATGTTGAAGAGTCGGTCACCCCAATTATAGTCTAGTATATCTTAGCTCGTAGAAATTACGCTATTTATTAGTTAGTTAGCTAGTTATTAGTTAGAGTAACACCGTGGAGGACGGACGGGTCTTTACCCACTGTATGCCTGATCCACAGCCCGACAGGAGGGCGTGTAGTATGTAGTATAAATACCTCTTCCCACTTGGGAAGAGATGGTGCTTTCTAATCTAATTTTACATTTTCCCTTTTTCTTTCTCTCTCTAAGAAACACCCTCTCTACTCTTCCTCTCTCTAAAATGGCTTACTTGGTTTATCATCATCCTAGACCACCCGAATCATCAAACAACATAAAGTATGATCCTACAGGGCCCACGGGGTACCACATCACTATAACAAACCTCCACAACTAACCTCATCCCCTCACTCACAACTAATCTCAACTTATTCATTTGAGGCCCACCACTTATTAAAACATTACATATTTACAAAAAAAAAAAAAAAAAAAAAAAAAAAAAGAAAAAAAAAATTGACAAAAGGTACTAATTTAACCCTCGTCGTGCAGACGACGAGGGTTAGAATGGCAAGCAATAACAAAGGGAGCGGTGTTATGGCTGGCTATGGCAAAAATGACATGACATGAATGGTGAAGGATGAAGAAGTTACACCGAATGCTCTAAGTCAATTAAAGTTGGTATCATTTTCTAGGATATGATATTTCACATTTTCTTATTGAGTTATACTGTATAAGAGTACTTTGTTTTCTACAGATGGGTGAGTTTATACAGACCCCTCTATAGGGGGGGTTTCAATCGTTTCGCGCATCAAAATTTGTACGATATGTATCGCGATTTTGTACATTTTAACCAAAACCCCCCATCGTCACATCATAGGGGGTTTTTATAACTAGGTGTGAGCATTGGGTCAAACCCGACCCGACTTGACAAAAACCGACCCGACCCGCAAACCGAAAAAGGAAAAAACTGAAACCGAGAACCGAACCGAAGTTACTTGGTTCGGTTCGGTTCGATTTTAGACGGTTTTTTCTCGGTTTTTGACCCGAACCGACCCGAACCGAAAACCGAAAATCAGTAAACCTAAACCGAGAACCGAACCGAAATTACTTGGTTCGGTTCATTTTTTCTCAGTTTTTTCGGTTCGGTTCTTGGTCGGTTTTGCTCACCCTTACTTATAACATATCCCTTTACACATTTTACTCCGTAGATAACTTGAATCTTTATCATTACCGAAACAAATTATGAGTTACCTTTTATGATTTTACGTAGTATTTTTTTTGAAAGGCAGTCACCTTTTATGATTTAATCATTGCTCATTCTTCTTTATATTTTATTGTGTACGAGGCTACCCTCAACCCGTGCGATGCACGGTCTAGTGGTTGAAGGGTGATGTTTTTATCCGTAATGTTGTATATGATGGTATTTAGATACCTATTAGAGAAGTTGCATTGTATTTATTATTTAGATGGCTAATAATGTTATTATTACTTTAGTTCATATTATTTTAGTGAAATCTATATTTAGATGCGTAATAATGTTATAATTACTTTTGTATTTATATTATTTTCTTTTCATTAAAAGTTTTTATTAACATAGTCTTTTCATATGTAGTATTTTAATTTGAGTAAGTTAAATAAGTGCTTTGTTGCTTATTTATTTGTGACTTTTGTTATTTGGAATTATATAACTATTTGTACTCTTCAATGGCAAATTTTGAATTGTTAGAGAATTTGATGAATATTTCAGGATCATCTAAATTGCATGATTGTATGCGTTTGTGGTTTGTGCAACAGGCATGTGAAGATAATGCATTAGCAAAGTTGCTTTTTGATTGTTGTCATCATTTGAGGCGTGTAATGGCAAAAAACAACACGATGATTTTGAACATGGAAGCGTTATGGTTAGACAATCTTTTGACGTTAAAATTTTATATAAACCTACATAATATCGTGTCGACTATATATGTTTAACTATATGAGCTTACATATCATGTCTATTATGTTTAATTATGATCTTTGGTCAAGTAAAGATTTATATAATTATTCAATCTGTTTTTAACGAATACTATTAAGTAATCCACAAAAAAAAAAAAAAACAAAGGGCCCGAGTACAACCAAACAGATGTCTAATATGTAATAAAGTTAAAATTGTAAACAGAAACGCTAGAATAAATTACGTTTGCATCCAATATACTTCTTCTTGCAAAGAAAGTCCTTTCCTGCTATCCGAGGCAAACATCAGTTGATTCCGCAAATAAAAGAAGCTCGGGATAACACTTCCACTCAACAATATTTCATATAAACTTCAGTACTTCAAACATTTTCATTTCATAGGTCTCATTTAACTGTCATGAAAAGAAATGAAGACGGGATACAGTTACAATGTTTACTCTTTATTATACTCATAAGGACAAATTTGACAATCGTTTTCAAATTTAAAGTAGTATCGCATAGTAATAATACCATTTCAAAGACATTTAAGCATCCTTGGTTGTCTACAAACTCCACCTTTTTCCAGTCAATACCTTCCGATTGATATTCCTAGTAAAAAAAGATCGTGATTAATCTTATGCGTAAAACTTAAACAAAAGAAAAAGAGACATGTGACGCTCACTTCTTGTTCAAGCTTAAATATATGTCGAACAAAGTGCTGGTGCAGCCTCTCATCAGCATAGTTTATCAACATTTGTTTGAAGCTATTTTTCTGTAAAAAACGATTCAGAAATGAGATTACATATTGACATCCATAACATGATACATTTATATAAACAAACATTATGTTTAAAATGTTGTATACCTGGACCGACTCAAAGCCATACATGTCTAGGATGGTTATAGACCTTGTGGTATGTTCTTTACCCCCCCCCCCCTCGAGTGATCTATTGATTGCTTCAATAAGCCAGCTGAACAAACTTGTGTAAACAAATTTTGCCAATGCGTCTCTTGTATCAATCGCCTAAACAAAAGATAACGAATATCTTAACTTACAATACTATTAACTAAAACTGTGCGGGTGTGTGTGTGTGTGATATGACTTCAAGTACCTGCTGCAGAGTTGAAATTTGGACCATATTATCAGATGCAGACTGATTTTTGTTGGTACATAGAGCAACTGATAGGTCCTTCACTTTGCAACCCATCAACTGACATGAGAATAATATTGGTGTGGTAAAATGTTATACCTTTCTCTCAACCTAACGTGTTTAAGAGCTGTATCAAGTTGCTACTCCAAACCTTGAAGCTCTTTGAGTGTCAAGGACTCAAGTTCCTCTCCTATCAAATGCCTATAAACATCAAACATGTTTTACCATCTTTTCATTAACGAATATGAATTGTGCATGATATCACACGGTTATATAACTATATCTTTATATATCATTGAAGATAATTATTACATATTTCTTGAAAGCACCTTTTTGATTTCTGCAAAAGCTCAATTCTAGCTTTGAGCTTGGCGTGTTACAGAGTCCAGCTTCCCTACAAAATTGCTCATATATTTCAGTTTTTAGGGTATCCTTATAAAGGAAACTGTCATGCAAGATGTCTAAACCATACAGTTGACATACTTGTGATTCGTTATGGGTTGAAGTAAGTTGCATCTCTGCATACACGAACCTTCAATTTCCTACTCACCTTCAAAGTGATATTCTGCAATAAAAAACAAACCATATTAGAAGCTAAGTCATGGCTATAGGGAAAGTTGGGTGACTTGGATGCATAAGTCAATTGTATTTATAGTTATAAGTCGACCTTTGAACATATTCATCATCAATGCGGAATGGTTTGCATTCCTGAAACTGTAGGGACAGTTCATATTCGTCTTCCTCGCTGCATTCATTCCCGCAAATAAATGATGGACAGTTCATATTCGTCTTCCTCACTGCATTCACTCCGGAAAATAAATGATGCTATGAATCAATAGAGACCTCATTGTAGTTATTTCGGTATGCATAGACATGTATGTACCGTACTTTTGGTTGTGCACAACCCCTTGCACATTAAATTAAGGGGGATAAGCTTTAAGTATTATAGATGTGTTTTCTTTTCTTAAACTATTACTCCCTCCGTCTCATTTTTATTGTCCTCTTTGACTTGAACAGTCTTTCTTGTTCAACTTTGACCATTAATATATTTATTTGTGTTATATAATACTTGATGAAAATTATACCTAATGAAAAAACATTTAAAACCCTATACATTCATATATTTTTCATCAAGTATTATACAACACAAACAAAAATAATTATGGTCAAAGTTGAAGAAGAAAGACTAAGAAAGTCAATAAAGGACAATAATTTTGGGACGGAGGGAGTATAGTTTAATTATTGTTTGCAGGACATGATATGTCACGTGTGGTAGCGGAAAATGATTTAGATGCCGTTTATTTAGTTCAAATGATTAACTTTAGGGTTTACTTTAGCATTTAACATAAATATTTGGGTTGGATATAGTGAGGTGCTCACATGAATAAAATATAGACAAAAAATAAAAATAGTACTATAGATATAAAAGTCAGAAAAACAAAAGATCATAAATACTCCACGTTTCATACGTTTCATTATGAGAAAAATACATATGCTTTTTTTTAATCCTAGCCACTTAGCCAACTTTAGTAGAAGCCCATATATTTAGTTTTATGTGCGCCCTTCTTAACCTATCCCTGCAACCAAACATTTAGGATGCATTTGGTATCCCACTATGGGAATGAGAATATGACTATTAAAGTGATAAAGATGTTTGTTTAAGATGAGAGGGCCTAACACTATGATAATGAATGATAGATATAATTCATACTCCATATACATCAAGTGAGCTAGGTATGAATCTTTTATAAGTGAGGGACCCAACACCACTATCAAACTCATACCTATTATCATTAATGACAGCATACCAAACACACCTTTAAAATAAAGCTAAACCCAAATATTAGAGTTGAACCCACTATACCAAACGGCTCTTTAACGTATGATCTGACAAGGGTACGAGTTTTTTTCTTTTCTTTTTCTTTTTTCTTTTTTTTTTGCTCTACCAAGGATTGCCAAGCATTTGGTACTAAGTTTCCTCCTCCTTTTTTAGTAACAAAATGAATCAGGCTTACGGTCGGTACTAACTAAAGAAAAAGAGTCTTCTTTCTAAGAGTAGGCGTGGAGAGCTTTTTGCGGGGAAACTTGCAAGTACAGTTTGGGGGGAGACAGGCGTCGACCCAACCTTATGAGTATTCGGACTATAACAGTTCCGATGAACAGTCACTCACTTTTGACAGTTATACGATTCCAGAAGATGATCTAGAATTGGGTCAATTACGTTTATTAGAAGTGGACAATCGAGTGGTTGTACCAGCCAAAAGTCATCTACGTATTATTGTAACATCTGCTGATGTACTTCATAGTTGGGCTGTACCTTCCTCAGGTGTAAAATGTGATGCTGTACCTGGTCGTTTAAATCAAACCTCTATTTCGGTACAACGAGAAGGAGTTTACTATGGTCAGTGCAGTGAGATTTGTGGAACTAATCATGCCTTTATGCGTGCACCCGGAAAGATAGGCCGACTGCTGAGCCCACTCTGGCTCAGCCGCACCACCCTGGGTGCGAGCCACCCGAGAAGCAAGCTAAGAGAAAAAATTCAAAGAATCTACACATCACAAGAAAGTGAGAGTTTCTAGTAATAGTAGATACGTTTGACTTTCAATGCCTAGCCACGAAAGATCGTGATACATCGCTGCAAGCAAGTGCACGTTGTCCCCCGGGACTAAGGCGTCTATGACTTCTGCCATAGATAGATTGGGTCATTCGTAACCAGAGCAATAACCGATGCTACAGCATAAACTAAAGCTATACGTGGCGGCCCCTAAAGGCGTAACTGACAGGTTCTGTTTTATCTGCCCATCCGAGTCATCCCGTACTCCAAAAAAGCAGAGGTGAGGTCCGGAGAGTGGGACGGATCTACCTGGCCACGGTGCCAATGTCAAGTGGCCATCCGAAGTGTTGGAATATGCTCTACCTACGGTACCTAACTAGTCTTTCTTTTCGGTAAGTAAGAATATATTGACCGATGGAGGAGAACCCCCGAAGTAAACATAAATGAAGGGGCTGGGCGAGCGCATCCGATTCTAAAGTCCTTTCCTAAACCACTTCCCGTTCAGTTGCTGAAAGATAGAGAGAAGGCTTTCTAAATGAGATTGAGTTCCACGAATATGCAGGCTAGAAAGATGCTATTTGCTGCTATTCTATCTATTTGTGCATCAAGTTCGAAGAAGATCTCAATCTATAATGAAGAAATGATAGTAGCTCGTTGTTTTATAGGCTTTATCATATTCAGTCGGAAGAGTTTAGGTAAGACTTTCAAAGAGACTCTCGACGGGAGAATCCAGGCTATTCAGGAAGAATCACAGCAATTCCTCAATCTTAACGAAGTAGTTCCTCCGGAATCCAATGAACAACAACGATTACTTAGGATCAGCTTGCGAATTTTCGGGCTTCTTCTCATTCTTCTTTGGCACCTACGGTAGAGATTGGAGGTATTTGGCCCCCTAATGGATTTTATCTTTTTTTTAAATGGCAATGGTTGTTTTCCATTTCTGGTTCCTCTAAAATCTTCAATTATTTTATCGAGTAGCAGCTCCATTTGATTTTATTTAAATAAGTTAATAATTATGCAACATTATAGCACATTACGGCTATGTTTGGCACGGAATTTTTTGAAGTTTTTTGGAAGGATGAGCGATGAGCAATAAGTTTTTTGATTTTTATTTTTCGTTTGGCAAAGGAGCGGTGAGCTTTGCTATTTTTTTAAAATGCTCATTTTTCCAATGCTTCTTTAAGAAGCTGTGAGCGGTGAGCTGTGGCTACTGCTCACAACTCCTGCTCACAGCTCACTGATACTTTTACCAAACACACCCTATGACTTGAATGATGGTTATGCATAGATGGAAAGAAAACCGTGTAAAACTTTTTGCTAAGGAACATATGTTCTTGGGGTGTCCAAGTGAGGCTCTATTTTAATTATTCAATTTAATTATGATCATAGTTTGTTTTGGTAACCATGATTTTCAAACCTTTGGCCGAATAATTCACGTGGTTTGAATTCACTGTCACACAAACTCAACCCGGGTAATTAAAAGCTCTCCCATTTTAAGAGGTTGGCGTGACCACTTTAAGATTGTTTTCACATGGCAATATTAAGCATGAGACTACCCGCATGTCTTAGCCGAATGGGTCATTTAGAGTTTTGACTAGAGGATTTTATTTTATGGCCAATAATTCTTTCCAAATCTCATTTCTTAAATTTTTTGTCTTTCAGTTTACAATATATGTGATTTTTAAAATAACAAATCAACTGTGATTTTACAAATCGAGGATATTGCTAGATACCTTTTTCTTTTGCGATGAAAACCATGACAATTTCCTATATATGAGTATATGACTCATTCAGGTGTGCAGGTAATTTTTATTAATTGTTTGAATGATGTTTTTAGGTACCTAACAATATTTTGGTGATATTTCATGTGTTCAAATCTATTGAACAAGTTTGTGAATGTCACCGTTGGTTAGCAGGTCAAAGGTACATTAAATATATATGATTTCGAATATTGAAGTTAAATCACAAATTAATTTAACAATATGTTGTTGGTGTTTTTAGGTAGTTGAAAGTGTTTGTGTGATGATCCATATTAAAATGGGTGGTTTATGAGGGTTGGATAATATGTTAACCAGTAACTATTCAATATGGTTCAAAGAGACCTAGAAACAATTTTGGTTCAAGTTCGAGAATGGTTGGCTTTCATGTCAGTAGCTTTCGTTAGTGCTCGATGTTGTTAATGTCCAACTTGGTATTTTAGTTTGATTCAACATAAGTGGCTAGTCTCTAATTGTAGCCTTCAAGCTCACAATAATGTATTAATACTGTAGTTAAAAAATTTATGTAAAATCCCCGTGCGTACACGGATATTATAACTAGTAAGATATACAATAGCTATATTCGTATGCGTATCGAGACCGTCTAGAAAAGCATTTGACGCATAAGTATCCCTTCGATTATTTCGTAAGTCTAAGATATTTCAAGATTTAGTATGGTCGGTTCATGGTTTTCGGTTTTAGGTTTTAAACTAAACATGTTTTACCATGGGTCATTACTCATAAGATTTCTCAAAGAGTAACCGTGGATGATGATAAAGCTAAAGATATGTCAAGGGAGTGTATATAAAAAAAATCACATCAATTAATAAATTACCACGAGAGTTTGTCAAGGGAGGATTTAAACATTTCAATAATATTCCAGAAAAAAGTTACAGTTTATAAATTGAGATTAACTCATTATTGTTATGGATAATTATTAGTGGATGTCCATATAATCAATAAGAGGCTCATGGCCCGATTAGCAATTAGGGTTTTTACCCTACAGTTTATCTTATATATACCTCATGTATCTCTGACATTATGAATCAATTGAAGAATACTTTTCATTCCCTCAATTCTTGTTCACAACACGTTAGCACGCTCTTTTTGTTTTTATTCATATACGGGTACGTCAACCTATGTTATTAACTATACCTATTAAATATTTATTTTGCTGATCGCCAACCTATGTTATCATCTAGAGTCTGTATAATGTGGGGTTATTCATACGGTGGCTATAATTTTATATGTACCCCTTATATTTTTTGTTTTTTTTGTTCTTTTTTTGTTTTTTTTTAATTTTGTTTATATCAAAAAGCTATAACATTAAATATAAAGTTTAATAAGTCAAACGTTTAAAACAACTGACAAAAAACTGTGTTGTACTGAAAAAAGTGAAGGACAAAGGGAATATTCCCTGTGATGTCACCCACTATGGGGTATTAATAGTATATCCCTTGATTATATATGAATATTTTATCGAAACAAGAGTCGAACATCGATACTATAGCTAGCACAGTGCGATCATATAATTAAAGTATTTTTGTACGTTGTTGTTGTTTTTTTTATTTATTTATAGATTTTATAAGCTGTGAATATGACACATATTTAAGTGTTTTGCTTCTTTATTGTTTCATTATGCATGTACACTAACTAGCAGGGTACCCGCGCGTTGCGGCGGCGGGTACCCTGAAATAAATTTTTCCGGTGAATCATATATTTTAGTTTATTATGTTCTTTTTGACAATAAATTTACGGATATCAATAATTTCGTTTAGCCCGTACCCGTTCGGGCTCTAGCCCGTTGGCCCGTGCCTATTCTGGCTCGAGTCCGTTTAGCCCGCACAAGTTCGGGCTTAAGCCTATTTTGCCCGTTGACCGTTCGAGCTTGAATATCTGTATAATGTGCTATATTATTTGTATTAGTGACATTTAATGCAGGGTTCCCGCGCGTTGTGGCGGCGGATACCATGAAATAAAATTTTCCGGTGAATCATGTATTTTAGTTTATTATGTTCTTTTTGATAATAATTTTACGGATTTCAAAAATTTCGTTTAGCTCGTGCCCGTTCGGGCTCGAGCCCATTTGGTCGGTGCCCGTTTGGATCATACCCGTTCGGATCGAGTAATCAACAACCCAGTCCAAGTTTAGGATTTCCAATCAAGCCCAACAGAAGACAAAAAAAAAATAAAAAAAATACCCGATCCATAACCATTTGACAACACGTATTAATAAGTGCACACTTATTATTCATTTACCCTAAATATACTCAACACAACACAAACCCTAAAGACAAATACGCCTCCACCAAACGATTCTGCCTGCAAAAACGGATCTGAAACTCAAATTAGCAACATCTTCATCTCATATAAAAAAAAAAAAAAAAAAAAAAAAAAAAAAAAAAAAAAAAAAAAAAACCCATTTCATCTCAACATATCTTAATCAATCCAATTTTTTTTATTAAATTACCGGCGCCACCACCCTCCTACAGCAGCAACCAAAGACACCCCACCCTACCACGTTTTTTTGGTACGTTTTTTTTATACATCCGATTTTTTTTTGTTGATAAATATGCGTTTTTTGGTCTTAAAAAAGTAGACCCGTAATTTTTTTTGATAAATACGCGTTTTTTTGTCTTAAAAAAAATAGATCCGTATTTTTTTTTCATAAATATTCGTTTTTTAGTCATAAAAAAATAGATTTGTAATTTGTTTTCTTCATAAATACGCGTTTTTTGGTGATAAAAAAATAGTTACGTAAATTTTTTTTCATAAATATGCGTTTTGCAATACCGTACAAAAACCCCGTAATCATTTTTTTCAAATTATCGCTCAAGCCGTGAATCTGTATCCCTCCGTGAAATATTATAACCAAAATACCACTCTTTACGCCAATATTAAATAAATTGTATCCAAAAAAATTATTTTATAAAAAATACGGGTAACAATTTTTGCAGTTCATTATTAGCGTAATTCAGCCCATGCCAAAATTCGGATAGTATCATTAAAGCCCAAACTCCAAATTTTCGTAAGCCTGGTTCAAAAGAATCAGATTTAGTTGGCTTAGCCTAAATCCAAATGCACATCAACACAATTTAACCTAAACCTAATATTTCTCAAAAAGTCCGCCCCCCTCCAAACGTTATTATTTCTTCCCAAACAGATCCGAAGAAAAAAAATACGCTACCATCATTATACTCCCAACTGAGATCTAACAAACTCAAACCATTATCTCAATCTCATCTCATCACTCCATCCCTGATCTTTTACTAAAGAACCCACGAATCACACTCAATAACAAACCCACGATTGAAGAACAACAATTTGATTGGCTTCAAGGTCGTGACAACCAAGGTCTCGGGTAGGTCTAGTTAATTGTTTTTGTTAGTCGTTTGAGTTTAGTCATTGAACGAATCAAAGAAATAAAAGTAACAAACTTGTTATGTTTTATGACTTGAATGATTCGGATAGTATCACACACAAGAGATCAGTGATGATAGATGGTTCCGCGAAAAAAATCTTGTACAGATAAAACGTGAACCGGATCTGAGATCTTATTTTAATTTTCAATTATCGAAAGGTTTGAAGTTCGTATTTTTTTTTCATAAATACGCGTTTTTTGTTGATAAAAAAATAGTTACGTAATATTTTTTTCATAAATATGCGTTTTTTGGTGATAAAAAAATAGTTACGTAATTTTTTTAATATTTCAACTTGTCAAACCATAAGTTTTTAATTTTATAGATCCGATTTTTTTTTTGTAGATCTAATGATTTTATGTTTGTAGATCTAGCATTTTTTAATTTTTTTTGCAGCCGCTACTCTAGCCGGACAAGTAGCCGGAACAGTAGCCGGAATCATATTTATTGCCGAAAATAATGGAGTATAGATTTGTACATTATGCTTTACATTTTGTATTAATTGGTGATGGGGTGTATTAATTGTTTGGTCAAGAAGCTTGTATTAATGTGTTGTATATTATGCATATGTGGTTGTAAGTCTGAATTTTTGGGCTTTAATGTGTTGTACATCATGCTTTAACACTTTTAAGTCTGAAAGTCTGAAAATTAATTAGGAGAGAGAGTGGTTTGTGTATTATAAGTAGTATAGATATATCTAGTTTGCTTCTATGGCTTTTTTATGCATTAGTAGTCACAGTAAATTAAATAACATATTACAACACGTATTATATGTCATATGTTTTGATTTGTTTATTGCTTAGTTTGTTTCACATCCTAGATCAGTAGATAAGTTTTTCTCGCTTTATAATTCTAATAATACCATGATTGATTTATCTTCTTGATGCAATAAGTTACTTTAAATTTACTACTTATGTAGTCATGTATGTTAATCAAGTTTGCTATCTTACCACCATTCAAATTAAATAATTGGATTCTTGAATCTAAAGATACTTAAACAATTAAGGAGGACTTACTTTAATACTGCATACCTGAAGAATTTGTTGAGAATTTGATAACACTTTATCTAGGTTTTGTTTGATAATCTATGATTATAACAGGTTTTATGATATCTATAAAACTTTAAATCATCGTTTATGAAAAGTTGGTATACAATCTAAATCCGTAACATAAAGTTTAGACAGCAACGTTCTCATGCATTATGATGATTAAACTTTTAATAACTTTTGTTTTGTTTTGAATGCAAGTTGTTATATTAAATATTTGCTTATGATGCAATGTGGTTTAATGAATTAAAATTTTGTATGCTTATTAAAGTGTAGTGCATGAAGTTGGAACTTAGAATTATTTATAATGCATGTACTATATGGAATAATCTAAATCCTTGTAAGAAAGTATACATGTGTATAACATTGATTGTTACATAGAAACGCAAGAGATAAACTCAAAAGATAAAAATGATAGTGCGCAAGGGATAAAGTTGGCATCGAAGATATACATATCTATACCACATAAAATGTAAAAATGGTCAAAGTGGAATTCTTGAAAAGTTGAATTGTTGAAAACCGGTCAAATGTGAGAGATTAAAACACAACTTCAATCAAATCGTTATCTACGGAAAGTATTGAATCAATTTCAATCATATCGCTCTATAATACAAAACTTCTTCAGGACGACTAATAAACCTAATCAGTTACAATATGCGTTATGCAAATCATCTCTCTTTTTCAATAACCTGTTCCTAAATAAATTTAAAAAAAATCGGTTTCAAGTGAGTGGCGATTCCACCGATTCAGTGGTTCACAAAAACTCCAACATCCTTTTAGAGTCAATCTATGTCGGTGGGTGCTTTGTTGTATGAATCTTATAATTGGTAATTATCGCACATATTATCAATTTTATTTTGCAATGTGTTTTTTTAGGGTTTAGATTCGAATTACATTTTTTGTGTGTATTTTTAGTCTATTTGAATTAATTTGTGCAACAAATAATAAACTTGGCTTTGCATCATAAGTGTATGGTTGGATGGAGTTAGGGTTTCTATGGGTGAATATTGACCTAGGGTTGGGTATTATCTTGGGCTAATTTTTGTCTGTTCATGATTGATACAACACACGAGTTAAGGTTTCGATTTTGAGGGTTTTTGGTGTCGGATAATATCGACGATAAAAAAAAGGTGGTAAAAAGGTGGAGGAAATGATGCCTTTGGTGTAACAAATGTAAGTTTTAGATTTGTTGAGCTTATCCACTTCAAATCTTGAATAATTTTACTGATGTTTATGTACAGTAAAGTTTGAATCTCAATTAACTCTTTCACTTACCATTTCAATTCTTGAACAAGTTAAGTGAATTCGATAAGTTATGTGAATTGCAATCAATTACTATATGTTTCTAAGTTTACTGCCAAATCTAAATCATTTATATGCGTAAAGGAAGAGCATATAACTAGCAGCGTTGGTTGCTAACATAGGTGTTATTTTTTTTATCAGATGACCACAACAATATCGATCGAAGATGTTCGTAGGGAGGTAAAGTTATGAAAAAGCCTATCAAGGCATCAACACATGGTCCAGTTCTATGATGCATTTGAAAATGATCAAAATGTGTGCATAGTTATGGAGTATGTAAAAGCCCCTCCTTATCCTTTTCTTTATATACAATACATTTCTTAAAATTGCATAAATAGACAACTTGATTATTAATTAATAACAATTCCTTTTTTTGACAGATTGTGTGAAGGCGGGGAGCTTCTTGATCGGATACTATCCACGTTAAGTTAAATCCATGAACCAAAATTTTGGTTCATGTCATGTATAGGTGGAGCGAGTAATGGGTCAAAACACGTTGGGGTTGAAGTATGTTGTTTTTAGTATATATCAAAATGGGACGCGTTGACTTGCGAACACATTTTTTGTTTTCTTAAAGAATTTAATTCTTTATTTATGTTATTATAAATATAATCTTGAATCTCTTAACAAACCAATTTAAGATTCATGCATCAATATAGACATTGTGCTACTTTCAATCCATTTAAGCATCTAATTGATTCAATCCCTTTGGCCCATTACCTTTTAGCTAATGGTTTTGATTTGATCCATTTGGTAAGCCACAACGCAAATTGATCCATTCGTAAATATATGGGTCTAAATTGTGACCTCTATATCAAGTTATTTGTTCACATATTCTTTGGCGTAGTTTTTGGGGTCGTCTTGTTGCACTTGCAGGGGTGGAAGATACGCAGAAAATGATGCCTGTTGTAATGCAAATACTAAGTATAGCTTCATTTAATCATAGAAGGAGTTGTGCATCGTGATTTAAATCCAGAGGTATCTATTCTTTGCAATGCTTTCGGTTTAAATTTTTTAAGATAACTTCATTTAAACTAACGACGATTTTTAATAAAGTTGGCCCAAAGTTTGTGCTTTGTCAATAACACGTCGAACATGATAGAATAAAAAGTTATATTTTTACTGCATTAGTGAGTAATATGACTTATTCATCCATATGTTACACACTAATAGTAAGCATTACTGGGGCCACCGTTTGTTGGTCGTTCAGCGTAGAATGGCTTGCCTAAGTTTTTTAAGCATCGTGTAAGTTTACAATAATTCATAATTAGTTGTATGGGGTTAGTACACATTACCTCAAAACTGAAAATGAAGTTATGATTTATAATGGGTTGATTTCGTGGGTTGGTTAACATGTCAAAACTTACGCTTATGAGCTGAACAAGCTCTTTTAGCTGAACGCCTCCACTAACAGGCTGTTTGGGTTACTCAAAACAGTTTTCTTTGTGTTGAGCCTCAGCTGCCGAAATCAGCTTTTACCCAAACAACCCCCTCGAGCAACCTTTTAAAAAAATAAAAGGTGTGTGATTGCGTTTCAGAAGTAATTATGTGATATAGAAAATTAAAAAATTTATATGCCACAAGGATCCATAGGCGGCCAGTTGGGTAATGGGTCAATACGGGTATATTTTTTGGCATAGGTGAAAACATGTTGGGTTGACATAAAACACCATTCATCTTCATACATTAACTACAACGTCACTAGAGTTGCAACAACTTGAAATGTAACACGAGCTACTGCTGCTGCAACAAATACACACAGTAAGTACATTTTTTTGTTTGATATAGCTACGTTGAATATTTATCTTCATGTCCAAAAACCATTGGTTATAGGTATTCATTGGTTTTGCGATCATACACATGAACCTGAAAAAAATGTTGATGACAGTCATTTGGGAGCATATGATGCCATTGGTCTAATAAGGTTGCAAGGGAACATGCATCCTACAACCTTCTACCCACATGTGTTTCTGAAAGGGAGTATGTCAACTCGAACACCAATGAAGCTAGAGTATGTAGTTTTTGTTCATGGCTATTTTTTATTTACATTTTATCTGTTTCATGCAAGGGATTAGTATTCAAGTGGAATCTTTGAGTTTTTACCTTTTTGTGATAATTGTAACATGTATTTGTAATAAATAGTTTTGTGTTATTAGTTTGCAAGTTGCTTATTTCAAACTGCTTGTGCTTATGATGTTCTAATAACAGAAGTTTAAATTTGTTGACATTGCTGTCCACATTTTACATATTCTGTTCCTCTTATTGTTACTTGATGCTCTTTTCGTATCTTCATAATTTATTTTTTTAATCGCTTTTAATTCTAAGTGACCAACGCTCCGCCGCAACGCAACTCAACTCAACTCAACTGAATACAATTTTTCAATAAAAAATATTCGCTGTCAAAATTTTGTCGAAACTAGATACCGCTGCCGCTAGGCGCGGGTACTCGCCTAGTTCATTATAAATAAGAGAACCATTTTTGTCAAAATGTCAGAGTTTATTAATTATCCCTTGTGGAGTAGGGAAAAGATGTGATGACCATAACTATTGTGACTTTTGCAATATTGTTGTTAAGGTTGTCAGTGTATAAGGAGTTTTTATTAACTCAGATTATGTCATTGATATATGTGAATTATTTATCATATGATTTTAGTTGATTGCATATTTATTGATTAATGATATCTTAATGGATTTCCATATTAATCTATTTATATATAACAAGGGTGCAATTAAAGCACATGTGGTCATAAAGTATAAATTTATGAGCCAAGATTGTTGTATTGATTGGCATGACCGGTTGGACCATCCCGGGCTAATGATGATGCGAAATATATAGAAGAACCACAAGTTTCTTCAAAGACATATTTGATTGTTCTTAAAGGAAGTTAATTATTCATTTATCACCTCCAAATTAAAGTAAGGACTTTGTCCTATGAGGTTTTGGAAAGAATATAACGGGGATGTATGTAGGCCTATACATCCGCCATGTGAATCATTTTGAGTTTTAAAATCGATGCATCGTCAAAATGATTATGAAAGACAAAACTTAAAGTTAGCATGTTTAGTGGCTCGACTTATCATATACGAGCATGGTTTTCCAAAGTATATCTTTGAGAAAATGGTGGTGAATACTTCCAAGTATTGGGCGATTATTGGAATAAGTGTTGAACTTTATGTAGCCCAAGTTCATACGCGAATTGCTTTTGTTGAAACATTTATAAAACGTTTTCAGTTGATTGCAAAGCCAATAATATTGTGAGAGCAAAACTCTAAGTTTATGGGGCATATTATAACATATGAGTTCGCATCTTGCCATTAATCTATAATGAATCCTCCCCAAGAGAATAGTTTTGGTCACAAACCATATTTCCCATGTGAGATTTTGCAAAATGGGATGTTGAAATTGATAATTCATTCAGGGGGAGAATGAGCAGCGAGAGATATGGAATGAATTATGATATAAATGTTGATCCTACACCAATATATAAGAACTTGAAGGGACAATTTACATTCCAGATCTAGTAATTGCCAGACATGTTAGTGACATAAATAAAGTGACTAGATCATACATACGCTGCTAGTGCTCCAATTACAATGTGTGTCCCAACATTAAAACCAATGATTGGTAGTAAGTTTATGGCATGTCTGCAACGTGATAGACTAATCGATTCCAAATAAAATTCCTCGAATAAAGAAATAAAATGGAGCAAGAAAATTAAGATGGTTGAATCGAGGTAATAAAGACCCCATAATGTTCTAGACATGAAAGTAATTGAAAAACCCCGGGTACCTGAAAAGCTATGAGATCTCAGTAAAGGACATAATACAATGTCTAGTAGAGTGTGGAATCGAATAGAACTGAATCGACGTCGATAATACTATTGTATAAATAATGCGCATGATAAATATTGTAAAAGTAAGGTGAGGATCTTGGATACCTGCAAGAAGTGCAGTTCTATAAACGAATGGCCAAAGAATGTAAAGACACAAATAACTAATGAACTATGAAAGTCTCTTGATGAGATATGGTTTTTGGAACTTGAAATCCATACACATGAATGTTAAAGACAGATTGATGTTATGTCTGGCAATATGAGAAATAAGTTATACGTGTCTAAAATAATAATACAAGAGCTCATTTTATGCTAAGATTCCTTAAGGAATATAGAATGCATGAAGCACGTGTCATGATTTAAAAATTCTCGAGAATAGTAATTGATCAAATTGAACAAATTCCATGGAATGGAATAAAGTAAATATTTCGATGTTTTTAAGGTACAAGAAACGTGGGTTTTAACTTTACTAACCCATCAAAACAAGTTTAGTTAGTTTTGCAGATACAGGATATATGTTTAATTCTCACAATGATCAGTCTCAAAATGGATATGCTTTTACTAATGGCGGCACTGAAATTTCATGGAGTTCGACAAAGCAAACAATCGTGGATAGTTCATCTAACCATTCAGAAATTTTGGGAATGATACATTGCTTAATTCAAGGAAGGTTACATCAAAGGCGACAAGACAAAACATATTTTTCTAAAGTTCTTTTTCAACCATGACTTACAAAAGAATGTTGATATTATTGTTCAACAAGTTCGTTCAAGTGACAATTTGGAGTATGTATCTACCTAGGCGCTTCTACCTCAACATTTTGGACATTGAACCACAACATTGGAGTGCACCAACTCAAAGAGTTCAACATATGTAGTCATCAGAGGGAGATAATGCGCGCTGCACTCTTTTTCCCTTAGCCATGGTTTTGTCCCACTGGGTTTTCCTGGCAAGGTTTTTAATGAGGCAGCATTTCTAAAGCGTATTAATAGTATGGACATCCAAGAGGGAGTGTTATGGATAATTATTAGTGGATGTCCATATAATCCATAAGAGGCCCATGGCCCGATTAGCAATTAGGGTTTTTACCCTACAGTTTATCTTATATATACCCCATGTATCTCTGACATTATGAATCAATTCATTCCCTCAATTCTTGTTCACAACAATTATCAAAATTTATTAGGAAACGAAAATGGAAATGTATTAAGAAATGTCAAATAAATGTTAAAACGAAAAGTATATAAAAACATGTTTCATGTGGTATTGTTATCTATTTCGTGGTTCGTTAAATGGGATTGGGGTAGGAGTATTACGGGTAGAGTGTGTAGGGAGCTAGATGACTTAGTTAGTGTGTTGCAAAATGTTGTTGTTTCTTATAATTGTAGGGATAAATGGAGATGGACTTTATGTGAGGATGGGGAATTCAAGGTTAAAGATTTATCAAGATTGATTTAGGAAAAGATTATTCATGTGGTAAGTGGAGCGCAAGAAACGGTTTGGCACAAGTTGGTACCAAAAAAGGTAAACATTTTCGTGTGGAGAGTTATGAAAGGAAGACTACCGGTTCGGGAGGAGCTTGATAGAAGAGGCATCGATTTGGACTCGGTTCTTTGTCCATGTTGTACTAATGCGGTGGAATCATGTGCCCATAGCTTGGTCACTTGTGATGTCGCTATGAGCGTTTGGAATAAGGTCTTTAGTTGGTGGAAGTTGGGGTGCGTTAACGCTTTTTCTATTGGTGAATTTTTTGCATCATACGGAAACGTTAATGTCCCTAGTATCATATCTCGTGTTTGGCAAGCGGTCATTTGGACATCCGGCTACTTCATATGAAAAGAAAGAAATGCTCGTGTGTTTGGTAAAAAAGTGACAAGTACAAACAAAATCGTTCAAGACATCCAATTAAAAAGCTACGAGTGGATAACTCGAAGATCTGTGTGGTCAGCAGATATACTGTATGATGTTGTGTGTCTGGTGTTATGGTTTAGCAGTCATTCTGCTGCAAGTGGGAATGTATTGTGGGTCTGGTCAATAATATATTTGTAGAATATCAAGTGGTCAATAGGGATGAATCGTTTCTTCACATCTACAAAGTGGGGCATGCTCTTTATCCCCTTTTGATCCATGTTGGCGTTCTATGGGTATGGTCATGGCTGGGACCCCATTTGTTTTTGCTTTGTGCAGTTTCTTTCCAATTGCATTGTATTTCATTGTACTTCGAGACTGACCTTCATGTAGTTTTGTATTAGTGGCCGGGTTGTTTGTTTATTAGGGTATGCTTTTTTAATCGGCTCGATTATGAAAGTTGGATGCCTTTTGTTTGTAATGTTTTGTGTTGTGTTAATATATTGATGCCTTTCTAAAAAAAACTAAAAAATTCGAAAGTTTTTATTCTTTTGCTAATTTTATCATTGTATAATATAATCATTTAGGTTATGGTAACGAGATTGACAACCTCAACCTATTATTTGATCCTTATCCTTATGACCTTTTTTTTGTGTGGCTATTTTACAGTTTGACATGATAAAAACATAATATGAAAATCAAGTAAACCAAGAAGTAAATAGGATGAAAATACCACAACTTATTAAACGATTTAGAGCATCTAATGTTATTAACAACAAGCGTCATGTGTCTTTTTGAGACATGACATGAAAGGAAAACTTGCTCCTATATACATAAACAAGAGCAGAGGTTAATTTAATTCTCCTAAAATGACATAACAATGACTTGTATCTCAAATGCGATCAACATGTTAACGAACCACGAAATAGATAACAATACAACATGAAACATGTTTTTATGTACTTTTCGTTTTAACGTTTATTTGACATTTCTTAATACATTTCCATTTTCGTTTCCTAATAAATTTTGATAATGAGTTATTCTCAATTTATAAACTGTAACTTTTTTTTTTGGAATATTATTGAAATGTTTAAATCCTCCCTTGACAAACTCTCGCGATAATTTATTAATGGGTTACTTCCATATATACTCAATTAAAACCCTCTAATGTCATATATGTCCAACCAAAACACATAATATCATATGTATACCTCATTTAAATACAAAATTTGACATATCTACCCAATTTATTATTAATTTAATTAAGCATAATTTTAACATTATTAAATACTCATTATACTTTTCATAAAAGCACATCACCTACCATACTTTGTGTACATCTATGTGGTCATGCTCAAGTTACTCCTAATAATTTGTTCGTGTCTCACGACTCCAACCTCACTGCCAATTTATTGCTTTACAACAAACTTGGTCCATATTCGAAATATTTAATTGTAGCATTTGTTCTCATCTAGAATTTCAACTCAAGTACTCGTACAGTACAGTTTAATAAAAGTAGCTAAAATTTTCAATGCTCAAGTTGATGAAGACTTGTGTTGATTCTTTTAACGCTTTCGGATTCGATTTGTATAGTACGTAGTACAAAGAAAAAGAAATACCTAATTAGTTAAATTCGGGTGTATAATTAAAAAATAATATACTGCTTAATCGTCTCATTTGGTTTTGCTGCAAAAAGTTGACATAAAGATTTAACAGCAAGAGACATATAAAACGTTGATTACATTAAAAGGCAACAAACTAACAATGGGTATGTTTGGCGATAAGTAGCAGTAGCAGTAAGCAATAGTAGTAGCATTAAACAGTAAGCAGTAGCAGTAAGCAGTAGTATTTTGTTTAAAAAACGTGTTTGGTAATGTAGCTGTAGCTGTAATTATAAAGTGTAATATTACAAAAAAGCACATATACACATTAAACAAAAAAAATGATTAAACAAATAATAAATGTATTATTAATAAGGTACTCATTACTTTAACATGTTTAACGCTAGTTAAAACTTATTTGCGATGGGTGTTCCATAGTAAAGTAATTATTTATAAGGAACTCATTACTTTTACATGTTTGATATTACATAAACACTATGATACACTAGTTACAACTTATATGCGACATGCATTTCATATCGATGTGGCAATATTATTACAAATTTGTTTCATCTCATTAGACGTTCCATTAAATATAGAATAGATGCATGGGTGCTTAAAAATACGCATGCAATCATTAAACACTAAGAGCACTAGGTACAGTGTGGTGCCATGGGGTGGTGCCATAAGAAAAGTGGTGTCACCTCAGCATTTTTTATCCATGGCATCAAATTTGGCTATGGCACACAACACCCCTCCCTGGTGTAACACCAGATTTTTGGTGCCGTCATGCATATTTTTCTTTTTTTCCATTTTTTTAATAAAACAATATATTTAATTAAAATTTAGTTTTATTATTAAAGAACGCATTACATAAAGAGAAAAGTACCAAAAAGTGCCAAAATCTTTTTGGTAGTCCCCTTTGTGGTCAAATTTCACTCAATCTCCAAAATGGTCATGCGCAACCACTCGACTCCGCAGCTCCACCCAAAATGTAACACGTGTCCCAACTACCAATACACCTTTTATCTTCTCACTTTTCCAAGATAACCTCTCTTATTGAGCAACCGCCGGCTAATCAACCGGCGGCTTGCGCAACCGGCGGCCAGGATGTGACATAAAGGTACGTTGACTTTTTTACTTTCCTTGATATCCGATTAACTTTCTTGATATCCGATCTAGGGTTTGAATTACTATCCGATTACTTTTTTTTATTGTGCTTGATTCATTGATTTATTGTAGCTATCTCACATACACACTCAATTTATTGTTTCATTCCACCATGATACCGATGGTACTCTTCTAACTTATTTTTTTGATTCATTGTTAGATCTAACTGGGTGTTTGCCTTTTGTGTATTTATGAAAATGGTTACTTGCTTTTATTGTTGTTAATCAGTTTCAAGTTATTCTTTGGCCGTTTTTAAGAAAATAAGTTGTTTTGAAGTGCTTATTCGGTCATTTCTAATAACCTAAGCAGATTTAAGGTGCTTATTTGGTATTTTTTTTTTAAAGAAAATCAACTGTTTTGAAGTGTTTTTTGGCTAATTTTTAAGAAAATAAGTAATTTTGAAGTGTCTTATATGTTTTGTGCTTATACATGTCTGCATAATCATGCCTGCATGCAAATATATTAACATTGCTCAATGCTATTGTACAGTGTTTATAAACTGGTTCAAATTATAGTTTTAAGTGTACTGTTTAGGTCGAATATTTGAAAAGTGTGAAACTAGTTATAAGCCTAGTATTCTGATGTATATTAGCCGATATTTGAATTGTTTAGAGAAGCCCATATTGCAAGTATAAGCCCATAAGTAAAAGTTCTTCTTAGCTTATTTCGTGTCTGCATAATCTTGTTATCTTATCCCAGTAATGCTAATTCTTGTATCTTGTAATCTCTTTAGGAATATCATGCGAGGGTACATGTTAGAAACAAAGGCAATTACTTTCCACTAATGAAAGACAGACTAGGTTTGGACCGATCTGTACTGTTTAGGTCGACATGTTTTGGGCGGTGGCTGGATTTGGATTATGTTGACAATGAAGATGGTCTTATACATTTTATGCTTCAGAAGCAAGTCTTCTCTGATAATGATTACTATGATTTACCCCTCATTTATAATGTTAACAATCATTTGTTACACTTTGGTCATCGTGAATTTTGCCTCATAACTGCATTCAAGTTTGGGATGGTCAGTTTCCGCAAGTTTAGGGAAGGTGATATCAGTTTTCGTGATCGTGTATTTCCGGAGAAGATAGGTCGCTATGTTAAAAACATAGATCTTCTATCTATGATTGAGGATGAAGAGCGTTTCACGAAACTATCAGATGAAGACTCAATACGAGTTTGTCTTTTGTTATCTTTGGAAGTTATATTTATGGGTCGTGAGTTAGGATCTGTTGTTGATGATGTATATCTAAGGATGGTAGAAAATCTGGATGCTTGGGATGAGTTTGCTTGGGGAGAGCACATCTGGCGGGAGTTATACGCTGCCATTAGAAATGTTAACTCAAATCATAAGGATGAGCACCATAAAGCATTGGAAAAAGACCCAAAGTTTGTTCCATCGTATTCATTGTCTGGATTTATTCTGTGTTTCAAGGTCTGTATTTTTAGTCCAAATCATTGTCAAGTTATTTTATGCTAATATTTTGTTTGTCATTTGACTTATTCATTAACTTTTTGTAGATATGGATTCTAGAGTCTTCATCTCAGACACAGCGTTGGTGGATTAATGACCCTGATGTGATCCCGAGAGGATGTTCCTGGTCGAAGCATTTTCCATTTCAAAATTGGGAGCTATACAGCCAACTTTTTCCCGAGGTCAGTTAATGCGTATATGTCAACTTTTTTGCTAAATGTAATTGCATATATGCCAACTTTTTTTCTTTGGTTGTAAGATTTATAAGTTCTTGTGTAGGTTAATTGCATATATGTTTAACATGTTTTATGTTTATTTAAGATGTTTTGTAATCTTAAATGCTTATCTAGTCTGTAAATTAGTTTATTTATTTGTTTCTAAAGTTTATTTGTAATCTTAAATGCCTTAGGCCAAAAATCCAAATTATGACCTATATCCCAATATTGCTGAGGGCCAATCAGAATAGTTTAGACAAAGCCAAATTTTTTTTAAGTGGTATACACCAAGAGCACCTCCTCCTGTTGAATACGGGGGGAGGGGTTTTTGGTGATTATCTAAAAAAATTGTCATCAGCTCGCACATCTAAGGACAAAGATAGAGAGGCACATCCACTTAGGCAAAGTTGTATGCTTCGGGTTAAGGCTTTGGAACGTTTATGTGACAGTTTGTTGATTCTACCTAAAGAGATCAAGAGTTTGAAAGAACGTGTCTACAAACTGGAGAGTATTATTCATGTTAGTCTTGACACAAACCCTTTTCTACGTATGCCCCAATTTAACTAATGTCTAATTATCATGTTTTGCAAAATACTTTGTGATGCAGTATATTACTCGGAAAACAAAAGTCGGACACGAGCACAAAGTTACCTCATCTGTTCAAAAGGGTATACATATATACATATATATTTATCTTTTCTTGTCATTTACTTAGTTAAGTATGTGCACACATGTTACAGGATAACGTGGAGTGTGATCTGGGTGACGAGTATTGTAGTAATCTAGATGGTGATTTTTTTGAATTATTTGATTCGCCTATTCGAACATCCAACAAACACACTGCCAATGGATTTGTAGATGGTTTGGATAATTTCTCTCAGAAAGTTTATGTGGTAATTGATTTCTACAACTTTCAAATTATTCTTATTTGTCTTGTACCTTTCATTATAACTTCTTTCATAACTTTACACAGAATGGTGGGGTTGAAGTGGACAAATTGTCTGATGAAGATTTATCAGAGGTGATCACATACACGTTTTCAAGAATATATTAACTATTTTCAAGACTTATCTTAGGTAATAACAACGATTTTTGTGATGTAATTGCAGGATGATTATGTGAAGGCTGAAAAGCAAGCTGCTGAGATTTATAGGGTGGCAGAGCAGAGGAAACAGAGGACGAAACTGATTTTGGAAGAAGAAAATAGGATGAAGAGTATAGAGCATAGTAATTCCAGTCACATGAAACTTGCTTTACAGCGATGTGGAACTTTCAAGAGGAGGTATGTCAACGTGGTCAGGCTGCAGATGGAACCATGGGAGGAGTTATTACCTTTATACGTCCCTAGCATGGATACACTAAAGAAACGTACAAATGTCCTTAATGCATTCATGATTCAAAGGTGTGAAGATCTCGAACCGTGGAAAGAGGTATTACCTTTATGAATCTGCAACTACAGCATCAGATATTGGCTCAATTAAGTCTTATAATTCAACTTTAACCTGTTTTGTTTAGGAACCAAGCCGTCCATTCAAATGTATCGATAAAATTTCATGTACTTTTGAGTTGGAGAAGTTTCTGATTACCCCTGGGCAGACTCGTTGCAAGTTTCCTTGGTATAGTGACGTTACTGTTGATCGTACTTTCTGGGATGCTTTAGTTGGGCTTGACGATAAACGTGTAGGTTGGTTACTTGACGAGGTACGTTAAAATAACCATTTACAGTATATTTTGGATAAAACTATTTTTCGCTATATGTAAAGTTTTTGTTGAATTCTGTCTTTTTATTGCCTACAGCACATTGATCTTTGGGTATGGTATATGTGGTATTTCAGACCATCTTCCGCAGATTGGTCAATGGTTAGTTGCTACTTTTTAACGCTTCTACTTCAAGACTCAATGCCACTGTTTTATGCAACCGATGATATTTACCCATTTGCGTGGAGGAACGTGGAGCAGGTAATCATTGGTAACCAATCTTTTAGAATATGATAGTTTAATTATGTGGATTATATTAATTTTGTTTTTAAACATTGTAGGTCTTCATACCCATAAATGAACCCAAGAAACATTGGTCTCTAGCGCAGTTTGACATTAAAACTGGAATCGTTACATTCTATGATAGTGAAGGATATCGAGAACCTGAAACTCGTCCGTGGTATTTGAATATGAGGAGGTGTTTGGAGATTAAGCTTCTGGTAGTTCTAGAGAACACTGATGTGTTTGCAAGCAAAGGAATCGATCCCCTAGAATACAGCATTAAGTTTAGGAATGCACGTAACGTCCCCAAGCAGGGTGGGGTATTTGGTGATTGCGGCGTCTTTGTATGCTTATTTCTTTACAGGTTAGTGATTTTTTGAAGCCTGATTGTTTAAATTTGTTGTTTACATAGTTTTAATCCTTATTTCTTTAATGTTGTCTTTAATAGTGTCTAGGTAAATGATGTAGGCTAGTGTTTTTCCTACTTAGTTTGGAATTCATAACATGTACTTAACTCACACACAAGCATGTTAGCCTAGGAGTCCTTGAATAGAAGTATAATGATATAGTATACCACTAACCTTTACACGATTAACCTAGTGTTACTTAAACCAACTGCATACATACATCATATATTCATACATGTAACCAGCAGTGTTGCATAAGCATAAAACATTTCATTGATAGATTTGGTTACAACAGTTTTATTAAATTTGGTTTAAGTGATACTTAAACCAGCTGCATACATACATCATATATTCATACATGTAACCAGACACATCACTTTCAGGAACTAGGAAATCACATTTAGTCTCTTTTTCCTTTTTTCTTTGGATCATCATTACACTCGTGCAAAATGGTTGACTTGCCTGTTAGATTCTCATTCTTTTTAGGTTGCTTCCCAACAATAGTGTTACTGCTACTAGGACCCGCAAATTGCCTATGTGGTTGCTTAAGTTTACCACCGCCACTTGGTTCTATAACTTCTTCTTGTTCCTGACCGTATATCTGTCTTTTTAGTTCTTCTAGCACTCCAGCTGGTAATCGGTAACTTGGTTCAGCATTTGGTCCATACAATTCATATATCTCGGGAAACATTACCTCTCTTGCTACCTTTATTGACCACTCCCTATCATCATGATTATGCTCAAACGTAACTCTTTTACCACTCATTTTTTTCAGTTATTTTTGTTATAGATGTGTGATGAACATGCAATTGAGATTGTGGCCTTATATATTGTAGGATCAAATTGTTTTTAGTCACTATTTTAGTCAAAAAACAGCTTTTCATGACTGCTACTTTTGCATCATCAATGCCTGCATCATGACTGCATTTTGATGACTGCAAATAATCTTGCATAAACATTTGAGTCATTTTAACTGTTACTTGTGAGTCAAGTACAGGTTAACTGTTACTTGTTAGTCCAATACAGGTTATCTTTATGTATGATTTTAATTTGTTGTTTCTTGTTCTCTAAACAGATTATCTCATGGGATGCCATTGGTTGTTGAAGATGCCATCCAGACAGCCCTTGCATATCGAGAACAGATGGCCCATTTCTATTTCAAGCACAAGATATTTGTGTAGGTGTGATTGCTATTGTGACCTGTTACCTTTGGGCAAAAGCTACATTGTGTTTTGTGTTTGTCAACTGTTGCTTTTTGGGCAAAAAACTTATTTGTGTTGCTTTTGGCTATGCTATGTTTGTTAACCGTGATATTGAAAGTTTGATGATTGTGTTTGTGGTTTCAATTGAACCATGTAGCAAATAATCAGCTTTTAAAGCGCAAAACTTGCAACTTTCATTAAAAGTCTAATGCTGTTTGCCATACACACTAGAAAAAACTAAAGTATGCCACTCTATGGGTCATCCAAATTAACAGCTTGTGGGTAGACTTGTTCTTCTTGTGAGCTTGGCATTGCTTCCTGTGAGCTTCTTCTAGCAGGTAGCTTTGCCTAAAAATTGTGTAAATCAATTTATGAGTTAATAATCTGTATCCTAAATAATGAGCTTTAAATAACAATACATAACTTACTTTTTTCTTTGGCAATGTTTCTCGGCAACTTTGTCGGGTGTGTCCAAAATTACCGCACCTTCCACACTTAACTGGTACCGGTTCCTCTCCTTGGGATATAATACGATCTTTGTTCTTGGGTCTACCAGATTGGGGTTTAGCCATAAGTGGTGGCTTAACAACTTGCAAGTAACTAGGACACTGCCAACTTGAAACTTCTCCAACAGGATATACCAAGTCTTGGTACGTAGCTTTAAGCTCAATTTTCCTAAACCATGCTTTTGCCAAATTATTACAATCCGTCATTCCCATAACTCTACAAAGCGCTAAAACATGACCACAAGGCAAAGCAGAAACTTGCCATTTTCTACATGTGCATGAACGTTGACCTAAATCCACTATATGTATTTTTTGTCGATCATCGACCTGGTAAATCCTGTTCATCTCAATCTCGGCCACAGTCCAATGAGCGCTCTTTAACATTCGGTCTGTTATTTTTTGCAGTTTCCCAATCACTTAGTTCATCCATTTGTGCATCTAAATTATAATATTCGTTAGTATTTTTTGATTGGAAAACAATAAATAAGGTAAATAGTTTACTTTTAGGAAAAAATTACATAAACCGCATACCTTTATATTTTTCTCGACGATTGAAGTACCACTTTTGGACAAGGGCTCTGTACCACTTCATTAGATTAGTGATGGGTACTTTTCGAACATCTCTTGTCAACAAATTGATTGACTCAACGCTATTAGATGTCATGTAATTGTAACGATTACCAGCGGAATATGCCCTAGACCACCTTTCAACCCCAGCTTCGATCAGTTTGTCGTAGGCTTCTTTTTTTTTGCCCTTAACCTCTTCTAATGCTCTATTAAAATCATCGATTAAGTAGGCTTTGCACATCTTCCAATATAAAGCCTTATGCTTTTTACTCTTCAAGTTACAATTCATCATCAAATGCCTATAACAATGCCCATGGAATGCATTCGGGAAAACAGATTCACATGCAGATTGTATTGCTACATGTCGATCAGATATGATAGTTAAATCTGGAACTTCACCAATGCATTCTCTCAATTTTGACAAAAACCATGTCCACGATTCACCAGTCTCACCCTGAGACACACCCGTTGCAACAGGTATAATTTGATTATTCCCGTCCATTCCAACTGCCAGCAGATTTGTTCCAAGGTAAGTACCTTTAAGATGAGCTGCATCAATTATTAACAATGGTCGCATATGGTGCAGAAAGCTTCGAATCTAATTAATTATTAAACGATTAGTTATATGATAATAATACTCAACAAAAATAAATTTAATAGTAAAAATATATATATATATGCTAACCGTTACACCAAAAGCTATGAAAACCAGCTTAAACCGGTCTTCATCATCAGTATCAATATGTGTTACAGTACCGTCATTTGTCAATTCTAAACTATGACAATAAACCGGTAACTGTTCAAAAGATGCTTTCGGGCAACCTTCAAGCGTATCCAATGCCACATTTTTCGATCTCCATGCTTGTTTGTAACTAATATCGATGTTGAATTCTAGGTTTATGTCGTTTTGTATGTCCTTTGCCGTATATATACGGCTGTTGTCTTTGAACTTAGGTACTAGTAAATGACCCAACAAGTTTTTCGTAGCATTACGGTGATGCATACATAATTTTGTTTTTGAACAAGTGTGATGGTCGTTCACCATTCCTAATTCCCATTCACTACTAAATTTGCACTTACTTGAAATTATTTTTCTTTCGCAACCCTCATGCACACAAATTACATCATACCTTACCGGATCTGATTTTCTAACCTTAAATTCATAACCATCTAAAAGAGCTTTATAACCAATTTTATTCATAACACATTTTTTATTATCAAATCTTTTACCCGTTTCCAAAATACATCTAGCATGATCAATTTTTCCTTTTGGGGTTTTTATAATAGGTTGTGGATCTGGTGGATTGTGAATGTTGTTTAAAGTATTCATTTGCCAATTATGCTCAAACTTTTCTCTTGCCATAAAAACATTATGGCAATCAAAATTTTCTTTTTTGGGTAATTTTGAATCATTGTAAATATTGTATTGTTGGTTTAAATTACGGTGATTTCCGAAATATTCTTGTTTTGGTATTCGGGAATCATTGTAAACAGTGTATTGTGGGTTTAAACCGAAAGGAGATAAAGGAACGTTAAGATCTATACCCAAAGAACTAGAAGAAGAAGGATTTCCCACAGATCATTGCTCAATCTTTGAAATAAAAATAGTATGTGGCGTACCTTTTCCTTTGCAAATTTCGTTTGTGTAAAATCTCACATCATCATCGTCTACAATGTGCACACACTTTGTACCAACTTTGTACGTAAACATGAGGTTGCACGTATCGTTAAACTTGTACTTTTTCTTCACAATAACTACCAGATGATTGTAAGTAATATTTCTTTGAAGGCAAACACCAAAAGTCACATCTCCGTAAACCAAATATACACTAAATTCAGTACCCGATTCTCCCATTTCTTTTGAGTGAACAATCCAATTCTTTCTAATAAGTACATTAATATATATAGCTCTTTGGTGTAAATTATGTATGTTAGTTGTATGACGTAAAATAAATGTAGTATTTAAGTTAGTAGATACTCGACTACTCGACCGACGGTTACTCGACCTATAGTAATTAATTGTAGAAATTAATATGTATTTAATATTCCATCTACTACATATGTGTGTTAGTTGTGATTTTTAAATGATATGAATAAATGTAAGTTTGGTTGTAAAACTTAATGTAGTAATTAATGTACTGGATACTCGACTACTCGACCGACGGCTACTCGACCTATGGTTGGGTAGATGTAGTAATTAATTGTACAAATTAATATGCATTTAATATTGCATCTATTACATATGTGTGTTAGTTGTGAATTTAAATGATATGAATAAATGTAAAACTTAATGTAGTAAATAATGCACTGGATACTTGACTACTCGACCGACGGCTACTCGACCTATGGTTGGGTAGATGTAGTAATTAATTGTACAAATTAATATGCATTTAATATTGCATCTACTACATATGTGTGTTAGTTGTGAATTTAAATGATATGAATAAATGTAAAACTTAATGTAGTAATTAATGCACTGGATACTCGACTACTCGACCGACGGCTACTCGACCTATGGTTGGGTAGATGTAGTAATTAATTGTACAAATCATAGTTGTCAGGATCCCGATCCTGATCTTAGGATCTTACGATTTTACGATACTGCAAAGCAAAAACGATCCGGATCCTACATAGGATCTTTGCAAACTTAAGATCTTATAGGATCCCGATCTCTACCATACGATCTTACGATCTAATCCGATCCGATCTTACTTTTCTCGAATTACAAACTAAAAAACTACAAATTTATGGGTTGTTTGTTTGTAGAATTCAAAAAACATCATGTTAATCTTTTTAAACATTTTATAATCATAATTTAGGACAACATTTATATGAAACATTCATAGTATTTTATGGTTAAAATGTATTAGAATTTTTAGATTTGTATAAAATTACATAAACTATTAAGAAATAACATTAGAGTGGGATCTTAAGATCCCGATCCGATCTTACGATCACGATCTTGCAAAGACGAAAACGATCCTAAGTAGGATCCCGATCTTGACAACCTTGGTACAAATTAATATGCATTTAATATTGCATCTACTACATATGTGTGTTAGTTGTGAATTTAAATGATATGAATAAATGTAAAACTTAATGTAGTAACTAATGCACTGGATACTCGACTACTCGACCGACGGCTACTCGACCTATGGTTGGGTAGATGTAGTAATTAATTGTACAAATTAATATGCATTTAATATTGCATCTACTACATATGTGTGTTAGTTGTGAATTTTAATGATATGAATAAATGTAAAACTTAATGTAGTAATTAATGCACTGGATACTCGACTACTCGACCGACGCCTACTCGACCTATGGTTGGGTAGATGTAGTAATTAATTGTACAAATTAATATGCATTTAATATTGCATCTACTACATATGTGTGTTAGTTTTGAATTTAAATGATATGAATAAATGTAAAACTTAATGTAGTAAATAATGCACTGGATACTCGAGTACTCGACCGACGGCTACTCGACCTATGGTTGGGTAGATGTAGTAATTAATTGTACAAATTAATATGCATTTAATATTGCATCTACTACATATGTGTGTTAGTTGTGAATTTAAATGATATGAATAAATGTAAAACTTAATGTAGTAATTAATGGACTGGATACTCGACTTCTCGACCGACGGCTACTCGACCTATGGTTGGGTAGATGTAGTAATTAATTGTACAAATTAATATGTTTTTAATATTGCATCTACTACATATGTGTGTAAGTTGAAGGGTATTTTAGTCATTCAATATTCCAACGTCACTTTTTGTTTTCGTGTTACATAAATACGCACCCCCACCCACACACAAAATACATCTTATTCTTCTACTTTTCTTATCTTCGATTTTAGAGTAAACTTTTGCAGATTCTAGAGCCATGATGCATTGTTTTTGCGGTAGAAGAACGAACGTTATTACATATTGGACAAATGAAAACCTTGGAAGACGTTTTTATGGATGCCCATATCATGTAAGTGTTATTTTGTAAAAACTAGGGTTACAATTTGAAATCATTAATATGTTACCTTTCTTGTTTACTAGGGTATAGTAGATTGGCTTGATCCCCCGATGTGCCATCGTGCTGTAACAATTATTCAAGGTCTATTGAGAGCAAGAAACAGGAAAGAAGCTCAATTGTTAGAAGCACAAACGGGAAAGCAAAGAATGAAGAAGTTGTTGGTTTTGTCATGGTTATCATTTATAGCTTTTGAATTTTTCAAGTTGTTTGGTTAATTTAGTGGTTGTATTTTTCAACAAAGAATTAAGAAGTTGTACATGTTAATTTTAATGTTTGTATTGTCAAGTTGTTTGGTTAATGTATGAATTTGTTTGTTGTTGGATTCAAGTTCAAATTTAAAAACCTAGCCTATAAATACCCATTCAAGTCATACAATCATCTCATACACTTAACACATACACAACTCATATACTCAACTCACACACGGATTTTCAAAAATGTCACACAAAGATTTCTCTCAACAATTCCCTAGTCCACCCCAAAATGAGCATGTTTTTGACGCTTCACCTGAATATCTCTTCCCGGTATTCACAAATGAAAATGAAGTAGCAAACGTTCAACCGCAAGTTCCGTTACCGGTAATCCCAAATGAAAATGAAGCGTCAAACGTCCCAATTGAAGCAAATAACCCACCTTTGGAATACGATCCCAATCCGTTTGGGTTAACTGAGGATCAACTTCGACTACTTGAACAAGATATGGAAGTACTCATTGAGTTTGAACTAGCCGAGGAACGTGAGGAAGCTGCTCGTATGGAGCGGGAACAACGAGAATTTGAATACCGATGGGAAATGGGGCTTGGACCTGAGCAATCATATACTTCAAGTGACGAGGGTTGGGTCTCGGATGATTCCTTTTTTTAATTTGTTGTTTTATTTTGAGAACAATGTATTTCATGTCCTATCATCTAATTTCATGTCCGTTAATCTAGTTATTAAATAAATTGTTAGTGTTTGTGAGAAATATTTGAATATAAGTGGGTCGAGTAGTCGAGTATCCAGTGCATTATTTACTACATTAATTATTAAACCAAACACATATTTATTCATATCACTTAATATCAAAACTAACACACACATGTAGTAGGTGCAATACTAAATGCATATTTATGTGGACATTTAATTACCACATCTTCCCAACCGTAGGTCGAGTAGCCATCGGTCGAGTAGTCGAGTATCCAGTGCATTAATTACTACATTAATTATTAAATCAAACACATATTTATTCATATCACTTAATATCAAAACTAACACACACATGTAGTAGGTGCAATACTAAATGCATATTTATGTGGACATTCAATTACCACATCTTCCCAACCGTAGGTCGAGTAGCCGTCGGTCGAGTAGTCGAGTATCCAGTGCATTAATTACTACATTAATTATTAAACCAAACACATATTTATTCATATCACTTAATATCAAAACTAACACACACATGTAGTAGGTGCAATACTAAATGCATATTTATGTGGACATTTAATTACCACATCTTCCCAACCGTAGGTCGAGTAGCCGTCGGTCGAGTATTCGAGTATCCAGTGCATTAATTACTACATTAATTATTAAACCAAACACATATTTATTCATATTACTTAATATCAAAACTAACACACACATGTAGTAGGTGCAATACTAAATGCATATTTATGTGGACATTTAATTACCACATCTTCCCAACCGTAGGTCGAGTAGCCGTCGGTCGAGTAGTCGAGTATCCAGTGCATTAATTACTACATTAATTATTAACCCAAACACATATTTATTCATATCACTTAATATCAAAACTAACACACACATGTAGTAGGTGCAATACTAAATGCATATTTATGTGGACATTTAATTACCACATCTTCCCAACCGTAGGTCGAGTAGCCATCGGTCGAGTAGTCGAGTATCCAGTGCATTAATTACTACATTGGAGATCAGCGTCGTCTATATCAAGTAATTCTTCCCACTCGTAATTTGGTGGTGAATTCATTGCATAGCTTTTAAGGTTTGGTAATCTTATCATATGTTTCTCACCTCTATTTATATAATTATCATATACCCCATCACATTAATTATATTATGTGTTAGTTGGGAAAAGGTTAGTTGTTGTAATTGTTAGGAATTAGAAATTCCAGGTATTAAAGAGTCGGTCACCTCAAGCATATGTAATCGTTAGAAAGCTCGTAGTCGTAGTTCTTTTAAGTTAAGTATTATTTAGTTAAGTAACACCGTGGAGGACGGACGGGTTTTTACCCACTGTATGCCTGATCCACAGCTCGTTGTGTGGCGTTTTATTGTAAGACTATAAATACTCTCTACCTTCCAAGGTAGAGAGTTGGAGCTCATAATACAATTTTCTTTCTCTCACTAAAAGTTCCCTAAACCTCTAACTTTCTCTCTCTATAATTCCACTTATACGCCCACTTTGTGCTATGGTTTGATGTGTATGTGAAAACCAATATCTTACAATTGGTATCAAGAGCCATGGTTAGATCATATCCTACACATCTTTGGATTTCTAGTGGTTTTTAGGTGGTTTTTGAGTTTGAAAAAGTTTAGTGGTTTGTGCATCATTTGGTTGATTTCTTGTGTTAAAGCTTGGATTTTGTTTGTACTTTTTTGTTTAGAATCATCACAAGTGTTTAGGTTTTCATTTGGTAAGCTTGAATCATCTTGGTTGGGTTGATTTTGGATTGAAAAGTGATGTTTGTGAAGTTTTCTAGCTAGCGACTTGACCTACGGATAGATTTTCTTGCTAGCGACTTGCTTTACATTTTGGTAGCGAGTTGTAGTTTGTGGAGTTAGCGACTTGTCTAGTGAGACAAGCCGACAAACAGTACAAGTAGTGGATTCTCCACTACGGGTAGCGACTTGGTGAACGTTAGCGACTTGTACGTGTGTTCGTTAGCGACTTGGTACATAGCGAGTTGCTATTTAGCGACTTGACTCATTAGCGACTTGGATCTTAGCGAATTTCTGCCAAAATTGTGCTAGCGACTAGAGACTTAGCGAGTCGCTATTTAGCGGCTTGACTGTTGTTTTAGCGACTTGGGACTTTAGCAACTTGGTAGTATAGCGACTTAGTAGTTAGCGACTTGGTGCATAATTTTCTAGCGACTTGGGTGATTTTTTTAATACGATTTTCTCTTGATTTAGTAAAATCCCGTGAAAGAATCTATTTCCCGGTTTAATCATAGAGTTATAAAATCCCGTGTAATCTGTTAACATGTCTACCAACGTTCCTACTATCATCTCCACTGTTGCAGAGGATGTTCAAGCTGCTGGCTCAGATACTCGTCCACCCATGCTTGACAGAACTGACTATGACTCTTGGGCTCAACGAATCAGATTGTATTGTCTTGGAAAAGAAAATGGGGTTAACATTCTTAAATCCATTGATGAAGGACCTTACCGAGTTGAGACTACTAGAGATGTACTTGATACTGCTGAAGATGGAACTCTGATTTACGGAATGGACAGACCAAAGATGTATGATGAGCTTGATGATAAGGAGAAAAAGAGATTCGATGCAGATATCCGAGCTTCTAACATTATACTGCAAGGTCTACCAAAAGACATCTACAAGCTTATCAATCACAACACCGAGGCAAAAGCTGTATGGAATAATGTCAAGATGCTTCTCTCTGGTTCTGAGCTAACTATTGAAAACCGAGAATCACAGCTATATGATGAATTTGAGCACTTCAAGATGAAACCAGATGAGAGTGTCTATGAGTACTATGTGAGATTTCATAAGCTGGTGAATGATATGAGGAACATCAGAATGACTATGCCTAACATTCAGCTGAATTCAAAATTTGTGAACAACATGAATCCCGAATGGCACAAGTTTGTCACCTCTGTGAAGCTCACTAAAGGATTGAAGAATACAAACTATGAGCAACTCTATGCCTTCCTCCTTCAGAATGAGAGACATGCTATGTTTGAAAAAAAGATTCTTAATCAGTTCAAAACCAACCAGGGAGAGACAAGCTCTTCAAATGACTCTACTGCCTTCTACTCAAACATCGGAATCACAACCAAAGCCTCACAAGTCATACCCATGGGTAATGGTAATCACAAACTCATTCCTGATCCTATGTTCAAACAAGCTGATGCTGATGCACACGTGGGGAACTTCATTAATCAACTAGCTCTTCTGATTAGTCAAAACATGAACTATCTTTCACACACCAACAACAATCTCAGAACTACTTCCAGTCCACATAATCAAGCCACTGTCAGAGATGGGAAGGTTATGGTGCAACCAGTTCAAGAACGACAGTACGAACAAGCAAGAGGTGGAGCTGGTAGAGGTTATGTCGCAAATCAGAACAGAGGAAGGAATGGAAATCAGGGTCAAGCAAAGCCAATCAAATGTTACAATTGAGGAGGTGAGGGACACATTGCAAGGAACTGCACATCACCAAAACGCCCTCAGAATTCTGAGTACTTCAGGGATAAGACGTTGCTTGTGCAAGCTCAGGATAATGGTGCAGCTTTGGATGAAGATGAATTGTTATTCTTGGCTGAGAGAAATGCTAAGACATGTGATGCAGATGTGGATGAGCAACCAATTCAGGAGATAGGCCAAAATCATCAGAATGCCTTTCAAGTAGCTGATTGTGATGCATACGACTCTGATGTTGATGAAGAACCCACTGCACAAACCATCTTCATGGCTAGCATTTCTCCAATGGTCTCTCCTAAAGTCTCTTCATCACCACAAACTCGACCATCCAAAGACAAGCTCATCTCTGAGGTATTAAAATTATACGATGAAATTGATGAGCAAAAGATATATAACGAAGTACAATCAACTGTAATTATTGAGTCAGATATTGAAAATATGGGTAATATCAATGTTGTCCCATATGATCAATATGTGAAACAAAGTGAAAGTGAGATTGTACCAAGTGATGCATCTTCTGCAGTCAACAATGATTATGTTTTTGATGAATTCACTGCATGTGCCCCTGATGATTCTGTAATTTCTGAACTAAATGCCTATAAAGAATGTGTTGCTATTTATGAACAACGTGCTAAATTTGAGTTGACCACTCGTGAGCAGGAAATGGATGACCAAGTGCGTACAATCATTAGAAAAAGTAATTTTAGAGAAGAAGTATTAAAACAAGAGTTAAATTCCTTGCAAGAAAAGCTTTCTAAAACTGCTAAGTAAAAACAAGAACTTCAAGAAAATGTGAAAATGATTAAGCAAGAATTTAATGCAAAGGAATCAAAACTCTTGAAAGATTTTTCTAATCTGAAAACTTTGAAAAACAAACTTGAAAACAAGTTGTACATACAAGGGAACACCATTTAGACTGCTCACATGATCACTAAGCACAGAGTCTTAAGCGATAAGCATAGCATTCCTCTTGTTGAGGAACCAAATCCAGAGGTTATTAAAAAGGCTAGAAATGCTCATAAGGTTCTTTATGATGGCAAGGAAATCCTTAAACCTAGACAGAAACCTAGTTGCGTTGAGTGCACTGAGGAAGATAAGAAATCAGATGAAGTCACTAGGGAAAAGATGAACAAGAAATTAGATGATCCTAAATGTAAAGAGAAGAAAATAAAGATCACACCCCATGATTACAAGAAGGAAAATTGGATTTCCTTGAACATGTTTAAGCCTCAGACATTGTTAACACCCGAACAAGTGTTCTGGAAAAAGGACTTAGATAAGCAAAAAGCAGAGAATCTAGTTGTAACGAACCCTCCCCTTAGGAAAATGCCTAGAGCGACTGTGTATCCTCCTAATACACCATTGCATCTTGTTCCTAGAACAATTGCCACTAAAAGCAAGACCTTAATTAGTCAATATGTTATCTTTCAACTATTTGTTGATTTTGAGAAAACTTGCAAGAAAAGGATCACACCCACTGGTATTACTAAAGGAGAAAGGGGCTTTAAGCAAACTAAAGAATGTTATTTAACTGAAGTCATGCCTTTCTTTAAACTGCTAAAAGATCATTTTGAAAGTCTTAAAAAGGGAATGAACTTAGACATTAAAGAAATGGAAAAGGAGTTTGATGCAATGATAGTTGAGGTTAGTGACTATGAGCGAGCACTAAAATATAATGAGATTGAGAGGAAGAACTTGCATACATTAAATGAGACTCTTATTACTGAATGTGTTGCTCAAGATATGTTTTTCACTGCTACAAATTGTTCTATTAATGCTTCCCAATTTCATGAACTATCTGTTGCCCTGAAAGTCTCCCATGATCGTGTCATTGAGCTTGAAAAAACTAATTCTGAACTAAATGAGAAAATTGAACTGGATGATCACGACAATTTGGTTAAACATTTTTCTAAACTAGAAGTTGAGCATTTTAATTTACAACTAAAATATCAACATCTTAAAGAAAATGTCAAAACTTCAAATATCAAGACATCCTCAGATGCTCCAGAGTTTGATGCAGTTTTTCAAATTAACAAACGTGATGAACAGATTCAAGCTCATTGCAACACGATCAGAAAGTTGAAAGCCCAAATCTCTCAATTAAAGGGTCAAATGAACAATGTGACATGCTCCCAAATGCCTCCTCCTCTAGATTCTCAGAATTCTCAAACGTTTCATCTTCAAAACTTAGTAAATGCATTACAAAAGGAAAATGAAAGTTTTCTAGAAGAAAATGAAAAGGTTAAACGTCATTTCAATGAGTTATTTGAATCTATAAAGGTCACTCGTAACAAAAATAACGAAACGGTAGCCTCGTTACAAAAAGAAATTGAGAATCTAAAGAGTCAGGTAAAAGGGAAGATGCCAATGACCAATGGGGAGAATGGTGTATCAAAGGTACATGTCTGTAATAAATATGCTTTGTCTGTGAAATATGTTCCTCCTCATCTTAGGAATAACAAACTTGCTATTCAAACATATTTCTCACATCTTAAGGACAGCCTAGAATGTCTCCGTGAGATTGTAGAAGAGGATAAGTTAGAAAAACCAGATGATAATGCAATTGGCCATGCATGCTTATATGCCAAACGATCTCAAGAACTTCTAGAATGCCTAATTACAATATGCCCTAAAACCTTAGGTGAGCAAGTCAATCCCTTGATACCGTGTTCTATGCCTAGTGCCAAGCATGCAAGTCATTCAATGCCCGATGTTTTGAATGTGAACCTCAGTGTGCCTTCAAGTAGTTCAGGTTCCAGATCTGTTAAAGCTAAGAAAGTGAACCTTAGTGTACCTGCATATAGTTCAGATCCCAGCACATCTAAACAGGAGAAGCAAAGAGTAGCAAAACCAACTAATGTTCCCATTCCCTCTACAGGTGTAATCAGTGACATTAAAGCAAGCAGGTCAAAGTCTCAAGACAATACAAGGAATGACACGACCTCGCAAGCTAAGAATGTGCATTAGAAGAGAGTAGAAGACCAACCTAGGAACTTTAAGTTTGAGCCGAATAAAACGAATCGTGTTGATTTTAGTATTAGCCATAGGCGTACTGTAATTAATTCGAATTCTGATACTATTTGCATACCTTGTATTGATGTCTGCTTGAATTCTGTTTCTAATCATGAATGTGGTGTTAATGTTTTGCCTAATGATGTTAATTGTCCAGTTAATATTGTTAATGCTAAAAATCATGCTAAGAAGGCCAAAAGGCAAAAACGAAAGAAAGTTAGAAAACAGTGGAAACCCATAGGAAGAACATTCTGTAAGATAGGATATAGATGGATACCGGTTGGCCGTAAGGTTAATCAGATGATGCCCACTAGAAAATGGATGCCTACTGGTAGAACTACTCCCTTAAGAAGTGGACATACTTTGAATAAGGCAAATATGGACACTAGTACTGCATCTATTTATAATGATTCCATTGCTTCAATATCTGATATGGACGCTTCTATTTCTGATGTGGGTGTTCCAATTTCTATTTCTAACCAAATGGAACCCATTCTTGCATGGGGATCCCAATTATCCAGTTATCTACTCTTGTCTGTGTTCAACTGCAGATCGTTCAAATCGTTCTGTGGTACCTGGACTCAGGCTATTCCAAGCATATGACTGGCGACCGGTCGCGACTCATGAACTTCGTGAGCAAATTCATCGGGACAGTTAGATTCGGGAATGATCATTTCGGTGCTATTATGGGTTATGGAGATTATGTTATAGGTAAAAGTGTTATCTCCAGGGTTTACTATGTAGAAGGTCTTGGTCATAACTTGTTCTCTGTTGGTCAATTCTGCGATTCTGATCTAGAAGTAGCCTTCAGAAAACATACCTGTTTCGTTAGAGAACTTGATGGTAAGGAACTTTTAAAAGGTTCACGTGGTTCAAATCTATACACCATCTCTATCGAAGATATGATGAAGTCTTCTCCAATTTGCTTGCTGTCAAAGGCTTCTAAAACAAAGTCATGGATATGGCATCGTCGTCTCAATCACTTGAACTTCGGCACCATCAATGATCTCTCCAGAAAGGACTTAGTTGTAGGTTTACCTAGACTCAAGTATGAAAAGGATCATCTTTGTTCAGCATGTCAATTGGGAAAAAGCAAGAAGTATGCCCATAAACCCAAACCTACTAACTCTGTCACAGAAGTTCTTCATACAATTCATATGGATTTATGTGGACCAATGAGAGTGCAGAATATCTTTGAGAAGAAATATGTGTTAGTTGTGGTTGATGATTACTCTAGATTCACCTGGGTCAAGTTCTTAAGGACAAAGGATGAAACTCCTGATATCATCATCAAACTCATCAAACAGCTGCAGGTTCGACTTAACAAAACCGTCAGAATTATCCGAACAGACAATGGAACTGAGTTTGTTAACAAACAACTTAGTGAATTTTATGAAAGCGTTGGAATCAGCCATCAAAGAAGTGTTCCACGAACTCCTCAACAGAACGGTGTAGTTGAAAGACGAAATCGAACTCTTGTAGAAGCCGCTAGAACAATGCTGATTTACTCAAAGGTTACAATGTTTCTCTGGGCTGAAGCTATTGCCACTGCATGCTACACACAAAATCGTTCCCTGATTCACACTGTTCATGGAAAAACTCCATATGAACTTGTCCACAACAGAAAACCTAATCTCTCTTTCCTTCGTGTGTTCGGTGCATTGTGTTATCCAACTAATGAGGGTCAAGACTTAGGCAAACTTAGAGCTAAAGCTGACATTGGTGTATTTGTAGGGTATGCACCAAACAAAAAGGGATACCGAATCTACAACAAAAGAACCCAAAATATCATGGAAACAATTCACGTTACGTTTGATGAGCTGACCGGTCAAACGGCTCCTGGACAATCCAGTTCAGGACCCACACTTCAAAACAGTCCCATTGGTTCATCCCTTGTTCCAAACTCTTCTCAAGAAACTCCATATGTACCTCCATCTGAAGATGATTTACAGAAATTGTTTGATCCTATGTTTGATGAACTTTATGATCCAAGTACTAATGAGGTGTCGATTCCTACAATAGAGGCTGCTCATATTCCTGTGAATGAAGTCAATCCTTCAGTCTCAATATCATTAAGTCAAGAAGCGCCTGCTGCTGATCCTTCAGTCTCATCAACAAATCATCATTCTTCAAATGTATATCATGGAACTGTTTCTGGCATCAATGATGAAGTTAATCCCTTTGCTACTCCTGAAGATGCTCCATTTGAAAACATATTTGCTCCTGAATCTTCATCAGAACCATCTTCTTCAGGAGACATCGACTCTGCTACTTCAGTCCCTCAACAACTACCACATGAACACCTCAGAAAATGGACTCACGATCATCCATTAGACAACATCATTGGAAATCCTTCTCGTCCGGTATCCACTCGTAAACAACTTGCTACTGATGCCTTATGGTGCTTCTTTAACTCTGTACTCTCAAAGATCGAACCTAAAGATGATAAAACTGCTATGAATGAAGATAGCTGGTTCAATGCCATGCAAGATGAAATTCATGAGTTTGATCGATTAGATGTATGGGAATTAGTACCAGCTCCAGATTGTGCTATGATCATTGCTCTTAAGTGGATCTTCAAAGTGAAGCTTGATGAGCATGGTGATGTTTTGAAAAATAAGGCTAGGTTAGTGGCTAAAGGTTATCGTCAAGAAAAAGGTATAGACTTTGAGGAATCTTTTGCTCCAGTTGCTCGTATTGAGGCGATCAGAATCTTCTTGGCTAATGCTGCTAGCAAGAACATGGTTGTTTATCAGATGGACGTGAAAACTGCATTTCTTAATGGAGATCTGAAAGAAGTGGTTTACGTCAGTCAGCCAGAGGGTTTTGTGAATCCAGAGCATCCTACTCATGTTTATCGCTTGAAAAAGGCCCTATATGGTTTGAAGCAAGCTCCTAGAGCATGGTATGATACGCTGTCAAAGTTTCTTTTATCTACTGGATTCAGCAAAGGAGCAGTTCACCAGAAAGTCAGGCAAACACTTAATTCACGTTCAAATTTATGTTGATGATATTATTTTTGCCTCGACCGACCCAATGGAATGTGATCATTTTTCTAATGAAATGGGTTCAAAATTTCAAATGTCAATGATGGGACAAATGTCATTTTTCTTGGGATTACAAATTTCACAAAGTCCCGGAGGCATTTTCATAAATCAATCTAAATATGCAAATGAGATTTTAAAGAAATTTGGATTTGATTCTAGTGACCCTGTTGACACTCCCATGATTGAACGAACCAAGCTGGATGAGGACCACTCAGGGATCATGGTAGACCAAACGAAATATCGTAGTATGATTGGATCCCTGATGTACCTCACATCTAGTAGACCAGACATCTTGTTCGCTGTGTGCATGTGTGCTAGATATCAGTCTAAGCCTACTAAAAAGCACCTTGAAGCGGTTAAACGGGTCTTTCGGTATCTCCAAGGAACCATCAATATGTGACTATGGTACCCGAAGGACACTGGTATGTCACTAACAGCCTATGCAGATGCTGATCATGCAGGATGTCAAGATACTCGTCGAAGTACGTCTGGAGGTGCTCAGTTTTTGGGTGATAAGCTTGTGAGCTGGTCTTCAAAGAAGCAAATGAGTACTTCTATTTCCTCTACAGAGGCAGAATACATAGCCATGTCATCTTGTTGTGCTCAAATCCTTTGGATGAGATCTCACTTAACTGACTATGGCTTTGTATTCAACAAAATCCCTCTGTACTGTGATAATAAAAGTGTTATTGCTCTTTCATGCAATAACGTTCAACACTCAAGAGCTAAGCATATCGACATTCGACATCATTTCATCAGGGAACAAGTGGAAAAAGGTGTGGTGGAAATTTATTTTGTGAGGTCTGAATACCAGGTAGCAGACATCTTCACCAAAGCTCTTCCAAGAGAACGTTTTGAGTTTATTCTTCCACGACTTGGCTTGAAAAGCCTTCAACCAGAAACACTCAAACGTCTTCAGGAGGAAGACGGGGATTAAAGGTCTATCTTCATCTATCTCTTGTAAATATTTATTCGAAAAACAAAATACAAAAGTATAAAACCCTCAAAAAATCAAATAGAAAATCATAAAACTTTCAAAATCCATAAAAATCTGAAAAATTCGAAAAATCTTCAAAAAATATTGTCATTTTGTCATGTTTTTCTCGGTTCGATAATATCTACGGTCTTTGTGCTGTCATTCAAAGAATGACACGGGACTTTAGATGTTTGTTCGAATTTTTATTAAAAAAGAAAAAAATAATAAAAAATAAAAAAAAAATAATCAAAAAATCAAAAATTATTTTTGGGAGAAAGAGAATAATTGGTTTATTGTCATTTCAGGTAGTAACCCGCTTTTCAATGAAAGAACAGAGCCATACTTTATCATGTTTTCAAAATTCAATGCTCTGATTCTATTAACATTTATCTGCTGAAAACTAACTGCTTTGAAAAATAACTCGGTCTCTATTTTTGATAATCATCTGGACTTATTTGTCAAAATATCTATCTCTCAATCAACAACCTATGTCATTGATTGAGGGAGAGAATGATTTCAATTAAATTAAAAAGTTATTTGGCATTCAATTGTTTTCAAAATATATTCATGCATGTTTTATCAATGGAGTTTAAAGTCTTAAAATCTGATCCTTATTAGTTAAAACGCTTTCATAATCAAGTCACAATTCTCCTTAAAAGCTTTCAAAATCAATTTAAATCTATAAGAAATCACAAATCTCAAATGATTTGATAATTGTGATCGGGGGAGAATGTGTGATTTAAATTGGATTTAAACTGATAATTCGGTAAATGGTTTTATAAGGATGTACAAGCTCTCCTTCCCACATGTGACAAACGATTTCAAATTTTCCATGCACATGTTGAGGGGGAGCATCTATCTTAAACCACAAAGATCTGAAACGTGATCAATTTATATCAATGTGCATGTTCCCTCTAGTATGTGCAAAAATCTTTTCAAATCTTGATGCACATATTGAGGGGGAGCAAAATTGTGAAAACCTCATCCTTCCCGAAAATGCTTTATCTAATTGTTTTGATCAGGGAAGTGATGTTGATATCTTTTATAAAATGGTAATCAAAGAATTTAATTCTTTCTCTTGCCTCCGTGTGCAAAACAATTTCAAACATTTGATGCACATGTTGAGGGGGAGCACTTGTTCTAAAAAAATATCAAAAACAATTCAGGTACAAATTGCTTTGATAATATCACAAGTATCTGGATTGATTTTTCAAATGGTTTTCAATTGGTTCAAATGGCAGATGAACAATACCAAATAGACCGACCTAATTTACTTTATGTACGGTGATATAAGGATGATAAGGTTAGGTATTTGTTCCCATGATCCGCCAGAACCGGAGGGATCTACCCAGGGAAAATCCACTAGGTAGTGTAGAAGTCCTTAGGTATGATGATAAAAGGAGAAAAATGAGATATGGGAAGAGTGCGGACTGAGATAGAGCTAGTACTGGAACAAACCCAACAAGGTTGTAGCTATGAAGTCTTGGTAAGCACTAAAGGAGTTGAAGAATTAAAAAGAATTGAACGAGAAAAGGGTGTAAACAAATAGCCCTCCATACATTCAACCTTAGGGCAGAAATCGGGTTCAATTCATATGCTACTGATGGTAACATCGGTATTGAAGACAAGACGTCATGGACCCAGTGACGCACTGCACTTCAACTTTCCAAACCACTCAAGTTCCTCTTAAAAGGACTTGTTTCAATCTCATGGGGAACCGACATTATCTATTGACTTTCTCTTAGAGATTGTTGATATTGAAGTAGGAGACCCTCTCCCTAGTCTCCGATATAGGATCCAAAAATGCACAAATTGAGTCTAGAGCCACGAGATCATCAATAAATCTCGTTAGGACACTTTCAATGAAGACTCTCTGTTTCACACAATGTGGAAAGAGAGATTATATCTTGAGTCCTACGCATTATCCTTGTGGTATTGCCAGAACATCTGAGTGATGTGTAAACATATTCACAATGAAGATGGAAAGCCTTCTGGAGCCAACATCAAACAAGCTCCTGGTAGGTGGCATGTGAGATCTATTATATAGATCAACCATGTAACAACTGAACAGAAACAATGGAGCGATTCAATCTTTTGAATCAATCCTGGTTCAGGTTATGGATTGACGGATACCTTTGAAAAACTGGTCTTTGTGCTTAAAAACTCTTTTCTTTAGCACATCGACCGTGTACTAATTTTTCAAATCAAAAGGTGTTTTTCTGATTGATAATTGATTTTCAATAAAACATTCGTTGTATTGCAAAAACAATTTCTATTGTGCAATACACAATTGTTTTTCAAATCTCTCTTCATCAATCAGTGGACTTAAATTCGCTGGTTCACTCACTCCGTTTTGTCTTCTTTGAGACGTTCCGGTTTGAGAACAGCTAGAGCAGCTGCGAAACCCTGTCAAGGAAATTCTTCGGAATTATACCTGATCACAGGCAGTACATGTACTGATCAACGGGGAACCGTGGGCCGTGTACCTCAATTCAATGAAAGTGTTCAAAGACACTTTCGTGCGATTTATTGCTAACTGTTGTATGCAGGTACGTCCTATGTTTGTAGCTGATCAGAATGAAGCGGTCAATCCATAGCTGCATGCTCACTTAACACATTCATCTCAAAAGAAATCATGATTAGTGCATCAATGACTCTGATATTTTCACTCCATGCTTCTGCTACGCTGCTGCCAATATCATGAATCAACTAAAGCTTCCGCTACTCTGATGAGAAGATTTCATGATCAAGAATGTGAGCATGTCGGTCCGAATGTCACAACATCACAAAATTCCAACACCACAATGGATGACTCAGAGATTTTTGATAGCTGATGATCTCAAAAGCAGGCTTAAAATTATTATCACGTGGATCAGTAAAAGACCTCCACTTGGATTAACCATTCATGAAATGAGAAGAATCAATGATTACGAGCTTCGGAGCAAAGCACTACATCAAGAATGCAAGATCAATTTTTAATGTAATATCTGTTTGTATTCAATGTAAATTTTAGTACATGATTGAGGTGACCTCCCTTAGGGGGAGATTGTTAGGAATTAGAAATTCCAGGTATTAAAGAGTCGGTCACCTCAAGCATATGTAATCGTTAGAAAGCTCGTAGTCGTAGTTCTTTTAAGTTAAGTAGTATTTAGTTAAGTAACACCGTGGAGGACGGAAGGGTCTTTACCCACTGTATGCCTGATCCACAGCCCGTTGTGTGGCGTTTTATTGTAAGACTATAAATACTCTCTACCTTCCAAGGTAGAGAGTTGGAGCTCATAATACAATTTTCTTTCTCTCACTAAAAGTTCCCTAAACCTCTAACTTTCTCTCTCTAGAATTCCACTTATACGCCCACTTTGTGCTATGGTTTGATGTGTATGTGAAAACCAATATCTTACAGTAATTAATACATCAATATTAATGTAATCAATTAATAGGTGTTAGTTGTTGTAATTAATACATGTTAGGATACTCGACCATCAGCTACTCGACCACTCGACTTTGAATTAGATCTATTATCCATCAGGTAATATCCATTCAGATCACTATATTAATCCTTTTTTTGTTATTTACACACTTCATTTGTGTTTGTTCACTAATACTAGAAGAATTTGTGTACACTTCACTAATATTTCGGTAACGTTTACGCATTTATTTTTGGCTGATTTGTTTTTTGTTTCTTCGGATTTTTTCAATTAAAAACAAGATGTCTAATATTTCTAATGATATTGTATTCGAAGTTTTCAATAAAAGCATATTTTACGTCTTTCCCCTAAGGTACGCAGGTGGAAAAATTATTGAAATTAAACTATCTATGTCTAAAACGTTGTCGTATTCCCAAATGTGTGACATGTTGTTAGAAAAAATAAAAGAGGATATTTGGGCTTGGTTTTATTGTATACCAAAATGTAGCTTGGAAGAAGGTTTGACTATAGTGGAAAGTGATAGAGATGTTAAGAAGATGTATGAATTGGCTCAACTACACGGGAAAATTGAGGTATATGTTTCCCATACTCCTCAAGCATTCCTAGTTGATTACTATCACAAAAACTTGCGTAAAGATGAGTTTGATGAGGAGGTGACAACACAATTAAAAAGCCATGATAAGAGAAAGAAAGGTTTTGATTGTATGTCTTTGGAAGAGGTTAGTGCATGGGAAAATGAAGAATCTCAATCACCGGCTTACTTAAGATCACCGCATGAAAAGCCGTTTAAATAAGCTAGTCTATTTACACCAAGGATGCTTTTTGATGATTTTGATGATGCAGTTCATGATGAATTTGATGAAGGTTCTAGTGCTCTTCCTCATGTGTCCAATAACGGTGATAACAATAATTTATGATGGGCATTTTTTTATTGTAATTTATGATGGCTATGTTTCATTGCCTTGTTTGTTGTAATTTAGGTTCTAGTGCTTTTAGTTATCATGTGTTAATTCTTGTGGGTCATCCAAGATTGTGTAATGTATTAGTTGGTATTTAATGTTATCAGTATATTATGGTCTCTAACAAGGATTATAGTCAAAAAAGATTGAAGCGGACATTATACTTTTTTTTCGTTTTTGGTTGTATATAGCAAATTTGGGGAGGAGGGGAGGGGGGGGGGGTTTGAAAGTAATTGAAATATAAGGTTATTTGTGTCATTCTTTTATTTTTGTATTAGTTCATACTTCATAGTGTAAGGATTTTCTATTGTAAGTTTCATTTTTTTTTCAAATGCTGTGGTTTCAGTTATCTTTTGTAATCATTCTCTTCGATCACGGTTTTATGCTTTAATTAATTTTGGGGAGAGTAAAAATGTGTAGGATTTGTCTATTTATGCGCGTAATAATAATTGAACCCTTACCTAATCTCTTAATTTTCATCTATTTTTACTGTACACATAACCCCAAATCCCAAATCACCGCCTTGCAAAATCAATGGCAAACCAAACCCCAAATCTAGATGAGTTGCGTCGCGCTAGTGGTTCCGATGATATTGCAACCATGTTCAAGCATCTCTTTAACAGTGAAGTGATGGAAGCACAAGCTCGCCTAGTCAAATTGGAAGTAATATGCAGAGAACTAGGCGATGTGCTTGCGAAGCATGAAGGGACAGTTAGGGAGCTCCATTATCTTGGCCCAAACCATGAGAAAGGGGTGGATGCTTTATCATGTCTGGTGAAGATGAATGTAGATTATCGTGATATTTTGAAAGGGCTTGAAGCTTCTGTTGATTTGATTCATGATGGGATTGAGCAGAAGCAAGATAACGTGACCCTCATGGAGATTGATGAAGACTTGACTGGTGTTTAGTGACATCGTCACTTTTGTGTTGAAGATTTTTGGTTTTCAAGTGGTCTAACTATGTGAATGTCTTTTGGGTATGGATCATTAGTAAGTCATTTGGTTTATATGGTATATTTATATATAACTCTTATGTAAATATAGTTTGGGTTATGGTTTCTAAATATGCTGGTAATTAGGGGTAGAAACGAGCCGAGCCGCTCGTGAAAAGCTCGGGATCGGATCGGTAAAAAGCTCGAACGAGCCGAGCCTAAACGAGCTCGAGCCCGAGCTCGAGCCTAAGTTTGGGCTCATCTAATAATCGAGCTCGAGTCCGAGCTCTATACAAAAGGCTCGTTTAGGCTCGCGAGCCTAAACGAGCCCTAGAAATATATACGTATATATATTTTCTATACGTATAAGCGTGTTAACGAGCTCGAGCCTTGTGTTAACGAGTCGAGCTTTGTGTTAACGAGCCGAGCTCGAGCTTGTGAAAAATTTCACGAGCCGAGCTCGAGCTCAAAATGTGAGGCTCGAAACGAGCTCGAGCTCGAGCTTTTTATATATAAACGAGCCGAGCTCGAGCCTAAACGAGCTCGAGCTCGGCTCGGCTCGTTTTCACCCCTACTGGTAATGAAGTTATGTACTTATTTGGATGATAATTAGTCGACTGAAGTTATGTACTGAAATGATTATGCTGGTAATGAATCGTTATGGTATTTAGTTTATCCTTATTGATTTTGTTGCCATTTTGTATATGCAATTCTAGTGTAGATGTTGTTTCAGTTTTGTTAATCACATTGTAATGGAATTTGGTTTTAATGGTCAATTTTAGGCACTTGTGGGTCAATTTTAGAAAGTTGGTTTGACAACATGGATTAATATAGGGAGTTGGTCAATTTTAGAAAGTCTTGTATTTTTATGTCGTTTAAGGGTCACTTTTAGAAATGACATGTTGCTCTTCTAAAGTGGGTCAGTTTTAGGAAGTGGGTAAGTTTTTAGATTTTGTTTTAATGGTCACTTTTAAATGTGCCTAAAGTGGGTCACTTTTAGGAACTTGTGGGTCATGTATTGATCATACATAAATAAAAAATACAGCTTGTTAATATGGTTAGCAATATTTTCAGAACTAAAGACAGACATTTCACTTGCATACCATAGTTAAGAATCTTTTGTCGGACGGCAAAATTTTTGTACCAATCTGCTATAGAATGCACACAAGCGTCTGATATCTTTTTGCAAATAATTGTTTTTAACCCTTTTGGCTTACCTAGTCAAACTTCTTTTAAGAGTCTTAGGTTAGTGTGAATGTTAGAGAAAGTTTGCATAAGTTTTGGTGTTAAGTTTGTAAATAATCATATCTCTTATATGTAGACACGGTGTAAATGGGCAAATTCGCATCAGTTTGACCTGCAACCAGTCAAACACTTATTTTTGTTCATTATCCAAAGTAACTTGAAAAGTCAAATAGCCAAAGTAACTTCTTTATTAACTTCACATTAAGTTAAACCACAACATTATTTTCTACACCTGAGTTCGAGTAAACCTTGACTACTTTGCAGCCTTATTTAGTTACTAGTCTACGTATCACATCACAAAAAGTGATTATCAGTGTTTTTCCGCAATACAGAAAACGCAATCTCCAACACCTAACCTAACAATAAGAATGTTACATGCAATAGTATATCATTATTTACAAAACCTAATTTCGGCTCGTCATATAATTTCACCTCGTTAATGGTAACAACATATATGTCACATTGAATGAGACAAACAGATTTAACTGGATGAGATGATTAAACAAAATTGTTTTCAACAATACCTATGTCACATTGGTTTACAAAACATACAACATTCGTTTACAATAGATTATGCTCAGTTTCCTACTACCAACTACTACTGTTTCAACAATGAAAGTACAAAATACATTTGCAACTACTAGTACAGTTTCAACTACCAAAGTACCAAAGTTTTGCCAAACTACAAAATACATTTGCAACTACCAGTTGAGTTATTTGAACTTGTACATCAATGAGTTATTTCTACCAACTACTACAGCTTCTCACCTTTCAGCGCCACATTTCAACCCCAGCTTCAATCAGTTTGTGCCAAAGGTAGTTCAATCCTGTACTTCCAAAAGAAATCTACCAAACGCTCCCTATATGCCAAAGCTGCCAAAGTAGTATTATCGACTACCAATGGAAGATTATTCGACAACCTATACAAGTTTATCATCACCCAGATACCGCAGTCACCATAAAGAGGGCCTTGCTTTGGCACATTATCCGCATACCGGAAGGTGATGGAGTAATGTTTTGGATCAATGCCCTTCTTTTCCATTACTTCGGTTTGTTGTAAAAACTTTGGAATTTTATATTGAAAACATCTCCTCATATTGACCCACCATTCTCGATTTTCAACTAGAGGCCAGGAGAGGCTGTCATAGATTGTTATGACACCGGAGCGTAGATGGAGTTCTCCCAGAACCCAATGTACATTATCTTCATTGATAGGAAAATAGACCTACAATATTGGTGAACAAACATAAGACAAAAAAAAACGATATTGTATTTAAAATTTTGTATCCAAGGGCTAAGATTTTCTCCAAAGAAGCACACTCAGCTCCCAAGCTCCATTTGTCTCTCCAAAGAAACTCACACAAGGGGCTGTTTGGGTCAAGGCTGTGAAAGGGTGAAATAATTGTTTTTAACCCTTTTGACTTACCTAGTCAAACTTCTTTTAGGAGTCTTAGGTTAGTGTGAATGTTAGAGAAAAGTTGCATAAGTTTTGGTAGGATTTGGTAAAAAAAAGAGCTTAACTGTTTTTCTGCACTGGCACAGGACAACAACATTACTGCTGTTATGGGCCCTTTTTCTTAGTCTAATTGGTACTCAAATTGTGCAAACTTTGTTTTTATTAAATCTTTGTATGCCCATCTAATTCTAGTTTCAGTTTAGTGCACTATAATCACCCCTAGCATAGTATAAAGTCGAGTTAAAAATCTGTTTTTGCACAACTTCCTGTTCTGCATCAGTAAGAAAATGGCCCTAAAAAACACAGCAACAACTTATTTTTAATCTGTGTAGATGCACTTTCCATCACCAACTTACTTTTTTAGGATTACCACTATTCTAACTTTGTTGTTGTAGTTTGCTTTTGGTTTTGAAAGTCTTTTTTCAGCTAGAAAATAAGCTCCAAAAATAGCCTCACATTACCTTATTTAGGAATTTCCTTACACTACTAGAAAATGACTTTTCAACCATATACAGTAACAGCTTATGTGTGATCATTGCGAAAACTAAATGTTAGTTATTATGGTCATGCCTGATTGTGATCTAAGAAATACTACATATCAATTAGAACCATGAAATACTACTATACGACTATCAAAAATTTCTTAAACACACCTTTTCCACAGATTGAGCAAACCAGGGGAGACCATAAGTTACTCCGTCAGCATAAAAACCTGGCATCCTGTTGGTAAGAATCATGGAGCTAAAAAATGGACCTGCCATTGCCCAATCAGCATCGGCAGGTCTAAAATGCCATAGAAACATTATCCATAGATCAAGATGCTGCCAAAAAAAATAAAAATAAAAATAAAAAATTAGCTAAGTAGTTAACATTATCCATAAATCTTAAAAATTGTTAACATGAAATTTACCGTATCAGAAAGCCATACATTTCTATACTTCCTGATGCCCAACAACCTTTCCCAAAAATTATGATATGCATATATGCCATCTCCTCCCCATGGAAAATAAAATCTCCTGTCCTCCTTTTCATTCAAAAAATCCATAATTTCTTTTGGCACAATCACTCTTAATTGTCGCGAACCTGTAGGACGAGTTAGATCCTGCAGATATATCACACAGAATTGTCTAGTCCAAAGTACTTAACCAATGTTACAAAATCTAAAATAAATAATAAGTAAAATAAGTTACCTCATTCCACGGGGGAATCACTTCACCACCATGTGAAACCAACGGCTGAAAACGCTTTACACATTTCTTCTTCCTAGCACGGACTTTAGGCTTTTGTGGAGTGGTTGAAGGCTGGTTCATGTACGGGTCTTGAAGATACTTGCTCGCTCTAGTCTCTCGGGCAAAATTAACCGGTATCTTTTTAATAGATGCCTGCCCGTCACCATAACAGTAAATATCAACTAATTTCTCATTATCGTCATTGCTAGGGGTACAATCTGGATCATTCATTCCTGATTTTTCTTGATCATCATTGCTAGGAACAGAATCGGGATGCTTCATTGCTAATTTCTCCTTATCATCATTACTAGGAACAGAATCTCGATCCTTCATTGAAGGAGACTCCAAATCATTGTCTTTTTCCTATATTAAAAAAAATTAGAATAAAAAGATTGGGTTATTTGATTTTAAAACCAAAAAACTTAATGTTAAATTTACCTTTTTAGGAGTATTAAATACATATATTTGCATAAGAGTCTCCACTGCCATTAAATCTTGTTCCTGAAGCGGATAACCCGTATTCTTCAATGCCCCTTCTTCCTCTTGTTCCTCTACTACCTGTAGAAATACAAGTAATCAAGCCATTCTATTTAAGTAAACTGATATATGATCAAATAAACATGTTTCGGTGTGTCAAACGGTGAATATGGTTAAAACTGACTACCTGATTATCAAACGGTGTGTCAAACATGTTTCTATATTCTGAATCCAATAATTCAGGTTCAGCTTCGTTGATTCGACCGTTATAATATTCCATTTCCTTTGGATCATGTTGAATATCCATGTCAGGATGCAATTTGACATCATTATCAAATGCATTTGAGGGCTGCATAAGAAGTATAAATAAAATATAACGTTATTGTATGACGAGTGTTATGTAATAATATCCATAGTCTCGTTATGTAATAATATTACCTTTTCTTCATTTGCATTGTCAGGTTTAAGAGAGGGCTGCATACATATAAATAAGAGAAAGAAACAAAATTAAAGTAATATTACCCTTTCTTCATTTGCAGTGGGCTCCACATTATCGTTAAAGCTGTTCTCAACCTTTCCACTAGTGGGCTCCACACTATCATTAAACCTGTTCTCGAACTTTACACTAGTGGGCTCCAAAGTCTCGTTCACAGAGGGCTCCAAAGTCTCGTTCACAGAGGGCTGCAAAAATTCAACTAATCTTAGCCCTTAACAACCTTCTTGTAATAATATACGCCATGTTGATAAGGAAACAAAATTCAAGAAATTACCTTTTCTTGATTTGCAGTATTAACAACATTTGGTTCATGATCATGTACACTACAAGGCTCCATAGTCTCGTTAGTGCCATCCTTAACGTGTTACTCAAGTGCTGTTAAACGTCTCCCAAAGAATGCTTCAATATACTCAATCTTCTTTGTAAGCTCACCTCGAGGTTCAGAATTTTCTGATAATCTACTAGAGGACTGCAAAAATAAGGTAATATATAATAATCTTATTTACACATTCAATGTAAAAATAAAAATTTTGTTTATAAACAACAAACCTTTGAGTCTTGATCAACTTCACTAGGATTATTAGATACACTCGACATCTGCATAAAAGATGCATCCTTGGGAGGTTTCACATATTTCTCAAGTGCACTTAAACGACTCCCAAATGCACGCTCAATATTCTCAACCTTCTTTGCAAGCGCTGGGTCATCCAATCCTTCATAGCTATGCACCTCAGTGCGAACATGTACCTCACGGTGAACCTCCGTGTGAACATGTGTACGTGGAATAACCTTCCTCTTTTTTAAAGGTCTATGAGATGCATCTTCTGTTGACCCATTCTTGAAATAGTCTAAACTACATGTCCACCATGATGTATTGATCTCCTTTTCGGTGGGGACAAGTGTATTAATTGACTCTCTAGAATAGAATAGCCTCTCACAATCACCTTTTGTAAATGTTATACCATTACTCCACAAAACACAACGGGGTACAACATCATCGTCTTTGTGCCACCAATTTGTAGCATTCGGAAAAAGTTCCAATAACCAGATCTGTAAAGTTTTTAAAACCATTAATGTTAAATAAATAAACTAACTTAATGGCTAAATAAATATCAGTTAATTATAATCTGTCAACGTAACAAGTTGTATATGCCAACGTAACAAAGATATATCAAACTTCAGCTACAAGTTTGCGCTTAATATGAACATGTTGTGTTTCAGCAACTATTAGTCAAGCATCTGTTTCTAATCTAAGAGTTTCGGATGAGAAAACATCTCAAATCTGTGTACTTCAAAAGTCAGACAAAATTACGTTATTAGATTCATATAAACTTCACAATAAATGAGGTATTCTATTCCATATGACCACATATTCTGATAACAATGCAGTTGCACTATAGAGTTGATTAAAACCAAACTTAAAAGTAGATTTGGGGAGTCAAACATAGCATTTAGATACTAAAGACTGGGTTGGGTCAACATTTATGGTATGGGTGGGTTGGGTCAACATTTACACTGCAATGACATAAATGAGACAAGAAATACATGAGACAAGCAATAAATGAGAAAAGCTTGCAAATCTTAAAGACGAAAACAAATCCGTTCAAAGAATATTGAGGCTTGTATTTTTTTCCCGTGTGTTGCAATTTTTTTCAAAATATCCTTACGGTGTCTTGAATCAACATTATACACCCTAAGGTGAAGCTCGTGCCAAATATATTGTCCCCAAGGGAAAGCATCAAAAGCAGACAAATCATCCACTAGAGCCAAAATCTCATCTGGTATAACGTGCCTAAGCTCGTTACCCATGAATACATACTCTAAAGCCAGCAACAGACAAACACGGACTGAATCATCATGAGATAGCTTTTTAAAATCCTTATCCGTTTCAAGAAGTGCTTTAAGATCGTCACCCTTTATTCTTGGTAGAGTAGGAAATACACGGTTATGGAAATTTGAGACGCTGTTACTCAAATGGTCTAAAGAAGGATTTCCAAATTTGAAACCAGTTAACAAACAAAATTCCCTCCTACCAAACTCTAATGTATTGTGACCAATATCGAAAATAAAAGGCATATCAGTACTAGCATCTTTGATAATCCTTTGGTGTTGAAGCAAAAAGTTCAGGACATGATTATCATGGTCCTCCGTTCTAATATCCAACCAAGGACCAAAAACACTACTTTTAAACTTGTTATACCTTTCCTCTTTAACAGCCAACTTCTTTGCTATTGTTTTCAGAAGGTGTAGCTTAGTTCTCAAACTAACCTTCGAATCATAAACCTAGGTTAACAAAAAACAAAATATTAAAAATAAAACTAATTTATACATGATACTAGCTACAAGATTATTCAGTCTTCATGGGTGTATTGTGTTACTGGTACAAAAAATACAAGATACCAACTATTTTCAACCAAAATTGATATACCCAAAAGACTTGATCATTAAAGTACAATCTGATCTGTAACAATCCCAAACCTAACTAAAGGATTAAACATTTATTACATCTAAATATGTTACTTACATCAACGCGATGAAAGGGTGAATCCATTGGACATAAACAAAAATCCTATCTACTCAATCGGTGACAATATATGCTGTTTTGTGTTTGTGTTTGTGTTTAAGTTTGAGAATGATAATCAGATTTGGATTGATAATCATGTATCGATGAATTCTTGTGTATGATCCGATGGTTATTGCATTCGATCGGGTTTCGATGTACATTGGAAAAGAAAGAAGGAGGTACACCGGTTAAAAGCAGTTTTGTACTTTTTTTTTTTTACTTTTTGTACTTTTTGCACGTGGATAAATGCAAGTCGAGTAAAAGTAGGTTGAGTAGCCGTCGGTTGCGCAAATTTGGTGGTTATTTGGGTAGAATAAAAAATAAAAAGTGTACTTTCCTTATGACACGTGTCACATTTTGGGTGGAGCTGCGGAGTCGAGTGGCTGCGCATGACCATTTTAGAGATTGAGGGAAAAATTAACCACAAAGGAGACTACAAAAAGATTTTGACACTTTTTGGTACTTTTCTCTTACATAAATTATTATTAGTTTTTTTTTAAAAAGGAAAAAGGACATCAAACAGAAAAAGCACGTAAAACTAAAAGCACCCATTGTGTTTGTTGGTAGAAGGAAAGACGAATAGATGTAAAAATGTTTTCTTTTAATGATCCGGGTTTCTATGTTGTTTTTACGGATCGGATCTTTATTTGATATTGAGATAAAGTCGGTAGTGCCAAGCCAACATGAATATTAAATGCCTTTGGGACTTGGGTTGTCTTCTACCTTACCAAACATGTAAAACAAAAACAAAAAAAACAGAAGAACAAAAAAACATCACACAAACGCAAACAAGAAAGACAACAAACCCAGCAAAAAGCAAAAGAAAAAAAAAAAGAAAAAAACCCTTCCGCGTGAGCTGGTGGCTACGGCGCCACAGCCCACCAGCCAAGCTCCGGTGTGGTTCCTCGTGCCATCGACTCGCGTCAAGCCATCAGCCACCGTACCTTGCTCTCTAACAATAACACAAATCCAATCAATAGTTATACAAATTAAAATATTAGTATAATATTAAGAGGCATCACTATTATACAAAAACTGAATTGAATCACAGGTACGTACTTGTGAATTGAATATTAAGACGCATCAATATTACAAATAGTGAATTGAATCAACAAGTACGTACTTGTGAATTGAATATTAACACTCATATATCTGCTGGAACATTAACATTTGCCGGAACATTCAACTCTATTTTATTTTGATAAGAAGATTTGATAAGTTTTTAATTGCTGGAACATTCAACCCTAATTTATTTTGACTAGCAGGGTACCCGTGCATTTAAGCAGCGAGTACTCTGAAATAAAAATTTTCGACGAATCATGTATTTTAGTTTATTATGTTCTTTTTAACAATAAGTTACGGATATCAAGAATTTCGTTTAGCACGTCCCAGTTCGGACTCGAGCCCGTTTGGCCCGTGCCAGTTCGGGCTTAAGCTCATTTTGCACGGTTGACCGTTCGGGCTTGAATATCTGTATAATGTGTTATATTATTTGTATTAGTGACATTTAATGCAGGGTTCTCGCACGTTGCGGCGGCGGATACCCTGAAATAAAGTGATTCGGTAAATCATGTATTTTAGTTTATTATGTTTTTTTTATAATAAATTTACGGATTTCGAGAATTTCATTTAGCTCGTGCCCATTTTGCTTGCGTTCGTTCGGGCTCAAGCCCATTTGGCCCGTTTCCCGTTCGGGCTTGAATATTTTTATAATGTCCTTTATTATTTGTATTAGTGACATTTAATGTATGAATTGTGTTTAATTTTGTTGTACAATATGCTTGATAATTTGTATTTCTTATTTAAAGGTGTTTTAATAACTGTATTAATTGTGTTTAATTTTGATGAAAGAGTATTTCTAATAGTGTATTAATTGTATTAAATAAATAAGTAGTGATTTTTTAATTTTATTTGTGCTTCGTGTATTGTACAATAAACATTATAACTTGTAAATTAAGACCATAAGGAAAGAGATTCATTCATTTATTAGAGCATTTCCAGTAGTAGCTGCAACGGCGTTAAGGTGCAAATTTTGGGGCGTTAGTGGGCGTTAACCGATGGGAGGGAGGGAGTATAACGGCGTTATATGGTCCAAGTTATGCCCATAACAGGCGTTAAGTGTAAAAAAAAAATAATAATAAAAAATAAAATAAAATAAAAAAATCACCCCCTAAACCATTTCAAATAAATTTGCACTTACACCCCCTCAACCAAAATTCAAATTCACATTTAAATTATACTGGTTAATTCTGAGTGGGATAAATTTAAATTTAAATTTGAAATTTAAAAATCAAATATGAGCGAGATTTATTCAAACTCAAAATCAACTCTGCCTATATATACAACTCTACTAGAGTTGTTTAGAACACACAAAACACACAAGTTACACACACAACTCACACACACAAAAAATGTCTCGCAAAGATTTTTCTCAGCAATTCCCAAGTCTTGAAAAGTTGCCGGAAACCAGCTTTCCAACTCCAAATCAATTGCCGGAAACCAGCTTTCCAACTCTACCAGAGTTTGATGTTTACTCAACACCACCTGAATCTGTCTTTCCGGTTTTCCAACCGGAAAATGTATTTTTAAACTCTCCACCTGTGAACAATCCAATTGTTCCAACTCCACATGTCAACACTCCACAGGTGGATCTTGAAAACAACCCATTCGGGTTAAGTGAGGCTTCCCTTCGTCAACTTGAACAAGACGAAGAAAACTATAGGGAGATTATGGAAGAGCAGGCACGCGAGGAAGTTGCTCGTCGTGAGCAAGAAGCACGGGAAGCTCAGTATCTTCAAGACAACTACTTCAACATAATGAAGCGTCGGCTCTTTAATGGGGAGTTTGATTCCTCTTCAAGTTCTGAGGGTTGGGTCTCATGATTCGTTTTTTTAAGTTTTAGTAGTTTTATTTTCATCAGTATGCGTTGTATCTTTAATTTTTAATGTAATTTGTGTTTAACGTTTAATGTACTTTGTGTTTTAATGTTAAATGTGATATGTTTTTTAATGAATGAAGTGTTTGTTTTAGTTTAGGGGTTGAAAATGAAAGTATGAAATGTTAAATTTTAACTTGGGATGTTATTGATGTGGATGTTTTTTTTTGGATGTTAAAGTGAAATGTTAAAGCTGATGTGGCGCTGACGTGGACGGTGTTAAAGAATAACTCATGTTATTGATGGGAATGCTCTTATATCTATACATATATATGAGACTAAGCATGACACATCATTAATGCTGACTAGGCAAACTAATGGTGACATGGAACATCACTGATGACATGGAAATGATTACATGGCACTATTCCCGTTTAAATTAGTAAAAATATTGTAACTTGCAAAGTTCGAACTCGGGTCTTGACACCGACAAACAAGTGCTTCAACCATTGGGGCATCACACAAGTTGTGATACATATTGCATTCCCAAACAGTTACAATCTTCCCACAAACCCTACACAATCGCTCCAAAATAATTTCCTCTTCAATGCTCCCCATTTCAATCGCATTTCCAAATTCAAATCTCCCAAATAACAAAACGTCTGATTCAAATTAAAAGTGGGGTTCTTATGATTTCCATTCTTCCAGATCAGTGTAAAATCATGCTCATATGATTTTCAGTTATTGAATAACATAATCATGTTCGTATGATTTGTAATTAATATACATGTAAGATTGAACTTTTGTTAATATTTATGTTGAATTAATATTTAATCTTTTTATATTGAATCAATTTTGGTGTGATTCTTTTTGTGGAAACCAATTTACCTATTTTTATTTTTGTCGCAACAGGTTCATATTGATCACATGACACCGCTTCTAATATATGTGTGAAGGGTTATAGATGACTATAACGGCTATCGGCTTTAATGGTTCTATGCCGGTAAGAGAAAGAAAAATTGATAATGGTATAATGGTTATAAATTTTTTGTTTTTAGTTTTATATTTTGCAATTACAGTTGAATACAATTGTTTTGTTTGCTTTTATGTTCTCTCATGTTGGCCTATCGGGTGTTTAGGATTGTTATCAAGACAACTCATGTGATTATCATTTGGTTAAATTAACTCATTTAAATAACTACCCTTATTATCAAGGCATTTGAACTTATAGTATAATCTAAACCTCCTATCATGAATCTGATACGAATTTTATTTGGACAATTTCTATGTGTATATGAATATCAGTGATGTTGTTGGTTGCTACTTTCCAAACACCTAATATATGTACTTGCGCAGTGTTGATACAAAAGTTGGACGTTCCTGGTTTAGACTCCGGTTCTCGTATCAATTAGATCTTGATGCTTGAGACCTGCGCACTAAGTAAACAGAAAACACCGTTAGGCTTATCGTGGGATTGTCTCCCACGATTATCCTCCGGCGTGAGAGTAAGTAATCGGTTTTAGGGTTTAGTGGAGAGTTAGGGTTTTAGATCGTACCTTTAATGAGGAATAAGGTTCCCTTTATATACACACGAGATCCTTGTCGGTTTCGTGTTCCCCAAACTTCGGCGTATCCCGCCTAAGTCGAATGGTAAACGCTTATCTCCAAAGATAGGAGATATCCGATATCTTATTCCATAAATAACTTTGGGTTTGGGCCTTCATGGGCCCAAGCCCTTATCGGCCTAGCCCAGTTCATGCTGGGCTCGCTAGTAGCGGTCATTAGTCGGGTTCGTGACCCGAATGTGGACTATACGTCATCATGTCCCCCCAGTCTAGTATGCGCAGTGACGAACTGCGGATGCTAGACTAATAACTGCAGCCAATAAAATCTGCGAAGCGTAGCAAAGAAGCAAAAAGGTTTCCCTCCTTGAAAGATACACGGTGAATCTAGACAAGATATTTCAAATGAATGCCTCGTAAATCGGGGGAAAGTAACTGTAACCGCGTCACATCAACAGATCCTATCCACTCAATTTAGAGATAGTGGGATCCACGTGGCGTTCATCGCGTGGATGAAGAAACTTATATAACCTTCCGCCTCCTTATGACTGTTATTAACACAGTAAAAAAGCATTTCCGCCATTGTTAAAAAAGCATCAAACTTTCCAGCAAGAAAACCTGAATACTTCAAAGGTAACCGCGCGTGCGCTTTTAAAAACTACACCATGGTCCGTGGTTTGTCTGACTTTACCTCCGATCTGACCGAGGATGAACTACGTGAGTTCACCTCGGATTATTTTATCCCGATGGTTCTGCATCCGGAGGTGCCGGCTGCGGAGGCGTCAATAGCGGACTTCCCCGAGGGGAAGGTAGGGGTATACACACGTTTTTTCGAATTCGCGAATCAACGTGTGCCTCTATCCCTATTTATGTGCGACGTTTTAAACTACTATCGTCTACACATCTCTCAGCTGCACTGTAGGTGCACCAAAATTAACAAACTTCGAGGTTAATTGCCGATTATTGGCGATTAATCCCACCATCTACCTCTTCCGCGCGTTTTATCACACGACGTGGTCAAACGGGTGGGTTTCATTCGCTAAGTGCGCCGGGGGTCCACAATGTTACACCGATAAACTAGACGCGCTTAGGGACTGGAGGGAGAATTTTTTCTGGGTAGATGAAGCGTTGTTCCCATGGCACTTTGATTTCTACACCCAGAGTTCGCTGCCAAAGGATGAGCGCCCCCTACCTGGTTCATACAGCGCTGACGATGCAAATACGATAAACGCCAATCGTATTCCCATCAGTTCCTACCCCGAGGAATTTTTGGTGCACGTAGGCATCAGTCGCAATTATTTTGGCACACCTGACGAGGTGCCAATCTTCTTAGACACGGATGGCCAGGGTGGGTGCTCGTCCTTTTGCATTCCTTTACTTTACTAATGTAAGCTTTTCTTCTTCCTTTTGCACTTTATGTAACCTGTTTGTTGTTGTCTTCTATGACGCAAATATGGATCTATTCGGAGTTGTGCAATTGGCGAAGCCGCGCCAAGTCACTGTGGGGGTACGCCCGTTGAAGGAGGGAGAAGAGCCTGTTCTGGAGGCTACTACGGGGTGCACCTTAGACATGCAGTTGGGAGAAACGGGGGGTAGTTCTTCTGCCGCACTGGAGGCGACTCCGCTTCAAAGCGTGGCTAGCCCCAGGGGTCCTTCCCCGTTGGTGGAGCCGGCGCACGTAAGTGTGGCGGAAAGCGTTGAAGAATAAGAAGAGGAGGAGGAGGCAAGCCATGGATTGAAGCGCAAGAGAGCGCTCAGTGGCGATGGTGCAAGCTCTTCCAGAAAGAAGCGTCCTGTTATCCTTGTCGTGGAATCATCATCCAGTGCTGGTGCATCCCCTCGCTCCGAAGAGACTGTTCCTCCCAAGTAAGTATTATCTTTATATCGCATTCCCTGTTTATGTTATGAAACAATCGATAATCCTCTTTTTTGCGCAGTATGGGACAATCTGTAGAGTCGCCCCCAAAGGCTAGTCCTGTTCGCGCTGAGTCTTCGGAAACAAAGAGCCAAAGCACTGAGTCTTCCGGACCTAAGAGCCAAAGCGCTGAGCCATTGGCCTCTGGGGATGCGCCAATGGATCAACTTGTTGAGGATCTGGTGTTGGCTGCTGCGCACCAAGCTACGTTGGTTGCGCAGCTAAAGGCAAAGTATGCTGGAGAAAGTAGCCGGAGCGCACAGAAGGACCAAGAGATTGCGTTGGCTGGAGGCACAGTTGGCTAGTGCCCGGGCTGAAGTAGAGGCTGGGAGCTTGTATGCACAAAAACTTGCTGATGAGAAGATGTCTTTGATGACCCAAGTGAATCAGGAGCGTACTGCACTAGAGGCTTATAAGGCTAACTGCTCCTGGGCGCTTAAATATTTGGACAACGGGAAAAACGAGTTGTTCTCTCGGTTGGGGGAGTTTGGTACAACTGTAGGAAGCGCACTGGAGGAGCAGGAAATGAAGCTACGTAAACTCAGTATTGAGTATGACGAGGAGTTGTATCCCCAGCTCATGTCTTCTATCGCTGAGCGCAGGTGGCTGATCGGCCATGGACTACGCCTCGCTGCCCTAAGTACCTTGGAGTCTCGCGAAGTTGTTGATAAGTTTGGGGCGGTGGTGCGGTGCGCGCTTGCGCGTGGCAAGGCAGAAGCAATGGAAGAGCTTCATGAGAGTGGTCTATTGGCAGTTCCTGCTGATAAGGTGCCTGGTTATAATGAGCGTGCATATGAGGACCTTGTCGCTGCAATGGGGGAAATTAAGCTGCTAGAGCTTCCGCTGATAGCACAATTGGAGCGCGATCAGGATTATCCTATAGGGGTGATTTTGGAGGGGCTAACCTTGGCCCGCCATCGTGCTGAAGATGCTGAGGCGCAGCCTGATTTTTACTTGAAGCCTGATGAGTCCCAGTTGCAGGTACCCATTTTTGCTCGCCCCCTCGACATCTTGAATCCTTTCATACTAGAGAAGAAAGTTCCTTTACATCGTGTCTTGGACGATTATGCGACAAGACTTGCCAAGAAGGAAGGTGCTAAAGGCAAGGCTATTTTGTGCGGTATTGGCGCAGCTCATCTCCCCAGGTCTGACGGGGTGCCAGTGTGTGTGGCCACAGTGTCGCCACAGGATGCTGACTTGGTGAAGTGGATGAAGAAGGTAGGGGATGCTGCAAGCCAAGTGGAAAACTCATCTCTTAGGCGTTGCAATAGTTGGTAGCTTATTTAGCTGTTGTGTAGATATTATTTTGTAAGAACACGTGGTCCGTAATTAAATATCCCTTTTGTTGAATGTGTGTTGATATTGTTTTGACTTATAATGTTTGTACTGTTTTTGTGTGAAAAAAGCACTTGTTGTCAAACTATCTCATAAGCGCGAAGAATATATGAATTCCATAATCATGTATGAAAGTCATCCTATATCATACTTGAGACATAATGCTCTAAGTATTTGTATCATAATCGTGTATGGTTTGATATGCAGCGTACTGTAAATATCATATTAAGGAATCAAGAGTCTTTATCCTTAGTTTGTTAAACGCGTACAATATGCATTGTTGCGTACCCATCGTGGGGTGCGCACCGAACTTATTCCAACGTCTTGAGAATAAGGTGTTTAACAAGGATACATGATCCAATGTTGATGGGTTTGCAACCCTCTTACTCAACGAGTTATTTAGTAGGTTTACTCATCCTTTTACCATCGTGGGTTTATTAAGTGCATGCACGCCATGTAGGCAAAAGATAAAAAATGTTAAGACATAAAGTATATAGAAATAACAAATTTAAATGTGTCACGGAGTTAGCTAGAAACCGCGACGTTTTATTAAGACTTGCAAGTTTTTGTGAAAGAAAATAAATAAGACATTGCCTAAGTAAAATGTAAATACACGGAAATTTATTGGGCACTTCACTAGAGTGCGAGAATGTCCGTGTGCTGGGCCGTAGCCATTCCTAGAGATAACATCGCTTAAGATTGCAAATGTTCCATGTGCGTGGTAGTTCACGACCATCCATGTCCCGTAGCTTGTACGCGCTTGTTCCTAATGCTTTAGTAACCTCATAGGGTCCTTCCCATTTCGGTCCAAGTTTGCCAGTATCTTCGGCGCGGCTCGCATCATTGGCGCGGTATACGAAGTCGCCTGGTCTGAATGAAACACTTCGTACTTTAGCATCGTAGTATCCCTTCATCTTTTCTTAGGATCTCGCTTCACGTATAGCTGCGCGCTCGCGTCTCTCTTCTAACAGGTCTAAATCGATACGCCGTTCATCGTCATTGGTTGCAACATTGACTTCAGCAGTGAGAATAGTTGGCATCCCAACTTTGGCTGGTATGACGGCCTCTGTCCCATAGACCAGAGAAAAAGAAGTGTCTCCCGTGCTAGTTTTGATTGAAGTGCGGTGTGCCCACAGAACATGCGACAATTCTTTCACCCACCTTCCTTTGTGCTTGTCCAGACGTGCCTTAATTCCTTCACCCAGACTTCGATTTGCACGTTCTACTAAGCCGTTGGTTTGTGGGTGTTTAACTGACGCGAAGTGCTGTGTGATATTCAACTTCTCGCACCAGTCTTTGAAATGGTTGTCACGGAATTGTTTTCCGTTATCCGAGATAATTTCCCCAGGTAGTCCGAAGCGGCATACAATATTTTCCCAAACAAAGCGTTTTACCTGATTGCCAGTAATTGTTACAACTGCCTTTGCTTCGATCCACTTGGTGAAGTAGTCTATGGCTACTATGAGGAACTTCAATCCTCCTGCTGCAACAGCAAAGGGACCTGCAATGTCGATACCCCACTTGTAAAATGGCCATGGCGCCGTAATAGGTGTTAGTTCCTGTTGTGGTTGTCATGGAACGGGTATGTGAACCTGGCAGTCGCCGCACTTTCTTATCAAGTCTCGCGCATCACGGTGCATAGTGGGCCAATAGTATCCTGACCGTAAAGCGCGCGCCACCACGGACCGTGGTCCTGAGTGCATGCTGCATGAACCGGCGTGGATCTCCCGCAATACATAATTTGCTTGCAGGGTACCGAAACAGCGGAGCCATGGTTGCAGAAAGGAGCGTCGATATAGTATACCGTCTCGAAGTTCAAACCTCTGTGCTGTGCGCCGTATTCTTTGGGCTTCCTTCTGCTCTTGGGGAAATACGCCTTTGCATATGAATTCCATTATTGGTGTCATCCACGTAGGACCTTCCTCCTCTAATACCGTGGATATTTCCATCTCTGAGATGGACTTGCTCTTCAGCGTTTCCACCAACACTTGTTTTGACAGGTGTGCAAAACTTGTGGATGCAATCTTGCTTAGCGCATCCGCCTTTCTGTTTTCCCCTCTAGGAACTTGTTTAATTGTAAACCTGTCAAAGCCCTGGATTAGGGACTTGGTTTTGTCGAGGTATTGGATCATGTTTTCCTCTTTTGCCACATACTCACCCAACACGTGGTTGGCTACCAAACGGGAATCTACGTTGGCCTCTAGGTTGCGTATACCCATTCGAGCGGCAATGCGTAGTCCAGCAATCAGAGCTTCATACCCTGCCTCATTATTTGTTGTTGTGAATTCAAAATGCAGTGCGTAAGTGAATTCCATTCCCTCTGGATTCGTGAGGATAAGGCCTGCGCCTGACCCGTCCACGCATGAAGATCCATCCATGAATAAAATCCACGGGTTTTGTGGTGCCACCTTGCTTGGCGAAGGTACATCATCAGTGTCCGGTTTTTCAATGATGAAGTCTGTCAGTACCTGTCCCTTAATCGCCGTGCGTGGTCTGTAGGAGATGTTGTGCTCGCTTAGCAACACGCTCCACTTCTGTAGTCGTCCCGATGCATCGGGTTTGGAGATTATTTTCTTGATAGGTTGGTCTGTGATCACCGCGATGGGGTGCGCCTAGAAATACCTGCGCAGTCGTTTAGTGGCAAATATTAATGCCAAGACCAACTTCTCCATTGCGTTGTAGTTAATCTCCGTCTTCTTAAGCGCTTTGCTTACAAAATACACCGGTGTCTGTACTGAATTCCTATCCGTCAGTAGCACCGCGCTGACTGCTCCTTGAGTTGCAGATAAATACATTATTAGTTCCTCCCCTTGTCGGGGCACAACTAGCGTGGGGAGCGCTGCTAGGTGTTGTTTAAGCTGTACGAAAGCTTCTTCTGCCTCCGTAGTCCAGCGAAAATCTCCCTTCTTTGTACACTTCTTGAGCGTTTTGAAAAGGGGGAGTGACTTATCCGCTGATCTGGATAGGAATCTATTCAAGCCGGCTAGTTTACCGTTCAGAGACTGGACTTCCTTCAACGTGCGCGGTGAAGGAAGTTGGATGACCGCCTTTGTTTTCTCCGGACATGGTTTAATGCCATTTGGCTCTATAAAGTATCCCAGGAACATGCCCTCTGTAGCGCCAAAGGTGCATTTCTTAGGATTTAATTTCATGTTGATCTCCCGGAGTGTCTTAAATGTCTCCTCGATATCGCGCACCAGTTCATCCTCAGTGTGGATTTTTATGACAAGGTCGTCAACGTAGACCTCTAGGTTGCGGCCCACCTGTTTTTCAAATGCGTTATCGACCAACCGTTGATAGGTGGCACCTGCGTTCTTCAAGCCAAAGGGCATCTTAGTATAACAATAGACGCCTTGGCTTGTATGAAATGCCGTTTTTTCCTCGTCATCTTTAGCCATCTGGATTTGGTGGTATCCTTTGTATGCGTCCAAGAAGCATTTAAGCGGATATCCGCATAGAGATTCTATCTTCTAGTCTATCTCTGGTAATGGATAGCAGTCTTGTGGACATGCTTGGTTTAGATCCGTGAAGTCCACGCATATCCGCCAGCTACCGTCGCTCTTCTTGACCATCACTGGGTTGGAAAGCCAGTCATGGTAATAAACTTCTCGCATAATACCTGCCTCCACAAGTTTATGTACTTCTGCCCGGATTGCTTGTGCGCGTTCTGGAGCCTGGCCGCGCTTCTTTTGTCGTACCGGGGTATATCCTTGTCGGATTCTCAACTTATGCTCTGTAATCGAGCGTGGTACCCCGATCATGTGTTTGGGCTCCCATGCAAAGATGTCTAGGTTCTTTTGCAAGAGTGCACACACGGCTGTTCTGCCGTTATCAGACAACGATCCCCCGATCGATATTTCTTGCTCCGGGTAATCAGGATGAATTGCGACCTTCAAGTTTGACACTTTAGTTGCGCGCTGTTTTGAGGTGTGTGTCGTTTCACATGTAATTGTATTACATTCTTTAGGTGGCACCGTGGCGCTGTAGAGTTTAACAATGCCTCCCTCTACCGGAAATTTGAGCATCCCATGTGAGGTAGACGGTACTGCGCGCAAAGCTGATATCCCTAGTCTGCCAATAATGCCATTGTATGGCGAAGGGGATTTGATCACCATGAAAGTCATCCAAGCTGTTGTGGAGTGTTCCTCATCACCGACATTGACTAATAGTCGTATTTTTCCCATGGGCCATAATTTTTTCTCCTGTAAAGCCAGTCAGCGACGTCATGACCGGGCTTAACTGACCTCGTACCTCAGGTCATAGCCACTTGAAACAATGTTCATACATTATGTCCGCGGATGCTCCTCCATCAATATACATGCGGTGGATATCGTGTCCCCCTGCATTGATTTCAATGGTGAGCGGTTCTACTACTGCGTTGTCCGCAATCAAGGTGGGGAAGGAAATTTCACTGTCGCGAGAAAACTTTTGGCTGATATTCTACCTAGTCACTCGCTGCCATGATGGTATCATGTAGATGGTGTCAGCCTTATCTTTGGGTCCCTCTTTCTTGTTCCCATTCTTTTGCTTATCCTTTCCCTCTCTGATGTTTTTTACCAAATGGTCCAACCTCCCTTCTTTTACCAGCTTCTCAATTAGCTGGCGCAATTGGACACACTCGTTGGTGGTATGGCCCTTCTGCCCATGATAGTCGCAGTATCCATTCCCAACGCGCCGATCTTCTGGGGTGCGCATTGGTGGGGGTCTTGGGAAATTCGCGCCTTTTCTCGCGAATATCTCCTTCAGAGTCTTGGTCAGCGGGCTATATCTGTCATTATCCCGTCCGCTCCCCTAGCCGCGGTAGTTCTTGTTACGGTTGCTACTCTGGTCAGTGGATTGTCTCCGAGGTTGTTCCTGTGACCGATAGTTTGAGTAGCCTTTCTTGCTATCACCTGCGGCAGCTTCTCCTTGGATAAAGGACCTTGTGCGTTTCATAAGTTCATCAAAGGTTTGGGGGATCTTGTCGTTCAACCTTTTGATGAGTTCTGGGTTATTGATCCCGTTCATGAACCCTGAGATCTTCAGCACTTCGGGGCATGCCTTAACCTGTATGCACTCATCTTTGAAGCGCTCCACATAAGCGCTTGTAGATTCCCCTTGGCGCTGTTTCACCCTGGCGAGTTCGACAGGGTTTTTAGCGCACTTCTTCCTTTGAGTGAAGTTCAGGCGGAACGCCTTCCGCAACTCTTCAAAGCCATCAATGCTTCTGCGTGGAAGCTTACTGAACTAATTTCTCGCGTTTCCCACTAGTGTGGAATTGAACATGTGGCACCATACAGACTGTGGCCAGTTCTCGATGGTAGCAGCTGATTCGAAAATTTTTAGGTGATCGTCCGGATCACCTGTTCCATCATAGGTTTTCACATTGGCGGGCATGCGCCTCCTTTTATTTTCTAAGAAATCACTGATGCGCCGAGTGAACGCATCCACCTTCTGGCGGTGCCACGGAAGGGACATGTCCTCCTCCTTCTGGTTGTGATATTTCCTCCTGGACTTCCAGTGTCCGGTTTCGCTATCCTTGTTGTCCGAGGAGTTGCCAGAGGACGAGCTTTCCCTCTTTCGGCGCTTGCGCTGAATGTCCTCAGAGTTCGCACTTGAAGGGCTTTCACTTAGGCTTTCGCTTGGAGAGTACCGTCGTCCGAGTCTGTCATGGACCCTGCGACTACCAAGCCTGGCGTGGACATTGGTACGCCGTCCATCCTCTTCAGGTTCCCCAAGGTATTGCATGTCCGCTTCTTCATCTTTCTCAACTCTCCTCCCAATCCTGGTGAATACTGGGGGTTGGCGGTGGAGATATCTCATACTCCAGGCCGAAATCGAGTCTGGCATGCAAACTCCGGCCTGACCTCTTTTTCGCCTCCTCTTGCATGAGAGCAGCCAAGGTTTCGTAGTTTTGAGACACGAAATCACTTGGCGCTAGTTCTGCCGCAACCCCTTCTAGAGCAAGGGTGTTTGTTTCTACCACTGGGCCCTTGTTTCGGTCAGGTGCGTCTGGTGCTTTTGTGAGATCCGTTTCTAGCACCGATTAGAGTGGAGTAGTGAAAGGGGTGCGCAGTGGACCCTCTGTGTTAGTGGTGGTTGTGGTGGCCTGGGTTGTCCCCGGGCGTGGTTCCACCGTTGGAAAGACCAGATCTGAGCCTGATCCTTGGTTTCTTAACACACTGGTTGTTCCAGAGGTTTGCTTAGGAGCGGACCCGCTTTGCTGCTTCTTCCCATGCAGGTCGCCATGCGATCGCTGGTTTTGCTTCGTCATTCTAGTTCTTAGTTCTTAGTGATGGTCCCACGGATGGCGCCACTTGTTGATACAAAAGTTGGACGTTCCTGGTTTGGACTCCGGTTCTCGTATCAATTAGATCTTGATGTTTGAGACCTGCGCACTAAGTAAACAGAAAACACCGTTAGGCTTATCGTGGGATTGTCTCCCACGATTATCCTCTGGCGTGAGAGTAAGTAATCGGTTTTAGGGTTTAGTGGAGAGTTAGGGTTTTAAATCGTACCTTTAATGAGGAATAAGGTTCCCTTTATATACACACGAGATCCTTGTCGGTTTCGTGTTCCCCAAACTTCGACGTGTCCCGCCTAAGTCGGATGGTAAACGCTTATCTCCAAAGATAGGAGATATCCGATATCTTATTCCATAAATAACTTTGGGTTTGGGCCTTCGTGGGCCCAAGCCTTTATCGGCCTAGCCCAGTTCATGCTGGGCTCGCTAGTTGGGTCATTAGTCGGGTTCGTGACCCGAATGTGGACTATACGTCATCACGCAGAAAACTGATTGTTTGGTTGCAAGCTTACATCATGGTCTTGAAGTGATCGTTAACCGTTGAAAAAGGTATGTTCTAGGTCAAATTTTGTGGAGCAGTTTCATGTTTCAAACTTGGATAAGTCTAACAGATATACTACAAACGATGGTTCGGATATACACTTTGTTCCAGGATTCACCATTGGTTGATAAATCCATTAATTAGCATTGGTTGATAAATAAGCTTCATAAATGCAGGAACCATAAAGCAAAAGAAGTTGCAACAGTCTTTTAAATTGTTCGCACATCAAGTTGCAAAGTATGCATGTTCAGGTTTGATATTATACTCATAACCTCTTTCAAATAAATTATGTCTTATTGATCTTATCTAATTGTGTGTTGAGCATGTAATATGTTTTTGTGCACCTGAAGTTTTGCATAAACATGATGGACCCAAAATTGATGTGTGGAGTGCAGGCATAATCCGTCCCACCGTTCTGGGCAGGTAATATCTGGAAGAACACTATATTTTTGGTTTCTTGTGTTACATACATAGTAATATGGCTTATGCACTATGCATTTCAATGTCGTATTCATGTGGTTTTACCCATATTTTGAGGGGAAAACTTGACTTCAGTTCTGAACCATGGCTACAAATTTCAGAAATTGCAAAAGACTTGATAACAAAGATGCTTGACAGAAGACCACAACAAAGAATAAAAGCCCATAATATCTGGAAGAACACTATATTGTTGGTTTCTTGTGTTACATACATAGTAATATGGCTTATGCACTATGCATTTCAATGTCGTATTCATGTGGTTTTACCCATATTTTGAGGGGAAAACTTGACTTCAGTTCTTAACCATGGCTACAAATTTCAGAAATTGCAAAAGACTTGATAACAAAGATGCTTGACAGAAGACCACAACAAATAATAAAAGCCCATGAAATCCTAAGTAAGTTGCAATGTCAAAGTAGATTTTTCAAATTTGTTTATTTTGTAATGGGCCTTTTTTTTTTTTTTTACTTTTATCAGCTCTGAAAAGAATATGAGAAAATGGTGCAAGTACAGCTTCAGTAATAATTGTTCTATAAAACATGCTCGAGACATTTACAGCAGGGCAGGGGGTGTTGGCTTGAATCTTGTAGCTGCTCACGCGGTTTTGTCTATATCCTGTGACTTTTATGATTTTTAGTTTAAGTTATAATAATGTCATAATTATTAGATGCACTTTTAAGTAGAATATTGCTTTTCTTTTAGAACATGAGTGACAACTTCTCTTTCAGTTTTAGAAATTACTGTATGTTACAAGCTATACGGCCCATCCGCCCCACTAAAGATGATACAAACTGCAGGTCTTATTCTATGAGCAAGATTGGAATCCACAGGTGGACAAGCAGGCTTTACAATGAGCACTTAGGATCGGTCAAATGAATAATGTGATGTCACTAAATTTGGTCACTGACCGGACTAATAGAGGAGGTAAGTCATAACTTTTAACAGAACTTCTTAAACTAAACGTTCTTGACTTCAAGCTGCTTTAATATACATCCTAGGTCATAACCAGTTGTGTGCAGGTAATTCTTGATTCATTTTTCTATGTTGTAGATGTCTAATGTATTGGCATATGAGATAAGATTTGGATATAAAGGCAAAAGAGAAGTAACCTAGAGTTAAAATTCCTAAAATTTATAGGCTAGGTGTGAGATTTAATATCTTATATGATCACCGCTTTAATAATACTTGTTATAGTTATATTAAAGCATTAACTGCTTATGAAGTTCAGAAAGAGAACCAAAGAGGTGTTGGCACGTAAAACTGACCAACCATTTTGTTTAATTTTTTTAACCACTTTTGATATGTGATATAACCTGTATGATCCGCCTAATTCCTCACCTATAGTTGTCCTCACTGCAGTTCCTTTTGAAGATTTTAGGTTGGTTCCCGTTGCACGTAATGTTTGGTATTGAAGCTGCACTCTCTCATATCCACACTTTATAATTTACAATGTTGTTACATACTTGCATCAAGTTTTCAGATTTTATCCTTAAAAAGGCCTTTTTAAACATCGAGGATATTCAGATGCAGGTGATTCTAAGTTTTGTGTTCTTACCGACAATTTATGATGATGGAAGCATCTGCTTGGATATTTTACAAAATTAGTGGAGTCCTATATATGATGTTGCTGCTATTCTTACTTCTATTCAGGTGATTATTTCACAATAGTTGTGTCTCTGTGCCTTATGTCATATTATTTATTGTGTATGAATTTGCGAACATTGGTGATAATACTAAAGGGATGTTTGGATGTGTGTTTGGGTGCATTGCGATCTATAAATCATTTTGTTACATGCTAATTGTTGTCTTGTGTGCTTATGAAATTTGTTCTTCTGTATGGCAGTCATTGCTCTCTGACCCAAACACAAACTCCCCTGCTAATTCTGTAGCGGCATGAATGTTTAGTGAGATGAAACGTGATTATGATAGAAGAGTGCGATAGGTTGTTGAACAGAGTTGGACTGCTGACTAATCAAGCATGATGTTGTAACGTCTTTTCATGACCTGTTTGAGTGAGTTTTTGTTCCACATTCTTTGCAAAAATTTTGGTCACGCCCAAAACTTAGTTACTTATATTTTGTATGTTTGAAGATTCTTTGTTTTGACAAAGATTGGGAATACACAAAGTATACAACAAACATTGTGTACGAAGAAGTTTTATTTTATTTATAAATAAGCACCATGTAATTTATATGTTCTTATACTTTTCATTGTTTTTTTTAACATATAATACATGAATACTTTTTTTTTGTTTCCAATTTTTGTGTCGATATTTGTCGTTATTCACTATTCATTTACGTCCAATTAAACTTCGTCAAGTAATATACTGAAGCTAGCCCGCCCATCCGGGCAGGCTATGAAGCTAGCGTAATATAGATATAGATAAACATGCCATTTTTTGTAATCAAGAAGAGCCATAATGTTAGTAGCTATTCTCCTAAAACATCCAAAATAATGGCAAACACCTCGGCGCAACGCGACGGGTTCCTCTCCATCGTTAATTTGTAAAACCAATATATTTATTCTTAGATATGAAAATCCACCAGATCGATGTTCCAGTAACTTCGTTTTGCATTCTTTCACATTTATAAAACAAATTGACATCATAACTGCTAATTACAATCATAGTTCATCTTCGAGTTGTGCATCGTCACTGATTTTTTGTGCATCGATTTCTAAGTTCACGGGAATAAATCGCAATAATGTTTTAGTATATGTCATTGATTGTTTTGGAAGTCCACACGTTGAGAAAGTGACCTTTCTCTCAATAATGTTTTTGTATATGTTTTCAAGAGTTGAGATCCATGTAGAACTCAAATTTGTCATAGAACCAATTAACCAATCACATTCATCCATTTTTTTATTTTCACATTTTTTTTAAAACAACATATCTTGCAAACGGTAAATCTTCAAGCTACAAAAAATACACCATCGTGACGAGAATTAAATTATCTTTCTATAGATATGCATTGTTATATACTTTCGACGAACTTTTTTTTTTTAAAAGTTCGTCCAGAAAAATCACATGTGATTTGTAAAAATCACATGTGATTTTTAAAAATCACATGTGATTCGTAAAAATCAAATCACATATGATTTTAAGAAATCACATGTGATTCTTACAAATCACATGTGATTTTTACAAATCACATGTGATTTTTCTGGACGAATTTTTTTTAAAAAAAAGTTCGTCGAAATTTTGTAAGAATCACATGTGATTTTTAAAAATCACATGTGATTCGTAAAAATCAAATCACATATGATTTTAAGAAATCACATGTGATTCTTACAAATCACATGTGATTTTTCTGGACGAATTTTTTTTAAAAAAACGTTCGTCGAAAGTATATAACAATGCATATCTATAGAAAGATAATTTAATTCTCGTCGAGATGGTATAATTTTTTTGACGTAACGATTAACGGTTTGTGAGATATTTAATTTTCAGAAAAAGGGTGAATATATTTTTAATAAAAGAAATGAGTGGCTATGATTGGTTGATTGGTTCTATGGCAAATATGGGTTCTATAATGAACTTTTCTCATGTTTTCAAACAAATTCACATGTTGAGAAATCGACCTTGAGTCAAATTAAAGTTGGTATTTTTCCTTTTATAGGATGGGCATGTTTGACAAAAATTAGCTTAAGGGCAGTGGCGGAGCCAGGAAATATGATCACGGGGGGCAGCGAGGCAAAAGAGGGGTTAAAAAACGTCGAAAAATGTTACTTTTTAACGTATTCTAAAATAATTCCGGTCGGGTTTCATATAAAAGCAACAAAAGTGTTATACTGTGATGCAATTAACACTAATTATAAGTTTAGGTGTCTATAAAATTTGTCGAGTGTTATAAAAGTTGTATTAAGTGCGCGTGTTTTGATAAATGATTTAACTAAAACTGTAAATTGTAAAAGTGTAGTAAAACCGCAAATTGTAAAACTATATTTTAACTAAAATTGTGATTATTTTTTCAAAATTGTAAATTGCAAAAATTATTTGAAAAGAACTATAGTGCTAACTAATTGCAATAAAAAGGCCTATGTTTTTAACAAATTTTTTTTTAGAAGTGCTCATATTCCTATGTGGTATAATAAAACAAAAAAAAAAGAAAAAAAGAAGAGAAAAAGAGTGATAAAGCTATGAAAGAAAACTTCAATTGGTCAAGTTATCAATTGGTCAAATGTAATCATATTTAAAATAGGGTAAATTATTGAAAAAAGTATCATATTTGCCACTATTTTTTTTGTGGGTAGCGAACAAATTTTTTTGCTTTTGTGGGTACTTTTCTTTCAAATTTATCCTTTTTAGGGTGTTTTACGAATTTTTTGGACATTTTTGTCCCTCTTAGCTAATAGAATTTTTTTTCCTCGAAGGGCAAAAATGTCACATAGTACCCTAAAAATGATGAATTTGAAAGAATAGTACCCAAAAAAGCAAAAAAATTGTTCGCTACCCACAAAAAAAAATGATGACAAGTATGATACCCTTTTCAATTATTTGCCCTTAAAAATATTACTCCACTAATCCACTAACACACTCTCCCATAGCTACATCCCCATCATCCCATTCATTTCATTTCTTAGAGCGGACGGTATCGGCTTGTTGTGGGGGCTCGCCGTCCCCCGCCGTGACACCGACCCCCCTCGCTGTCGGGCGCCGTCGGTTTCCTCTTCGTGCTGACGACGAGCAAGTTTTCTGACATAAAGTATATGCAACGGATATATATCCGTATTAAACGGATATATATATTAAAAGTTTAATTTTTTTTATTTTTTATTTTTTTTTAAAACCCACCACCCCTATTTATATCATCTTCATCTTCACCATTTTTATCATCTTCATCTCCTACATCTTCCATTCTTACTTAAACCAAAAAAAAAATATCTCACAATGTCTCAAAACCCAAATGACGGAGGGTACTTCACAAACCTACTTAACTCAAACCCACCACAATACGGGGGTTCTTCAAACCCCGTCTACCCCCTCCTCGACCAATTCCAACCTGTCTCCACAAGAAATAATGCTTAACCAACAATATCAGTTTCAACAAGGATTCGCAAGTTACCCCGCCCGATTTCAATCACCACAGTTTTTTAACACGTCACAACCTCCACAATTTTTTAACCCGTCACAGCCTCCACAGTTTCCCCAAATGGAATCACAACCGTCCGGTTCACAATTCAAAGTTCCAAAAGCACGTGAACCGGCAAAAGGCAGAGGCAAAAAGACGAAGGCAAAAAAACATGCTGTAGATTTGGACGCAGACGACGATGAAGATGTTGAAGTCATAGCACAAGCAGACAGGAGGAAGTGGAGCAAGTCTGAAGAAATGTTACTTGCGCAGTGTTGGATAGAAATTTCCCAAGATAGAGATATGGGAAATGACCGTCCTGAGGAGTTCTTTTGGAACGACATTCTCGACATGTTCAATTCTAAGACCACCGATAACCAGCGTGGCAAGAATATGATAACTGGTAAATGGTCGAGGATTAACGGTGATTGCCAGAAGCTCAACGCTATTTACAAACATCTTCAGCGTCGAAGTGGTGAAAATGACAAGGATCATGTCGAGAATGCCAAAGTTAACTTTGCGCAGCGTTTTGGTGGGAAGGAGTTTGCGTATGAAAAATGTTGGGGTGTTTTGAAAAATTATCCCAAGTGGGATGCCGAAGATCCTATTGACATTACATATCTCGAGGATATATTCGGGCCGGACAGACGACCTCGGCCTGAAAGAGATGGAGGCAAACGAGCCGCAAAGAAACAGAACTCGACTTCAACGTCGAGCGCTGCAAGCTCCGGTGGAAGTCAATCGAGTAGTTTTTCGGGACATATATCCGAAATATATGCTCAAAAAGCCGACGCTCAAAGGGCTTGTTACGAGGCGAGGCGGGAGAAGGAAAAAACTCTCCAAGAGAAGATAGAGATGGATTTTTTGATGATAGATCCGAGTTTGAATCCTGACCCGGTAAAAGCAGAAATCATCCGTAAGAGGCAGGAACGTCTAATCAAGAAATATCAGCAAAGAGATGACTAGGTTACGTATTATTAGTATGTGTTGTATTATTTTTTACCCGTGTCGTTTTGTTTTTCGTATCATTTTTATTAGTAAGTGTTGTTTTTTTTCCTTATTATTAAGTTATGTATTGTATTTTTATTTTGAATAAAATGAATTTAGTTTATTTGGAAATGAAAATTGAATAAAAAAAATAAAGTGGTAGTGGTGGGCCCCAAATGAAGAGGTTGAGGTTTGTTATGAGTGAGGAGGGGGTTTGTTGTGGTTAGTTGTGGAGAAGTGGGATGCTGATGTGGTACTGAGGAAGAGGGGATGCCTTGTCGTGACACCTAATGCTCTTAGTCGAACAAGACGGCAACACCATCACAAAAGCTGGTTTTTTTCCATTATAGAACATTTGAATCGTTAGCAAGCTTAAAACGATGAGGGCACTTTGATTTTGTGGGTGAGGGCACTGATATTTTTTCATCCAATTTTCGCAATTTTTTCCACACAACTTAGGTGTTCCGGCGAAACACTATTGGGGGCCTTTCCCCCTCTCCTTAAGAAGTGGCTCCGCCCCTGCTTAAAGGGTATGTTTGGCAAAATTAGTTGTAAGCTGTAAACTGTAAGTTGTAAGCTGTAAACTGCAAAGCTATTAACATGAGCTACAAGTTGTATTCTTTTTTCAATAAAAAAGTGTTTGGTAAATTAGCTGTTAAATATAATTATAAGATGTAAAATGACATAAAAGGACAAATCTATAATTTTAAATAAATGTTTGGAGGGTATATCAGTAATTTAAAGTTATAACAGCTCCAAGACATTTAAAAAGCTTCATGAAACAGCTTTTCATTTTGGAGCTATTTGTTTGAAATAAAAGCTTGTAGTTAATCCGTCCAAATGAAGCTACTTAGTTTATAGGAGATTGTTTTGTAACAAAAAACTAACAGCTCCTCTAAAAAGCCCCTGCCAAGAGCGGTATGTTGTAAGCTGTAAACTGTATTTTGCAAGGCTATTAACATGAGCTCTAAGTTATAGTTTTTTTCTAATAAAAGTTTTTGATAAATTAACTGTTAATTGTAATTATAAAATATAAAGTGACGTAAAATGACATCTATAATTGTAAATAAATACAATAAATAAAAATAATAAACTTATTAATAATAATTGTAGTACTTAAACTGAACATTCTTGTAGCAGTTATTGACGATGCATTCTATATTAATATATTAATGTAGCAATACCATTACGACTTCATTTAATCTCATTCGATGTTCATTGAGAGACATTTTCTGTTTTCATAGCCACGGACATCGAGAAATTCATCAGGTATTACGTAATTTGGATGCTGCTCGATCGTAGTAAATATAATACATTCTGCATCACTATTACGAATTATGCAAAGCAAATATGGCAATAATAACATCAATTTGAGTTTGCACAATGAGCTAAGCATTTTATCAAGTATTTTTCGCCGTTTCTTTAAAATTTCAAATGACCTCTCAATATATATTATTGTGGTTAATTATATCGAATAACAAATCTATAAATTGTAGTTTTAGCATAGTGTTACGACATATCTAAATTTTATTATCATTCTTGATATTATTATTGTTATTATTATAATTATTTTGTTTGTATGCATAAATCTCAATATTCATATCCAATTTTGAAAAGATTGTAATATAGTTGAGGGTATATCTATAATTTATAATTTTAATAAGAGGAGAGTTATTTTATATACCAAACTTTCTTCACATACCAAGGGACTCATCTCCACCATTCATCTAAAAAAAATCAATGGCTGAGATTAAAAGCATTTTATTATTTCACCTATTTTCTATAATTTAAATATCTCTTAAACTGTTAATCGTTAAGTGAAAATATTTATACCATCGCGACGAACATTTAATTATCTTTCTATAGACGGGCACTTTGATATACTTTCGAAAAAAGAAAAAAAATTCATTTTTTTCACGTTTTTTCGTTATTTTTTTCGTTTTTTTACATTACTGAAATTTGCATGAAAAAAATCATATATGATAAAACACTAAATTGAATATCACATGTGATATTAGTGTTAAATCATATATGATATGTAATATCATATGTGACATTACACTAATATCACATGTGATATTACATATCATATATGGTATTACACTAATATCACATGTGATATTCAAATTAGTGTTTTATCATATATGATTCTTTTAATGCAAATTTCAGTAACGTAAAAAAACGAAAAAATTTGAAAAAATACGTGAAAAATACGAAAAAAAAAAAAAAAAAAAAAAATTGTCGAAAGTATATCAAAGTGCCTATCTATAGAAAGATAATTAAATGCTCGTCGCAATGATATATTTTTTTTCACTTAACGATTAACTGTTTGAAAGATATTAATATTTGAAAAAAAATGATGAAAGTGAGTTTTTTAAATTGTTGGGATTAATCTCATCCATTAGATCAAATAAAAATGGAATGTGGAGATTGATCCCTTAGTATGTAAATAATCTTTTGTCCTCAAATGATCTTAGATCTAAAAATAAAGTAAAAAGAAGGCCCCACCTAAACCATATAATGAGAGTTCAAGCAGATACAACCGGTTATTAAATACATTCCTGATGTAGAAGAGCTAGAATGAATTGATCGTATAATAAGTTCTATTGGGTGATGCCATGTTGGTCCATTGTAAAACCAATATATGTAATCCTAGATATAAAAGTTCACCAGATCGATATGCCTAACTTTGTTTTGCATTCTTTCACATTTAAAAAACAAATTGACATCATAATTGCTTAATTCTTTCTAGAAGTTTACATGTCATGTATATCTATAACGCTATGCATGTAAAGCATGTTCATCATTCATTATGATACATGATCACCATGAACGTCGTAGTAGCTAGCCTCGATCTCCATAAAACTCTGCACAATAAACAATTTTTGCATTATAACATTAATTATAATCGTCACTGATTTTTCGCATCTTCTCCATCCATCATAAACGTCATTTTCTGCATCTGTGTTTCGTCAATGTGTGTATGAATGCATCGTCACCGATTTCGCATCACACGGATTTGTGCATGAATGCATCATCATCATCTCCCGTTTATCGTCTAAGAATATCATCAAAATAATGATCATCTTCATCATCACCTTCTTTCAAATTGTGCAAACCTGCAATGAAAAATAGTCAAAATGAACGAACATTAAAATACGAAAAATGACATAACATAAAATATCAAACTAGAAGAACTAGAATTACGTGCATTGTAGACGTGAAATTAAATCCACAAAACCCAAATTTTCCATTAGGAACTAAAACAATTGATGAATCTACAAAAATGTAACCTGGTTATGTAGAAAAATCAATTCAATAAAAAATATGATCTATTTATATAAAGGATGAAGTCGATTGAACTTGCAAATTTGCCCCATTTTCATTGAGGGGGAGCAATTTCCGGTCAATTTATTACTCAAAAAAATAATTAAGTACAAGGAATATGCGTGAATCCCACATCTCAGCCCAAAACAAGGCGAAAACAAACGCATCAACTGTGCTTCAAACCTAACATATCAAAAGAATGATATGTCACACTTATGAGACCCAATTACAGACGCTATTTAAGTTGACCACAAAGACTAATATCAAATGTATCAGCAAAATGCATTTGAGCATCAGTCAAATCGGGATCATCAAAGTCATCATCATCGTACGGATCTTCATAATGATCTTCCTCTATTGTTCATACAAGCTTTTATGTCCCCCTCCACTGCCACTTTTAGAAGCTTTGTTAACATTTGAGCTCGTAAAAGCCATAAAAGTGGCAGTTTCATCGTAAACCTCTAACACTTCATCATCACTATCCTCATTAACCGAATCATCAACCTTATTCGAAGTCACATTAGAAGAACTAGGAAGTGTTGATTTACAAGGTTTTAGCGCTTTCCATTATCACCCACTAGCACAAGCTTCTCATCAAGCATCTGAATTTCTAGTTCATTTAACCTTGCAATGCAAAGGTGTAGTTCTTGGACTACCAGATGCCAAACCAACCTTATCTTGGACAACTTTCTTACCTAAATTTGACGACCCCATTTGATCTAAGCTCATTATCTTTCTCAATCGAATTAAGCGCATCAAAATTAAAGGATTAGCTGAGCTTGTCTCTATTTCAGAAATTTTTTTTCTTACCACTTGAATTAGCACCATTCTTATTAGAGACGGCTTTGTAAACTTATTTCTTAGGTTTAAACTGAAACTTACCACGAGAAGTCTTTTTACGAGGCTGTTGGAAACCATCATTCTTTGGTTTTTCGGTTTCCAACAACCCCTTTTGGATATAACATAAAATCATGCCCAAATATGGATGATGGCTGCTAAAATTCTCCATGTATGTTTTCGTGTTATTGTAACGTGTTTTTTATTTTCACGCTTGATAAATTAGTGAAAGAGATAATAATAAAAAAATAACATAACCATGCATAGCTCCTCTATATAAACCACCAAAATTTGCGTTTTACCGGTACATCAGAATCTTCATCTCTCTTAAACTTTCTTTAGAACTAAGTGTTGCTGCGCAATCAATGGAGTAAGTACATTTACTCACTATTTTTTTTTAACTCACTAGTTTTATGTATTTTTTGGTTTCAGTAACACAAATCAAGAAGAGGTAGTAGTTTCAGTAGTTCTGTCAGGGCTAGAAGGTCCTATGAGGTATTTTTGATCATCCCATGCTAACAAGTTTGTGTATATCCTACTAAAAACTAGCCTTGTTTGGATATCAAGGTTGTAGCAATATAGAAAGAAAACACTCTTGCTACTTACTAATTAATAGCTATGAGCTTACAGCCTATAGTTACAAGCTTGCAGCTAGATCATATATAGTCACATTTTATGATCCCTATATATTATTCTTTTGTATTTATTTATAATCTGACTTGAATGAAACATGTGTGTTGACTGTTGAGTTTAAATAATTAGATACTACGTATCATTTAAAAATATCAAGAGCCCTAATCAAAAGAAACCCTAACTATGAGCCATTTTTCTCCAAACCATACTATTTTTATTGTTTAGTTTCGGGTTTGTTGCAGAGCCAACAGTCTACCGGCAGAATCAGTAGTGGCCGCGATTCCACCAGCGGTGCCAAGAATCCTTAAGAGGTAATCATTATATTCTTTTTTAAATATTATGTTAATCTATTGGTCAAATATTTTTAAAAGGTAACATACTTGACATCATTTGCTTTTGTGAGTAAATTTTTTAATTTTGTGGGTATTTTTATTTCAAATTCATCATTTTTAAGTACTTTATGACATTTTTGCCTTTCAGGAAAAAATATTTCTATTAGATAAGAAGGGCAAAAATATCCAATAACATCGCAAAATACTCAAAAAATTATGAATCTGAAAGAAAAGTATTTAGAAAAGCAAAAAAAATTGTTCACTACCCACAAAATCAAATGATATCAAGTATGATACTTTTTAATAACAGTTACCCTAATCTATTTGTTCCTCACATGTTTTCTTTTATTTGAAGGCATAAGATATCTAGAAAAAGAACAGCTAGAAGCCTAGAACATACAAACACTAAAAGCACCTTAAAAGACCCCACAACAAGAGACCCCGAACCAGTGTTGGCCCTGGTATTCGGCGAGCTGGCGATGGCCAGACATCAAAATGTTGGGGGTTGGGGTGTTTATCGGTTCGGTTATTAGGTTGTTCGGATTGTTCGGTTCGGTTAGTTCGGTTAATTTTTTTTTCTGGATATAACCGAGAACCGAACCGAACCGAACTTAAAATGATTCAACCGAACCGAAAACCGAAAACCGAACCGAATACCCGAATTACATAAATTGAATTATTTATTCCTTTATTTATAAAAATTTGTAAAAAGAAAAAAAAATAAAGCTTAAAAAATGTTATATTTAAAAGAGTTTTAATATTATTTTTATATAAATATATAAAAATATATATATATATATTTATTTAAATTCGGTTTTCGGTTTGGATTGCTAAAACCATAACCGAACCGAAAACCGAATATTTAATTCGGTTCGGTTATTTTCGGTTCGGTTCGATTTCAATTTTCGGTTTATTCGGGTATTACCCAACCCATAAACACCCTTATTGGGGGGCATCATATATGTCGGTCGTAGATGGTTTTTGGGAACCACCTTACACACCGGAAACCTTTAAAAGTATGTAGAGAAAATTTAGGACCCACTTTAAAAATATATTGGAAACCATCAAAAAAATTTAGGTAACAATTTTATACTATTTTCGTCTTTAAATAAATGTTCACTGTTGACTTTTAAAATCTTTTTGTTTCAATTTTGACTTTAAATTATTTAATTTATGTTATGTAGTACTCGATGAAAATTATATCAATGAAAACACATTTCAAACCCAATCCATTCAGATATTTTTTGCATCAAGTATTACATAACACAAATAAAATAATTTACGATCAAAGTTAAAAAAGAAATACTTTAAAGATCAATAGTAGACACTTATTTAGAGACGGAGTGAGTAATTTCTGTATATGAAGTTTTAAATATTGTACTCCCTCCGTCCCAAATTTTATGTCCATTTTGACTTTTTCAATCAAACTTTGACTTTAAATATATTTTTTTGCGTCATATAATACTTGATGTAAAATATATAAATGAAATTGAGTTTTAAATATATTTTCATTTATATAACTTTCATTAAGCACGATATAATAATAAAAAAAAACATATTTAAGGTCAAAGTTTGTAATAAAAATCAAAATTGTCATAAAATTTGAAAAGAAGATAGTATTTAATTCATCTAGTAAGCTGAAAAAATGCTCGAAAGGACACGTGAGTTTTAAAAAAGAAGGTATCATCAAGTTTCAAAAAAGAGTATATATATATATATTTAATTAATATATTAATTACTTTTCTTGTTCTAGGGCACGAAAGGACATGTATCAACTTTTGACTATTGTTGGATCATCAATTCTTGGACTCTACGGAACGCTATTAATGGCAGTTATGAAGAATGTTTCAAGGGATGATATCTCACCTCAAGTGCTTGACATTCAAAATGATATTGTGATAATATCATATGTTTTGATTTTTGTCTGCTGGTTATCTTGGTTTGGTCTTTTGGTGTTTTACCAAAGGATTACTACATACCATCCATACAACTTGTGGTATGTTCGACTCCTCGGAATGACCTACTGGTTGGCTGGCTTTTCGTCGTCAATTCTTCTTTTGACTGGGCTGTTATTACCCCTTAGTCTGTTTCTGGCACTTCTCTTTTTCATATTAAGCATATCCGGTTGCGCACTTTTAGCCTCCGTCTTATGTTGGATCCCAACTGAAGATGCCAACCCCAACGACAACCCCACTTAGGCCAGTGAATGAAAAGAGAAACAACAAGCATATTATCCCCCTGGATTTTTTTTGTGGTTTTGCGGTTATACGTACGGCTTCTATCGTGTTTTATTTGTTATTGCTTTATCTTTTAATACTCTCAGATACGGATAGGGGTGCAAATGTCTAAATCTCACCCCTTCATACCTCGCTTTCACGCTGAATCAATAAAATGTTTTATGTTTGCTATTTATATTATCTTTTAAGTAATTAGCACAAAATGAAAATTTAGACTGAATGATGTCCACGATGATATACGTAACATAATTTGTTAGTTTTGATAAAGAAAGGTAAGGGTAATATTGAAAGAGAAAAAAAAGTCAAATACAATTAATAGTAATAATGTTTCTGCACGTACATGATAAACCTAAGAGCATGATAAACGTTATGCCTAGCTGCCACCAATGTTGCCAGCATTACCATACATCCCCACCTCCATTTCCAACGGGGTTGGGTTGGGTGTTAAAACATCAAAGCGCGTACATGCCCCTTTTTTTCTTTTTTTTTTTTTTTTAAGGTTTGAGTCTATATTGCGTTATATTTGTATTTGGTGCGTAAAGAGTGGCTGTGTGTAGGGGTGAAAACGAGCCGAGCCACTTGTGAAAAGCTCGAGATCGGATCGGTAAAAAGCTCGAACGAACCGAGCCTAAAAGAGCTCGAGCTTAAGTTTGTGATCATTTAATAAACGAGCTCGAGCCCGAGCTCTATAAAAAAAGCCCGTTTAGGCTCGCGAGCCTAAACGAGCCCTAGAAATATATACGTATATATATTTTCTATATGTATAACATTGTTAACGAGCTCGAGCCTTGTGTCAATGAGCCGAGCTTTGTGTTAACGAGCCAGACTCGAGCCTTGTGTTAACGAGCCGAGCTCCATTTGAACTTTACACATCATATAAATTAGTCGAGCCCGAGCCCGAGCCGAGCTCGAGCTTAATTGTGAAAAATTTCACGAGCCGAGCTCGAGCTCGAACTCAAAATATTAGGCTCGAAACTAGCTCGAGCTCGAGCTTTTTATATATAAACGAGCCGAGCTCGAGCTCTGACAGGCTCGGGCTCTGCTCGGCTCGTTTTCACCCATAGTTGTGTGTAAAGTGTGCGTGCATGGTGTGTGGTAAGGAAGTGACATTTAATAATTTTATTTTTATTTTGTATTTTGTTTTTATTTTTAGTTTTTGTTTTTAATGCATGATAAAACGACCAGATATTTTGGTGTGTTGTCTATTGGATATTGTATTTGTATGTTCAGATGGCTGTTGATAGTGGGTTAATATAGGGATTTTTTTTTTTTTTTTTTTTTAATGAATAAAAAATTAATTGGTTTGAAATAAATAAATAAATATGGTGGCATTACAAAAAAACTAGTTGAATTCTTTACATTTTAAAAACCAAACAATCACAGTTAAAAATGTGTAAAATTATTGATTTTACACTTTCTTTTGTGTGTTAATAATTGGTGTAACAACTTTGTTTTTACATATATAAGTGTGGAGATATTATCCAAATTTCTATAGTTAAAAGTGTGAAAATTTTTTTTGAATGTCCACACCTAAGTGTTTGGCAAAATTGCAAAAAAATGTTTATAACAAAAAGTGTGGAAACATTTGCTACATATATAAGTGTAGCTTTATTATAATTATACACACTTATATATGTGAATTAATTGTTAAAATATTTATGACACATATTAATGTACCAAAATTATTATCTAGATAAAAAAATGTCCACACTTGACTATACCGTTGCAAAAGAAGTGTGGAGAATAGAGGTATTTTTTGTAGTGTGGGTTCTAAAAAAAAATGGTGTTAATGGTGTTATGAGTAATGGTGTTATGAGTGAAAGGGTATCTTTGTGTGTTGAATTGTTGGTGTTAAAAGTGAGAATAATGTTGTAGCGTTGATGTGACAACACTTCTTACTGTTACGAGGTTAACTACTAGATGTCATATCTTGCATGATGGTATTTGCAGACACTATAAAAAATCTACATGCCAAGTTCGAATTCTATATATGTGGTATCAGAATGTAAAACTTGTGTGGTTCATTTTCAAAGGGTTTCTACATTCTAAAGTCGCTAGAAGGACCTTTTGATGGAGCCCATACAAAAGTTCATTATTTTCTGGAGTATGGATTCGATCATATAACACTTAGCAACTGGGCCCAATGTCAATTGGAAATTTGGATCATAATATCATATAACTAAGTACAAAAGTTTTTTTGTAGAATAAAGACAGGTGACAGTGACACAGGGGAAGTGGGATTTAACTTGAAAAGTTTTCAACAATCATAAAAAGTTATAATTATATATAGATACAAGGATAATAGCCCGCTGCGTTGCAGCGGGTATTATATTTTTTTTTCCCGAAATTAAGGCGGTAGTATGTTGCTTAAATTTTTTTTGGTAATCACATACAGTTAAATGTACAAATGAAACAATTGTAGGAAAGTGCAATGACAAATGAAGCAAATGTAGGAAATTTGGTACTTATATTATAGCATTTCTCTTAAGTACATGTCGGAAAACAATGACATACATTTAAATTTTAAAGACTAATTCAAGGAAATAAGCATCGGAAAATAGTTGTTGTATAATGGAAGGGTATTCACAGATTGTAAAAAAAGTGTACTCTTCCCTCTAAGCAATACCGGTGGTACAAAGAACCTTTGGCCGCAGTGGGGTAACGTAGGCTTTCTTTATCCCAAAACATCGCTCTACAGTTGCGACACACACGATTACATGGTCCAAACCTCAAGCATTATTCTGAGTATAAAAAGTAATATTTAATTGTCAAAATATATATGAAGAAGATTGCTATACTGAATATAGTAAAAGAACATAAGAATTTCACCCAAACAAAGTAGAAAGATACATACCTAGATGCTACACGAACATTATACTCTTTTCCAGGATGATAAAACTCTGCGAGGCCCCAATCTATAAGACGAAGCTTGCCCTTTCCATGATCAATCATCACATTGTGGGGCTTCACATCTCGATGCATGATTCCTTGAGAGTGACAGTAGTCTAAAGCCTAAATACGGTCCGCATCAACTACATTAGAAACATTTAAACAACACGGATTCAATATTTATTAGAAAATATAAACCTAGCCCTAAATGAAACATCAATATAAAAGATTAAGTTACCTCATATGTAATACTATATCTAGTACTAAAAAACTGTATAATATAGGCCACAATTAGGGTGAAAAAAACACCCCAAACAATTTTTTAAAAAAAATAGACCCCACAATTAGGGTAAAAAAAACACCCCAAACAATTTTAAAAAAAAATAGACCCCAGTGTTAGGCGAAATTTTTTTTAAAGCACGATTCAAAATAAATAATCAAGTAACCTTGCAGCCATGACCGTTGAGGCCTTCTATTTTCACGTAATCTGGGCTGACTTGTTCTCGATTGCATAGGTACACCAAAAACGATGACAACATTTACAAAATTATTAATGGTACATGCTTATAGTGGTGGCCGAAAGTTTAAGTCAACTTACTTGTGGGTAGTGACTGTATTATCAGCAGGGAAAATTTGACCTACAGGCTGTGGTTGTTTGGGAATGCCGAGACGTGCGCATACCTTTTGCAATATAGCACCGTACCTGAAAAGGTGAACGAAAATTAAGATTCTACAGTTACGCATGTCAGAAGATAAAGTACAAATAAGAAGGGCGTTAACATCAGTAGCATCACTAACAATGTTAACCACATGATTTATGGACTCATACCTCGGTTAACAGAAGATAAAGTACAAATAAGAGGTTCCTTACTTTAGTAATTGATGATTTATGTGAGTTATGCTTCCTGTGTGAATCTTTATCTGAACTTTTACGCCTTTTGTTATTACCTTAATCTACAAAATAATCATCAATAATATAGTATAATAATAAGCATCAATTAGTTGAAAAATATATTAAAATTGGAGCTAATGGAATTATGGAAAGAGTGATAACCTTCGGGTGAACATGATCGTCTTTTCTTCGATTTTCGTTCGCTTCCCGATTCCATTGAGTTTTTAGTTTCACCCAAATAAAACAACCTCTTATTTGTACTTTGTCTTATCTTCCCGATCCCAAATAAAATAAGAGGTTGCTTACTTTAAAAAAGCCTAAAGTAAAGTTCACTATTCATGTTGATATACTGACATACCAATTGCAACTTCTCCGTTAGTCCTAATCACAATAACCCCTTGATAAATTGTCCTTCGATACAACCCGAATTCACCACCAACATAAGAGATTTACAATTTGTCAACTCCTACGACACAATACCAATCCATTCAACATAACATCACACTTATCCAACATCATTTGACAAACAAAACACTAAACATACAAAACCAAACACAAATACGACTTACAGAGTCAGACATCGCCTTCCATTTAGCCCCACCATCTTTCCCAACCTGTTTATCATTCACAACTTTTTCAAAACCCCAAAAACTTTTTCGACTACATAATAAAAAAACATTACGAATTATAATATCACTCACTTGAGCAACAGACTTGACATTAGGGTTCTCCTCCTTATATTGCTTCCTAAAGTCCTCCCTTCATTAATTAACAATCAAATAATTAAACAACCACTTCAAAAACCATATAATTGATGAGTATTTGTTTACGCTTATTTTTTAATATTTTTCTGTTTACAAACTTGTGTTTTATCTTTTAAGTCATAATAATAATAAGATTATAAGCCTGAAAATTAAGCCGAGATCATATAAGCCGCTCATACAGCTTAAACAAACACCCCCTAAATATATTACTGTAAAATAATAAATAAAAGATAAACTAATACCCCCAAATTTCAAACAATATAGTTAAAAGTGAAAAAAGCCAGACTTACTATGACCGGTCTTCTTCTTCCTTGTGTTCACGTTAAAACCTGCAACACCAAAAAATAAAAAGTCAAATATTTACCATAGTATCTGAAATTAATTTTCTTCGGATAATGATTAAAGGATGAAGTTAGAGAGTGTCTGTCTGCTTTTTTTTGGTTGATCACAATGATGATGCTACGTTCTGGATCTGGATATGGATACACGCGTTCTGTAATGTGTCTCTTTGAATACACGTGTTCTTTGCGTAGTGTGTAGAAAACGAAATATAGCACAGCCACACGGGCCGATTTAAACGCCTACGCCTAAATGGACCCAAAAACGGGCCAAAACGTTGCAGGCCCAAAAAAAGGGAATATTCCTTCGAATCGTTGTGTTTTAGTATAGATATACAATTATAGCACAAGGCTCTATTAAACTATATTATTTTAATCTTATTTAAATATTTTTTTTTGCCCCAATTAGTCGCATACTATCGCATGTGTGGGACGGAAAAAAAATATGTATCCTTTTTGGGTCGGTAATGTTAGCCCATCAGATTTTTTAAGATATTAGTTGTAGCCCGTTTGTGGCATGATAAGATACCAGCACACTCACACACCGCCTCATCTGTACCTATCTACAATACACATTTCACCGCCTCTCCCTCTTAATCCTCATCCACGCCGAAAGTTGTTCACCTTTTGTTGAGGAGATTTGATTTTCAGACGCGGATTTTGAAGTAGCTGAGGCTTTGAATATCCATAAGCTACTATGGAAGAACGATCTTGGTGGCGAAGTCGGGTTTTACTGACTTTGGATAACCTTAATAATACAACGGTTTGTTTCCTGGCGTATTCTAGAAGGGCGCTGACGTTTCTTCAACCGTGTGGAAAGGGTTCTTGTAGGTATCTTGGATCTCGCTCTACTTTGTCCTTTTTTTGTGTGTTACTGTGTTGGTGGTTATGCATCTTTTCAATTTTAGTGTAGTAAAGAAAAGGTTGGTTTGATTTGTATGTGTTGAAGCAAATTCCCGCTATCCGGTTAGGCTGGAGGGTTCTACTTTAATCAACGATGCTGGAGGGAATAAGTCTTCCTTCCTGCACAATAAGCAACACGCGTTAGCCTCGCCCTGGATGGTGTCCAGGACCAAGCTCAGGCGTGAAAGTAAGCTGGAGGGTAAAGATGGTAATAAATGCAGTGGTTAATGTAAGTGTGTGTATTTATGTCTGTCGAATCATTAAATGTGTTGGGGTATTTATACTACCCCAACTATGTACCTTCGTTACTGTAGATATACTGTTCGTGCAGACCTATATTACCTGTTTGCAAGCCTATAGCCACCCTAGTTGATAGGCCACGTGGTGAGAATCCCTTAAAAACTGGATACTGTCATTTGTCGCCCGGACGGTTTAGACAATGCCGTCCGGCCAGCGATGTTGCCGGACTGCATGTCTTCCGGACATATACGCCAACATGTCCCCCCCAGTGTTGGATTACCGGGTGAAAACCGGTGGTGCAATACTTGAGAGTATGTAATGTTCCTAAATATGCTTTTTGAAATGCCTCGCTGTGGGCTTTAATAACATTTGTGGTTTTGGGCCGTTCTGATGGGCCTGCCAGTCTAATGGGCTTTCATCCGTGTATTTCCGTCTTCCGAGATTGACGTGGACGGGCAAGATTGAGCCACGTCTCCTTTTACTGACTGATGGGACGCTTGACAGCCTGCTAGGGTTTCTTTCCTTGCCTATATAAATGCTTTTTACCACAGTTATTTTCTCACACATCTCTCTGACTTTTTACATTGCTCTCGCTCTCCGGAATATCTTCTTCTTCTTTGAATTTATAAGGTTCATCTCGTTCTTCCTTGTAATTATTTGTATATCCCTTCCGGCATCCTTTTAGTAATGGCCGAACAAGTGACCGAAGAACAGAGTAACCCTATCTCGACCGAGGCTATCCAACCTTCGGTAGTTCCGAAGTTCGATATGCATATTTATACATCTAAGCTGACACAATCCGAGCTAGACAATATAATCATAGAATATGGTATTCCCCATGACCTTCGTCCCCTTCTTCCTCCTGATAATATGACAATGGACCAACTCCCGGCGGATACAATTGGCATATATCCTCAACAGTTGGATACCGGAGGTGTTAGGATTCCCTTCTCGACCTTTCTGCCAAACGTGATTAGACATTTTAGAGTTCATTTTTCCCAGTTGGTTCCCTTGGGTTTGAACCGAGTGACCCTTTTTGAAATTAGGTGTTATAGTTTGGGCATTCGTCCTAGGGTCTCCTTGTTCCGGGCATTTTACCGTTTGTGCAAGCAGGGGCACTGGTTTTCTTTCGAGAGTAGAACGGGTAAAAAGGCTTATAAATGTTTTAAGGAAGTGCTGACCGGCCTTAAGCACTGGAAGGAGAAATTTTTCTTGATTGACCGTAGGGCGATCCCGCATGCCATGGCCTGGAGGCACAAAGACTCCAAGATAACGGATCCTTACCCGGACGGTTTTTCCGAGCAGGATGCCGAGAAGCTGAGCGGTACCCTCATTTTCCTAAGGAAACCCACCATAAGTCTGTTATGGATGTGCCATCTATCTTCGGTCTTCAAGAATCCGGGGTTCGAGCCTCTTCTAAAGGATGCCGAGGGTCATGGTAATTATTTGTCTTGTGCCCTAGGTTTTGCCGTGTTTATTATCCTGTGTTTTGCTTTTAACGATCTTTTTTCTCGCAGTTGTCAATATGTCTGAATATCTTGAGCTCCCCGAATGGGACGATACCATGGTGAATAAAGGGCCCGCCGTTGACCCAACTCGGGAGGTACCAAAAAGAACCACGGATCCCCTTTCGGTAGGTGCACCCATTCCCCCTAAGGACCTCCTAGCCATTAGAGCAGAGGAAGCTGATCCGGATGTGGTGGCGGCTAGGGAGAAAAAAGAGAGGGAAGCCAAGGAGAGAAAAGAAAGGGAGGCGGGCAAGAGGAAGGGTGGTGAGGGTACATCCAAAGCCCAAAATAAGAAAAGAAAGACGGGTTTTGTTGAGCAGTTTTCTTTAGGCTCTCCGGTGGTAAATGCGGATCCTCTCAACCAAGCTGATCCAAATGAGCCAGGGGTGAATCTAAACCTCACCGCTGAGTAGGGAACGCCTATTGTTGCTGCCGCGGGTGGGGGTGTAGTTGTGGCTCGGGAAGGGATGGGCAAAAATGAAGGTGGGGCGGTGATCAATTGCAACAGACGCCATTATCTCAAGAAGGAGGGGGTCCAATTCCTCCGGTGAACTCTCCTCTTCGCAACTCCGAAGGTAAGCATTTGAAACACACGCAGACCTCTTTCATTTTATCACTTCTAATTGCTAACTTTATTTTTTGCCATCCTCTAGGTCAATCTGCCCCTCGTAGCCGCGGTCCCGACCACATTGAGAGGGTCAATTTGTTGGATTCATGTATGCTTTGATCTTACTTTCATCCATGTCCTACTTACTAAAGTTTTTCCCTCACTATCTCTTTTTGCTTTTCGCTGTAGATGAGGCTACTAATGTTTTCCTCCCCCAGTGGGGTCTCCGCGACGACGTCCGGATAAATACATATCGGTCGTGCTGAGAGATGATTGACAACGTTGCCACTCCGGCCGAGAGAGAGGCTTTGAAGCAGGTAAACAATATTGATCTCATTCGCCAGGCGTATGAAGATTTTGGGAAAAGTGTGATAGTCCAGGGCGAACTGCTAAGGAGGTTCAGGGATCTCTCTAACGGCTACTTTTATCTGAACGAAGCTCACAAAGGTTGCGAGGGGCTTGCGGAGAAACTCCTTGCCGCCGAAGGTGAGAATAAAAGGTTGACGGAGGGGTTGAGGAAACTAGACTCTGATCTGAAAACCAGTGCTGGTAGAGAGAAAGATTTGGAGGAAGAGGTTGACAGGGTAACCCGGGACCGGAATGAGTGGAGGGAGACTTCTAGTGCTCAGGCTGAAAAAATAAGGAAGTTGGAAAGTGAGTTGGCTGTCAAAGACCAATCTCTAGCCGCTCTGCAGGTGGAAAACGGCAAATTGGTAGCCGAGGTCGCTCAAAGTGAGGTGGTTAAGCAGAATGCTGTCCGGATGCTGTTGCCCTCGGCTGTTCGTCGGTTGTTTTGGAGCGTTGAGTATAAAAAGAGTATGGCTAAAGTGTATAGCTTGACCTACCAGGCAGGGTTTGTGACCGGGGCCAAGGTGAACAGGACCGAGGAAGAGACGGAGGTTGCTTTGCAAAAGATCCGGAAGGTTAACAGGGATGCTCCGAACTTGTGGAGGGCTGAATATGACAAACTCTTTGAAGCTGAGTATCCCTTTATTCAGAAGCTTGCCGATTCTTGCCGCTTGCCCTTGGGGGATCTGATGAACCTAGAGCCGGAGGTTCCTGTCAGAAAGGACACGCCCGGACCATCCGAGGCTCCTCATACCACCGAGACTCCGGTAGATGTTGCCGAGGAGAATGCTTAAGTCCGGACATTCTTAGGACTTGTATTTTGTGAACAAGTATTCATATAATGTCGTTGTAATAATTAACAATGTTTGTTTACCGTTAACTAGTTTTGTGAATGGATCTCTTTTTTTTGCTTGACATGTATTCCTTTTGCCTTTTCTTTCTCTCTTTTGGTTTCGTGATGTCCTCCTTAGGTTATTCTAAGGGCATCCGGCCGTATAGGCCGTGCATCCGGTTTCTGGGCATCCTCATGAAGTTAGAGGGCATCCATCACTTGGGTAGATGTCTTCCTTAGGTTATTCTAAGGGCATCCGGTCGAGTAGGCCGTGCATCCGGTTTCCGGGCATCCTCATGAAGTTTGAGGGCATTCCTTATTTGGGTATTTTTATGTTTTCATACTCGACGGTGGCCAGCCATCGGAATCGTTATATTATCACATCGGTTGTTATTTTCCATACTCGACGGGGGCCAGCCGTCGGAATCGTTATACTATCACATCAGTTTTGGAAAATTGTCTCCCTTCCGCAGGGAAACTTTCATCATTTAGTTGATCATACATAGTCCTTTCGGATTACACAATGACAATAGGATTCCTGTCACAATAGCAACTATAAGAAGCAGTTTCTAAGTTTATAGCGTGCCAGGTCCGGGGGACCTCCTTCTCCTCCATTGTTTGCAACTTATAAGATCCATTCTCGCTTGCTCCTATTATACGATAGGGCCCTTCCCAATTAGGTCCTAACTTTCCTTGATTTTCCACCCGGCTTGCTTCATTCTTTCGGTAGACAAAATCCCCTATTTTGAAATTCATTGGCTTAACTCTCCGATTGTAGTATTGTTCTACTTGCGTCTTGTATTTAGCTTCCTGGATGGCAGCGTTTTCCCTTCTTTCTTGTAAGAGGTCTAAATTCAGGCGTTGTTGTTCCTCGCTCTGATCCTCTCGGAACATCATCGTCCGATGTGTGGGCATCCCTATTTCCGCTGGGATTACAGCCTCACTGCCATACGTCAGGCTGAAAGGGGTTTCTCCGTTGCATGTTTTGAGAGTCGTCCGGTGCGCCCATAAAACGTTGGGCAGCTCATCTAGCCATCCCGCTCTCTCCCTTCCTAACCTTGTTTTTATCCCATCCATCAGGCTTCGGTTTGCCCGTTCTACTAGTCCATTAGCTTGCGGATGCGCAACGGCTGTGTTTATTTGTTTGATCTTTAACCCCTCGCACCATTTCTTGAATGGGTCATTCACAAAATTAGTTCCGTTGTCAGTGACTATGATCTTCGGCAAACCATACCTGCATACAATGTTTTCGTACACAAATTTTATGACATCTTTGCCCGTCGTCTTGACCAACGGCTTCGCTTCTATCCACTTAGTAAAATAGTCAATTGCCACAATCACATATTTGATGCGGCCGGGTGCTTCCGGAAAGGGGCCCAACACGTCCATTCCCCATTGGTAGAAAGGCCACGGGGACATGATGGACGTCAGTGGCGTCTTGGGTAGTTTTGGTACCGAAGAGTGTATCTGACAAGAGTCACATTTCCTGATTTCTTCTCGGGTATCCCGGTGCATGGTAGGCCAATAATATCCTTGCCTCATAAGCTTGGCCACGACGGTCCTCGGTCCGGCGTGCATCCCACAACAGCCCTCATGCACTTCCCGGATTATGTAATTTACCTGTAATGGCCCTACACATCTCATCAGCGGTACCAAGTAACCCTTCTTAAAGAGGACCCCTTCTTCCATAATATATTGCGGAATTTTCATTCTTAAGCTTCTAGCCTCATTGGGATCCTCCGGCCACACTCCCTCTTCCAGACACTTGATGATCGGTGTCATCCAGTTGTCCACTTCCTCTTCTACTACGGTATTAACTACTTCTTCATCTCTTGACGGCCTTTCCAGGATTTCTACGAGCACTTTTATGTCAGGTGATCGAAGGCCACTGCCGCTAGTTTACTTAATATATCCGCCTTTTGATTTTGGGCCCTCGGAATGTTGCGAATCTTAAAGTTTTGGAAGCCGGATATGTATTTCCTTGCTTGGGCTAAGTACTTCTACATGCTTTCCTTGGTGGCTGTGAATTCCCCATTGATCTGACTGGCCACCAGTTTTGAATCCACCCGCATGCTTAAAGCCTTGATTTTGAGTTTTCTTGTGATCCTTAGGCCGGCCAGCAGGGCCTCATACTCTGCCTCGTTGTTGGTGCTAGGAAAGTTTAGCCGCATGGCGTAGGTCAGTTCTACGTTTTCTGGGCTGATGAGAACTAAACCCGCTCCGGATCCCTTACTATTTGAGGCTTCGTCTGTGTATAATAACCATTCTCCTTCCTCTATTTCCATCACGTTCGGACTTTTCCTACCTCTAGATTCCACCGGCACTTCTGTTAGAAAGTCCGCCAGCACTTGTCCCTTGACCGCGTTGCGAGGAGTGTAAGTGATATTGTATGCTCCTAACTCCACAGCATATTTGGCTAACTTTCCCGAGACTTCCGGTTTATTCAGTATTTTCTTGATGGGTTGATCAGTTATGACCCGGATGGGGTGAGCCTCGAAATACCTCCTCAGCCTTCTGGATGCGTGTAGCAGACACAAAGCCAACTTCTCTATAGGGGCGTAGTATCTCTCCGCTTCATGTAGTGTCCGGCTGACATAGTGCACCGGCAACTGTCTCCCATTTCTTTCTACCAGGAGCACCGCACTTACGGCTCCTAATGAAGCCAAGAGATATATGAACGGTTGTTCCTTCGGCTTCGGTGTGGATAAAGAAGGTAATTCGAGTATCAACCTCTTCATCTCCTGAAAAGCCAACTCGGCTTCCTTCGTCCATCAGTATTCATCCTTGTTTTCTTTAGTGATGTTCTTTAGCGTGTCGAAGAAAGGGAGAGCTCTTTCCGCCGACTTTGATAGGAATCTATTTAAAGCTGCAAGCTTCCCACTCAGGCTTTGCATTTCTTTTAAGGTTTCTGGAGATTTCATCTCCATTATAGCCTTTGTTTTCCTTGGGTTGGCTCTTATTCTTTCCGATGTCACCATATAGCCGAGGAATTTACCTTCCTCCACCCCGAAAGAACACTTTCGCGGGTTCAACTTCATGTTTATCTTCCTAAGGTTGTCAAAGGTTTCCGCGATGTCAGCGATCATTTCTCGTTCTGTTCGGCTTTTTATGACCATGTCGTCCACATATGCCTCCAAATTTCTCCCTATCTGTGATTGAAAAGCGAAGTCTACCAACCGTTGATAGGTTGCCCCAGCATTCTTCAGTCCGAACGGCATTTTTGTATAGCAGTATGTTCCTCGGTCTGTGTAGAATGCAGTTTTTTCCTCATCGTCCCTATTCATCTGGATTTGGTGATAACCCTTGTAGGCGTCAAGGAAGCACTTATACTTATACCCCATGACGGATTCAATCTTCCAATCTATCTCCGGCAAAGGATAGTAATCCTTCGGGCACGAGGAGTTCATATTTTTGAAGTCAATATACATTCTCCAGCTTCCGTCACATTTCTTAACCAACACAGGATTGGATATCCATGTCGGGTACCTTACCGGCCGGACTATGTCGGCCTTGACCCATTCCTCCACTTCTCTGTTGATTACTTGGTTCTTTTCTCGCGAGAATATTCTCCTTTTTTGGGCCACCGGTGTGTCAGAGGTGTTCACGCAGAGAGAGTGCTGTATGAGGCGTCTTGGCACCCCGGTCATGTCTGCCGGCTCCCAGGAAAAAATATCTTTGTTCTTCCTCAAGATCTCGATGAGTTGCCTCCGGCATTCTCGTGAGAACTTGGTTCCTATGGTTACCCGTTGCTCTGGGTAGGCTGCGTTAACTAGGATGTCTTCCGTTTGTTCTAGGCCTTTTTGAGCTTCTTGATCCCAAGTTTCTATTTCCCTTTCGGAAGAGCAGCTTCTCTGGGGGTCTTGCCCTTCCTCGAATCTCCTACATTTCATGACTACCGCTCTTTTGGCGATCAGAGTGGCTATCCCTTCCGGAGTGGGGAATTTCATCATTGCATGGATGGTAGAGGGTATGGCCCTTAATTCTTTGAGACCCGTTCGTCCCAGTATTATATTGTAGGGGGAGGATGATTTCACTACCGTGAACGTCATCATCACCGTCCGGAACAGACCATGATCCCCCATGCGTACCTCTAGTTCTATCTTACCCATTGGCCGGATGACTTCGCCGGAAAATCCTACCAGCGGAGAACTCGTTTCTTGCAGCCGGGATTGGATGGAAGGACAAAAGTTCCTGAAACAATGTTCATACATGACTTGGACGGAGGCGCCTTCATCTACAAACACCCTTCTTACAAAATATCCTTCTATTTCGTCCTCTACGATTAACGGCTCGTCAGACAGGTCGTCCGTACTTATCTGGGGGAAGGATATAGGGATATTCATCCAGCTTTCATCATAGAACCTGACCTTTCTTTTATGATCCTCCGAGTATTGACGGACCATGTTGATCACTTTTCCTTTTCCATTGTGACCTCTCGGCCTTTCCTTTCCTTTTTGCTGGACATTCTTAACCAAGTGATCTAACTTCCCCGATTCAAGAGCCACTTCCAATTGCCTCTTTAAATGATAACAGTCATTGGTGAGATGACCTATTTCTCCATGGTACTCACAGAACCGATCCTCATTTTCTTTGCTTGGCTTCCCTTGTAACGGGGGAGGTGAGGGCAAGTTTAGGTGGTGTTCGGTGGAAAGTATTTCTTTGGGCTGTTTAGTAAGGCCGGAGAGAAGGATCCGAGAACCATCATGTTTATTGAAGTCGTTACGTCTGAATTCATTTCGGGGTCGTGCTTCGGCTTTTGGAGAGACATAAGGGGAGAAGACTTCTATCTGTCGAGAATCATTCCTTTCCCAAGGCCGTCGATCGCCCCGCTTCCTGTCATTGAATCCTCCCCTGAGATTCCTATCTCTTGAGACCTGACTGCTTGGCTTCCGGGATAGGTCATGGGTTTCTCCCCTTGGCAGCTCGGTGTTCTTATAAGCCTCTTCCGCCCGGATATAATCGTCTACCCTGGTCATCATTTCTTTTACGGATTTTGGGATTTGATCGGAAAACTTCTTAGACAGGTCAGGGCACCGATGAGCACCCATGAATGCTGATATTTTCATGAGCTCTGGCACTCCTGGTATCCGGCTAGCCTCGTCGGTCCATCGTTCTTTGAATATCGGTAGTGTTTCATTTACCTGCCTGACAATCTGGGTGATCTCTGTGGGATCCTTCAGGTTCTTTTGTCACAGAGCAAACCTCGTAGTGAATTGTTCTCTTAGTTCGTCCCAACTGTCAATGCTCCCCGGTTCCAAATTGCTGAACCACCCTTGTGCTGCTCCATCCATGGTCTGTTGGAACATCCGGCACCACACCGGCATCGGCCATTCTCCTTGATTTGCTGCTTCAACGAAGCGGTTGATGTGATCATCAGGATCAGCCGAACCATCATACAGCTTCAAGTTAGCAGGCATGATGCATTTGGGGCCAGCGAACTCCATTATCCTCCTTGTGAAGGGTGACCGGGCCAATTCCTTATGCGGTTTGCTGAGGTCATCTTTGTGCAGCGTCTTCCTCTTGCTCGTCTTCGTCTGTGAAAGCAAGTCGAACCAGCTTGACGACACCTGCCCTCGTTGCGTTGTACTTTCTAAAGAGGGCCTCTAAGGATGCCATCTGGGCTTGTATTTGCTCCGGCATTCCGGAGGTTTCAGTGTTGAAGACCCCGCTCCCGCCTATATGTTCCGGCGGGGAGGTAGGTTCTGGGGGAGGCCGTAACTCCGGACCTGTCATTCGGTTCTCTGGTAGAATGAATTAGGGTCCCACGGATGGCGCCAATTTGTTGAAGCAAATTCCCGCTATCCGGTTAGGCTGGAGGGTTCTACTTTAATCAACGATGCCGGAGGGAATAAGTCTTCCTTCCTGCACAATAAGCAGCACGCGTTAGCCTCGCCCTGGACGGTGTCCAAGACCAAGCTCAGGCGTGAAAGTAAGCTGGAGGGTAAAGATGGTAATAAATGCAGTGGTTAATGTAAGTGTGTGTATTTATGTCTGTCGAATCATTAAATGTGTTGGGGTATTTATACTACCCCAACTATGTACCTTCGTTACGGTAGATATACTGTTCGTGCATACCTATATTACCTGTTTGCAAGCCTATAGCCACCCTAGTTGATAGGCCACGTGGTGAGAATCCCTTAAAAACTGGATACTGTCATTTGTCGCCCGGACGGTTTAGACAATGCCGTCCGGCCAGCGATGTTGCCGGACTGCATGTCTTCCGGACATATACACCAACTGTATGTTATTTTCTTCGTGTTGATGTGATCTTACTGCTTTCTAATAGCGGGAGAAAAAGTGGATCATGAGCTAACGAATGAAGTAAAGATGAGGAAACGGATTTAAAAACCCTGGTATGAAGTTAAACATCAGATTTATATTAGAAAAATTCAGGATGTTAGTTTTTATGCTTTGGTAGGCTGGAATTAATTTTATTTGCATTATTCATGAGTTATATTGTAAATTTTCAGGATCTTTAAGTTTGAAGGTCTTCGGGAATGGTGGTATGTCTTATTTATCCCTCCTCTATACAGTTTTGTTGAATTCATTCTACTATAATGTAAAGTCAATATTCGAATACTATGTTGTGATCAGCTATGTCAACACTTTCATTTATTTATGTATTTATGTGCTACTAATTTGTCAGAGCTTGGTGTCTACGAAATAAAGTATCATGTATTCAATGAATAGGATGATTGATTATCAAACAAATTGAGTCTCATATATCTAAGGAGAATATACAACTACAAGTGGCCCAAACAAATGTATTTATATGCTAATAATTTGTCATACCTTTGTGTCTATGAAATAAACTGTGAGTAAACTAACGGTTTGTGTATTCGCCCTGTTGCACCAAAACTTTGATCAACTGCTTTTGTAACTTCATTAGTCAAAGTGGGTCATTACTGATTATTTGAAGAAATGTTAATAGAGGTAGAGCATATGTACATGGATATTTAGCTTGATCATTGATGGAAAGCTACGAATGGTTGAGTGGTTACAATATGAGATATGACTATACTACGTGAATTTTCAAACGCTAAATCGAATACCAAAACTTTCAGCAAGATGGTACAATAATTTCTTAAAAAATAATAGTGATCCTACGGACAAATAAACATGCACGGGCATCTTATCATCTCACATGAATGTTGTAATGTTGTTGCCAAAAGCAGATGCATGATATATTTATACAAAAAAAAATTATATGTTGTGTAAATAATTCAATTGCTCAAAGAATGTATTTGGCTTATCATTTCATTATTATTATCTATATAAAACATTAAACATAACCTTTTAATTTGATATTAAGTCTACTTGGGAAGTTGATTTTGCAGCCCCAAATAGCATCAGCTAAAATTTGAATTTCGAATAACAGTTTGTGAACCTCAACACCAGGACTAGTTGGTGCAAGGTTCTCGACACCAGGAATAGTCTTGAAAGTATAATAACTATGCAAAATAATGCACAAACAGGAAAAATAAAGCACCCCCGCCGCGGCGCGGTGGGTGCCTATTACTCATATACAATTAAAGCGCATGGTCGGTGGGCTTTTTTAATCGTTTGTTCCATTTTTTTTATTTTTGTCGGTGGTTTTTTTTAATCTTTTGTTTCGTTGGGCCACCGTGGTCAGTCCATTAAGTGTTTGTTGTTTAGCCCGGTTCTTACCATCATCTATCTATATGATATCTGATACCTGTATCTAATATATAGAAAACACGTGTGTTCAAGAGACACATTACAGAAAACACGTGTATCCATAATTCAGACTCCAGAACCTGCCATTGTTCTTATCGTAAAAAAGACACATCTAACTCATCCTCTAATGATCATCAACAGATGGAAGCGACAAGAAAAGGGAAGGCCGGTAAAAGGATGATATATCAATAACAAATTTGGGTTTCGTTCATACGAATTGAAGGTATGTTTTTTTATTCTTCCGTTATTTGTATATGTTTCGACATTGATAACAAATTAGAGGTCTGTTGTTTAGAGGTAGTTTGGAGGGTTATGTCGTTGCAATGATATTTTTTTGTATCGTATATAATATGACTTATATTGATGTTAAGAGTGATGCTTTTTCTTTTGATTGGAGGCTTATGTTATTTAATTTAGTGGGTTTGTGTATAACTTTGGAAGAATTTTTTAATTTTAATTATACTTACTTTCTCTTTCTAGGAATTTGTGTTTATATGGGTTTCTAATTTTGATGTGTTACGGTGTGTTGACCACAAACTCTGTTGGTGCTTCATAATCAGTTGGTGCGGTGTTGCGAGGATGATGTTTGTTCTTCGGATGTGCTCATTCAGGTAAGCATCACATCGGTTACTTTAGTTATTGATGTAATTGTTTTACTTTGAGATTTCTAGCGCATGCTAAAACACATCTGTACAGTTTACATCTAGAAATGAGGATAGCTTAAACGCATCATGAACTAATTAACTTATAGTAACTTCCGTATATGTCAACATGTAGAATTATGTCCGCATCGGACCACATAATTCTTTTGCAGTTGATAGGTGAATGAAGTGTACCATGCTACACGGTAATTACGTTGTTATTGCTCATTTGTTTTACAAAAAGAATGAGGGTCAGTAGTATAAACCAACATACAATATTTTGTGAAGGTAAGAAGTGTTTAGATTAACCCGTCTGCACTTAATGCAATGGCTGCGTGAGGTGAGATCAGGTGCAGAAAAAGGAACAAAACTGAACCGAAGGAGGTGTCTGATGGGGGTCATGTTGGAATACGGTTCTAAGTAAGCATACTTGGTCGGCATAACTGTATAGTTACATAAATTAGTTTCTTTCAGATTAAAATTTTTAGATATAAATTAGATCTACCTTTGTTATGTTTTTGACAAGATTTTACTTACTTTCCATGAGTTGCAGTTAATAGGTCCAGAGTGCAACAAGAGGGGACCTTTGTTTTGCACACAAATAGAATTTCGGTGAGTCTCCCAGGAGGAGGTTTGTCTACTGCGATATATTTGTTTACTTTAACAATATGACTAACTTAACATAATAGTATTGAACTAGATATATATATATATATATATATATATATATATATATATATATATATATATATATATATATATATATATATATATATATATATGTATATGTATATGTATATGTATATGTATATGTATATGTATATGTATATGTATATGCATATGCATATGCATATGCATATGCATATGCATATGCATATGCATATGCGTGTGTGTGTGTGTGTGCGTGCGTGCGTGCGTGCGTGTTTTTTGAATTTCAACGGGTTGATTGCACCGAGGGCAAGTATGGTTACATGGATTAGGCCAGTACGCTGCAAATGTAGATGTTTTGGTTGACGTATGTGCGCGAAATGTGTGTGAAACTGTAATTCACATGGGGATGTTCGAATGTTCCGTAATAAATTCTTGGGAAATGGATCTAGGAATTATGTTAGACTCATGAATAAAGTGTGGATTTGGAGTCCAAAATTATAGTGCAAACCTAAAGCGAAAACCCCCGTCGCAAGGCGGCGGGTTTCAATTCCTCGTTACTACAATAAGCCTTAGTTAAGTACTTGAAAAAACTATAGTTTTTTAGTATCACGAATTTCATTTCCATTCTTTGACCTGCATTTTAGAGTACTCGGTACAAGCATTATAAATAACATGTTACAAGTATTATGAAATAACATGTTATTCGTCTGCAACTTCAGCGCCACATCATCATCCTCTCAATAACACATCAATAACTAAAATACTTTCCTTAACAAAAAAACCCAATAACACTTTGTAGGTTTCACAAAATACACCACTAAAAATACCTATTCACTCGGGAAAAAATTAAAAAATGAAAAAAAAAATTGTTGGTGGAATGACTGGGAACCAACGGCGGACGACTGCCGAACGGAACAATGCAGTTTGGCACGCCGTTCATCTGTTATTGGTAAGAATGGTGGACGAAAAATCGTATGTTTTTTTTAGAAATGCAACAATTATATTAAAGGAATCACAAGAACAAGATACAAAAAAAATGGCAACCCACCTTCTTAACAAGCTAATTAAAAAGGATAGGCCTCAAACAAAAATACACAATAACAAAGAACACTAGGAACTTACAACAAACAACTACTAATACTGAAAGTACTGTCATAAACACTGATACAAAACAAAGTGTTGAGAATAATAATCTTATGCTTATTTTGTATCTGATATATCTTATTGTTGATGTTTTTATGATTGCAGAATAAGTGATTAGAGCTTATTTGATGATATAAGTTGTGGAGTTGGATATTGAAGTTTAGAGATTCATGAGGGACTTGAAGTGGAAATATATTAGTTTTTGTGATGCTGATTTTATACTTTGGGAGCTTATTAGCAACTTGGTCAAAGTTGGAGGTTCTAATCAAAGTGTTGATGCTATATATAGTGAGAGACAAAGTTGGATTTCATTTAATCTGATATAAACGCTTTCACTCTCTACAAACTCTCTCAATAATCGGCTCACTTTGTAACCCTAATTTGTGTTCTTGATTCTCTTGATCAAAACACTTGTTTCTACTGTTGTTTATACTTGATTAAGATCAAGTATATTGTTGACTTGCTGATTAACTGTTTGAGAACAGTTTCTGGTGATTGTAATACTTTGTTTCTGAGTAATAAAAGTGTTTTGATATCAATTGAATCTGTTTTCTTCATGGTATCAGAGCCAGATTGCTCTGAAAAACTTTTTTGAAAAATTAGGGTTTCGTTTAAAATTGGGGATTTTTAATTCTTTCTTTAATCTGTCAATTAATTTGTGTTAATTGATAGATCTTATGGTTGATTTCATAGATCTTTAACGTTTTCTGAAAAACGCCTATTTTTTTGAGAAAACTAGGGTTTGGTGAAATTTGGGGCTTTTTTATTTAAAGGCTTCTGAGATCGATTAAGTTTCTTTAATCGATAGATCTGGTGATTTGGTTAAGATTGCAAGTGGTTCTGGTGATTTGCCTTAATTCTGAAAATTAGGGTTTGGTGGTTCTTGGATATTGGTTATGGGTTCTTGCTGTGTATCTGCTATATCCCTAGACTAAGTGAATCTATGGTATAGTAGGAATGATATTCCGCTGATGTGTGCTTGCTCTTTCTTGTGTGCTTGCTTTCTTTTACTTGATATAATGTCTGTTCATAATTCTGTTCATGGTTATACTGATGATGAGTATGAACCTGATAACCGTGTCACCTTAATAAGTAAATTGGATTTAAGTCATCCTTTACATTTACATCCAAATGATTCTGCTTCTTTAACTGTTGTTTCAATAAAAATCAAAGGGACTAAAAATTATAATGTCTGGTCTTGTGCTATGCTTTTAGCATTAGAGGGAAAAAATAAAATTGGTTTTATTGATGGAACATGTAGGAGGTCCAACACTGATGAGGTTTTGGGTAGACAATTGGACAGGGTTAATGCTATTGTTTTGGGATGGATTTTAAATTCCATCTCTGAGGAATTGTTTCTTGGGTAATTTTTTTCTAAAAGTGCATCTGCTGTTTGGGATGAGTTAAAAGATACTTTTGATAGGGTTGATGGTTCTGTAACCTTTAACTTGCATCATAAGATAAATTCATTGACTCAGAATGGTACTACTATTGTTGAATATTTTAATAAATTGAGTACTCTGTGGAAACAATTTGATGCTATGGTTTAGTTACCTAGATGCACTTGTCATGCTGCTGATGATTTTAAAAGGCATAATCAACTTATGAAATTAATGCAATTTTTAATAGGTTTGGATGATACTTACATGCAAATAAGAAGTAATATTCTTTCTAGAGATCCTTTACCTGATGTTAAAGGGTCTTATGCTATCGTTAGTAGTGAGGAGAGTCACAAAAATGTTGTGTCTGGAAGTACCAGTAGAAATCATAATTCTGCTTTTGCTTCTAGAGTTGTGAATCAGTCTAATAATCGGACCAATCAACCTGTTAGACTTGTTAATCAGAATGCTCAAACTAATAATTCTACTGCTAACTTTAATAGAGTGTCTGATATAAGAGGAATATTGGTTCAATTGTTGTTTGTGAAAATTGTGGTTTTAATGGCCATACTCAAGAAAGATGTTTTAAATTGATTGGGTATCCTCCAAATTTTGGAAAAACGGGTAACAATAATAGATCTCAGAATAATAAAAAAAGATTTTCTAATAATAATTCTGTTTGGTCTAGTTCATCTTCTGGTTTTACAGATGAACAACTTACTACTCTCATTTCTCTCATCAAAGACAATACACTCAAAGGAAATAGTGTGCAGGCCAATATGGTAGGTACATATTATAATAATAGCAGAGTTTTTAATTAGAATTTTCATAAGTTTTTTTCAACAAATTGCAATTTGAAATCTAAACTTACTTCTGATGGTAAAATTGTGGATTATGGTGCTAACCAGCATATGACACATTGTGACAAGGAATTGATTAATGTTTTTGATATTTCTCATCTTAAGATAAATGTTGGTCATCCTAATGGCACAGAAGCCTTTATTACCAAGATTGGAAATCTCAAATTAACTAACTCCTTAATATTGTATGATGTTCTGGTTATACCAGAATATTGTGTCACATTAATATCTGTTCATAAACTTGCTAAAGATAATAAAATTGTCGTTGCCTTTGATGAGAACAAATGTTATTTCTTGAATCAAGATTTGAATCTGGGAAAATTTCTGGGGACTGGTATTCAGTCTGGTGGTTTATATTATTTCAATTATGTAGGTATTCCTTTTAAAAGTAATAACTATCTGTTTCAATCTTTCCTTTCTCAATTTGACTGGCACTGTAGGCTTGGTCACCTTGCAGATCCTGTTCTAAATGTTTTAAACCTGATTTGTAATTTAATTCAAAAGATCAAAAAATAGTTTGTGAAATTTGTCAAAGAGCTAAGCAAACTAGAGAACCTTTTCCCTTAAGTGATCATACTTCAACTGTTTTAGGTGAACTTGTTCCTTTAGATCTTTGGGGGCCTTATAAGGTTGCTAGTAAAGAAGGTTATAAATATTTCTTTACTATTGTGGATGATTACACTAGGGATGTTTCGGTATATTTAATCAAAACTAAAGATGAAGTTGTTCATTATATCACTGTTTTCTATAATATGATTGCAACTCAATTTGGTTGAAAAATTAAGAGTTTTGGAAGTGATAATGGTACTGAGTTTGTTAATCACACTTTTTCTAAGTTTTGTGAGGAAAAAGGTAGTACCCATCAGACTTCTTGTGCATATACTCCACATCAAAATGGTATTTCAGAAAGGAAACATAGGCATCTTTTGAATGTGGCTAGATCCCTTCTATTTCAAGGGGAATTCCTCTTAGATTTTGGACTGAATGTATTCTTACTGCTACTTTTCTTATTAACAGATTACCTTCTTCTGTGCTTAATGGAAAATCTCCTTTTGAAATGATATATAATAAAAAACCTACTCTATGTGATTTAAGGATGTTTGGTTGTTCATGCTTTGCTACTATTGTTAATAGTAATGACAAATTGAGTAGTAGATCTGAAAAATGTGTGATGATGGGGTATTCTAATTCTAAAAAGGGATATAGGTTATATAGTCTTGATAAACATCAGTTCATTTTTTCTAGGGATGTCAAATTTTTTGAATCCATCTTTCCTTTTAAGGAGTCTGTTACTGATAAGAGCAATGATACTTCTCAAAATGCTTTTCAAGACTTAAATCATATGAACTTTTTTGATCTTGAAACCCCTAAACTACCCAATGATGAAAAGAGAGTAGACCCTAAGCTAAATAGTGACATTGAGTCACCGAGTGAAGGTAGCTAATCTCCTTTATCTGGTAGAGACCGTGTTACTAATCATAACAGTGGTTAGGGGTGTTATTCGGGTTGACCCGGCCGGGTTCGGGTCAACTCGGGTCGGGTCAACTTGGGTCAAGCCATAAAAAAACATACCCGAACCCGACCTTGTTTAAAACTCGGGTCAACTCGGGTCGGGTCAATTCGGGTTTGGGTCAACTCGGGTCGGGTCAATCGGGTCGGGTAAATTCGGGTTCGGGGTCAACCCGAGTATTTTACATTGTAAAAGTGTAGTTGAACCGGGTTAGTCGGGTTCGGGTCGGGTCAAGGCTAAAAAACCCGACCTTGTTTAGAACTCGGGTCAATTCGGGTTGACCCGATTGACCCGAATATATTTTTGAACCCGATTGACCCGACCCAAATTGACTCGGGTCGGGTTCGGGTCGGGTCGGGTTCGGGTCGGGTCAGCCCGAATGACACCCCTAACAGTGGTAGTAGTTTTTTGTTGATGAGGATGAGATGGTTGCTACACTTGAAGAAACAAATAATTCTGAGGGTAATTTGAATCAAGATTCAAATTCTCCGATTCAGGAAGAAATACCTTTGAGAAGGTCTTCTCGACCTTGTGTTTGTTACACCCGTATCCCGACAAGGTATTATTAAATGTTAGTATTGGTCCTTTATGTTATATTGGTATTCAATATTATTTTAAAGTTTCAACTAAGTAAATAAATTAGGAACTTTAGTGGTATATATATAAGAACCTTAGAATAAGGGAACTAATGTTGTCATTAAAACTAAGTGAAATAAATAAAAGAGAAATAAATATATTAGAAGACTTATCCAGAAATTTGAGAAAACCTAGAGTTGAAGAAAGAGTGGTAGGTAGGAAGAAGAAGGTATATCAAGAATCTTCAATTGAGTCTAAATTGAGCTTGTGGTGGTGACTATCAAGATTATTAGACCCTTAATTTCATACCTCTAAACCAAGTAAGCATCTTCCTCAATCTTTATGATAAGGGTTTTGAATTTTAGAAGTTTAAAGTAGTAAGAGAAGATGTCCAATTCATTGAGATTACTAGTTATAGTCTCTAATTAAGATTAATTATTATTTATGAAGCTTAAGGGAGTTGTGACTCTACTTGGTAGAAAACCTATTGAGCAAATTGGAGGTAAGTATAGTGGGTTTATGTTTGTTAGGAATTAGAAATTCCAGGTATTAAAGAGTCGGTCACCTCAAGTATATGTAATCGTTAGAAAGCTCGTAGTCGTAGTTATTTTAAGTTAAGTAGTATTTAGTTAAGTAACACCGTGGAGGACGGACGGGTCTTTACCCACTGTATGCCTGATCCACAGCCCGAGGTGTGGCGATTTATGTAAGACTATAAATACTCTCTACCTTCCAAGGTAGAGAGTTGGAGCTCATAATAATATCTTTCACTTTCTCTCACTAAGTTCCCTAAACCTCTAACTTTCTCTCTCTAGAATTCCATTTATACGCCACTTTGTGTTATGGTTTGATGTGTATGTGAAAACTTATATCTAACAATTGGTATCAGAGCCAGGTTAGATCATATCTTGCACATCTTTGGATTTCTAGTGGTTTTTAGGTGGTTTTTGAGTTTGAAAAATTTTAGTGGTTTTTGCATCATTTGGTTGATTTCTTGTGTTAAAGTTTGAATTTTGTTAGTACTTTTATGTTTAGAATCATCACAAGTGTGTAGGTTTTCATTTGGTAAGCTTGAATCATCTTGGTTGGGTTGTTTTTGGATTGAAAAGTGATGTTTATGTGGTTTTTTCTTGCTAGCGACTTAACTCACGGATTACTTTCTTCATAGCGACTTGCTTTACAAATTTGTAGCGAGTTACAGTTTTAGACCTAGCGACTTAGATCTAGCGATTTACAGTACAAGTAGTGGACTCTCCACTACGGGTAGCGACTTGGTGGTAGCGACTTGGTCTGTAGCGAGTTGCTCTTTAGCGACTTGTATCTTTAGCGACTTGAGTAGCGAATTGCTGCCAAAATTTTGCTAGCGACTTGAGTCTTAGCGAGTTACTACTTAGCGACTTGCATTTGTCTAGCGACTTGGGACTCTAGCGACTTAGTGGTGTAGCGAATTAAGTGTTAGCGACTTGGTGCTTTATCTTCTAGCGACTTGGGTGATTGTTTACGGTTTTCTCTTGATTTAGTAAAATCCCGTGAAAGAATCTATTTCTCGGTTTAATCATAGAGTTATAAAATCCCGTTTTATCTGTTAACATGTCTACCAACGTTCCTACTATCATCTCCACTGTTGCAGAGGATGTTCAAGCAGCTGGGTCAGATACTCGTCCACCCATGCTTGACAGAACTGACTACGATTCTTGGGCTCAACGAATCAGATTGTACTGCCTTGGAAAGGAAAATGGTGTCAACATTCTCAAATCCATTGATGAAGGACCATATCGAGTTGAGACGACTAGAGACATACTTGATACTAATGAAGATGGTACTCCGGTTTACGGAATGGACAGACCTAAAATGTATGATGAGCTTGATGATAAGGAGAAAAAGAGATTCGATGCAGATATCAGGGCTTCAAACATTGTTCTTCAAGGTCTTCCTAAAGACATCTACAAGCTGATCAATCACAATACCGATGCAAAGGCAGTTTGGGATAATGTTAAGATGCTTCTCTCAGGTTCAGAATTAACTATGGAAGACAGAGAATCCCAACTCTATGACGAATTTGAACACTTCAAGATGAAACCAGATGAGAATGTCTATGAGTACTATGTGAGATTTCATAAGTTAGTGAATGACATGAGGAACATCAGAATGACTATGCCTAACATTCAGCTGAACTCAAAATTTGTGAACAACATGAATCCCGAATGGCACAAGTTTGTCACCGCTGTGAAGCTCACTAAAGGATTGAAGAATACAAACTATGAGCAACTCTATGCCTTCCTCCTTCAGAATGAGAGACATGCTATGTTTGAAAAATTGATTCTCAATCAATTCAAAACCAACCAGGGAGAGACAAGCTCGTCTAATGATTCAACTGCCTTCTACTCAAACATCGGAATCACAACCAAAGCTTCACAAGTCATACCCTTGGGTAATGGTAATCACAAACTCATTCCTGATCCTATGTTCAAACAAACTGATGCTGATGCACACGTAGGAAACTTCATTAATCAACTAGCTCTTCTGATTAGCCAAAACATGAATTCTCTCCCACAAACCAACAACAACCTCAGAACAGCATCTAACCCACACAATCAAGCTACTGTTAAAGATGGAAGGATCGTGGTGCAACCAGTTCAGGAAAGACAGTATGATCAGGGAAGAGGTGGAGCTGGTAGAGGTTATGTTGGCAACCAGAATCGAGGAAGGAATGGTAACCAAGGTCAAGCTAAGCCAATCAAATGTTATAACTGTGGTGGTGAGGGACACATTGCAAGGAACTGCACATCTCCAAAGCGTCCACAAAATGCTGATTACTTCATAGATAAGATGCTGCTGGTACAAGCTCAGGACAATGGTGCTGCTTTGGATGAAGAGGAATTGCTGTTTCTAGCTGAGGGCAATGCCAAGACCTATGATGCAGATGTGGATGAGCAGCCTATTCAGGAGATAGGTCACAATCATCAGAATGCCTTTCAAGTCGCTGATTGTGATGCATACGACTCTGATGTGGATGATGGACCTACGGCACACACAATCTTTATGGCTAGCATTTCTCCAATGGTTTCTCCCAAGGTCTCTTCTTCACCACTAGCTGGCCCATCCCATGACAAACTCATCTCAGAGGTATTAAAACTATACGATAATGCTGATGTGCAACTGATCTGCGCAAAACCGTCAAGTCTAATCACACAAACTGGTCACTTATGAATGACCAGCAGTAACAGACTTAAAACAGTTCAGACACAAATGCAATGAAGATCAGGGGAGTTTTGGGTCTCCCCGGGTCGTTATGTCCCAGCGAGCTATGCAATGGATTATCAAACGTTTAGTGATCGGGAGATTTGGACGGAAAAGGAGATTGATGATTATTATTATAACTAAGGAAAAGCCAACAAATTACAACGGCTTAAATGCAAATTAAAGAAAGTTAAAAAGATAAAATCTATTAAATAAACGCTATCACTATAATTAAAATGATGTTTTTGTTTTTATGTTTTTACAAAACTGAAATTAAAATCTACGCGACGTACAAATTAAAAAGTGAAACTTAATCAATATTAACCCTAGAAATATGAAAATGATATTTTTACAAACCTAATGATAAAAGAAATTTTTTAGAAAAAGAAAACTATTTTTATAACTATTTAATTAATTATTATTAATTAAAAACTATTTTTAACTATTTAATAATTACCTAAAATACAAGAAAATAGGAAATAAAGCTAGAAAAATAAAATTATGAAATGGAAAAGTCTAAAATATCAAACTAGAATTTTCAAAACTATTTTTGTATTTTTCTGATTATTTTTCTATTTTCTAGGAATTAAAAACTATTTAAAACTAATTAAATTATTTAAAAATACAAAATAAAAGGAGAAAAATAAGGAAAAATCTTTTTTTTTGCTTTTTATATTTATCCTAAACTATTAAAATTGAAAAATTATTTTTTGGAACTTTTTCTCAATTAATTGCAATTAAAGCTAATTTAAAATGATTAAAAACTACTTTAAATCTAGAAAAATAGTGAACAGTAACTAAAAATTATGAAAACTTCAAGAAAAATCTAAAATCTTATTCTAACTCTATTAAAAATATAAAAACAAGGGCTTATTTGTGAAATATGAGAGCTGATGTGTAACTGAAATGGGAATAAGCACTTTAAATTAAGCAAAACAGCACTAACATGAACCAACTGAAAACATAAGCTAAAATATACTAAATCTACTCTAAGGCAACTAGTTACGTCTACTCCTAACCACTAATGAGCATCTACCAAGTGATTAAGCCAACTGTCACCAAAGCAAAAGCTGATTCTGACCCTACTGATAAAGCACTAGCAACTGCTTATTCTAAAAGCTAAAGAGGAAACCTAAAATGTGGATCTCAAGTCTACCAACCATAGATCATATATCCAAAAATTCAGATCATAAAGACAAGTATTGAAGAAACTAGAGAGCACAACAAAAGCTTCTAAATGGGCAGTGCTGATGCAGATCAGCAAACAGTGGCTGAGAAGCTAGTTTGAGCTTATTTATGAGCTTATCAGAAAAGCTAAAGCTAAAACCAGAAATGTGGTCTTAAAGACCACCTAGAATACTGCAAGTAGACAAAAATTCAGACCTTAACTATGTGAAATGAAGAGTGTGCATCAACTGCAAGATCTGCAAAATTCAGGTATTAACATGACTTTTGACTTTCTAAATCAGTTAAAAGGTTGACCAAAATGAAATTTAAGATCAAATGTAAAGCTGATATGGATGAAATAAGATGTGAATGATCTTTAGCAAGCTACTTCTACTGATTTAGAACCTACATGTGAAATTTGCTTAATTGATTTCAACAGAATATAGATAAAAGGCAGTGGTAATGTGATTTTGACTTAAGAGGTATGCAGATGCAATATTAAGACAGAGATCACCTATTCTAACCGATTTAAGACTGTGGCATCAAAACTTAACTAATATCTAACCTCTAGCTTATTAAAACTCCCTGTGCCAAACACTAGTTAACACCACTGATATGCAATGTACCCTGTCTAGAACTCAATACTACCCTATAACAGGTCTGTTCTATCCTCTAACAACTAAATGGAATCCTATAAGTGCAATAATGAAGGTTATATCAAACAAGTGAGAGCTAAGCTACTAATGCTATGCAACAGTAATGCAAAGGAGATTCAAGAAAATGTTCGAGTCACTTACAAGTGTGAAGCCCTGATACAGCTTAACCCAGAACCACATTCCATTTCCCTAACTGATATACAACCCCAAGTCCAATTCATTTACTGCTTACCCCATTATTCCTTCACAGGTTGACTTTTATTGACCGTTTAAGGAACTCAATGTAACCAGCTCCATGACACAGATATGAACTCACAATAAGCTATATAAAGCTTTGTGAGTCCAATGAAACAGTAGCAAGGCTCTGAGATGAGCTCATAAGGACTTGATATATATATATTTTTTTATTTTCTAACTATTTTTCTTATTATGTTGTGACTTTTGTTATAAAATGACAGTGAACTGTGAATACCTTTTTACCTTAACACAATGAACCAATAGCAACCATTAAACCAAATTGAGAAGCAGGTAAGCTTAACCAATAAAAAACTTAATTTGATTACTTTTAAAAATCCGAGTGCAAAGAAAATAAATTACATAAGCTTAGAAACTAAACTGAAATTACACTGAAACCACTGAATTTGATACACTGAATCCAAATATTACAGCTTAGAGCTTAATTAAAAACATAAAAGTAAAAAAAACGACATACATATTTTGAACTAAAACTAACTACTCCCTCAATATTCTCTCTTCCTTCTCTTTTATAGCTCCACAAGCTTCTCTCTCTCATCTCTGATTAATCCCACTTCTGTTTTCAACCATTGGATGACTTAAGGTCATTTTTGGCCATTGATTGTTTTTTGGCGGGAAAAAGGGTTTTTGGCAGTGGAGGTTGAGTGAAGGGTGGAAGGAGGTAATTAATGTTATTTGGATGTAGTGGAGGAGGGGGAACAAGGTGTGAGCTGGGGGGATGGAGAAAGAGTGTTGCAGAGGTGAAGCAGGCATCAAGTGGAAGAGAAATGGTTTTGGCGCGTTTGGGGGTGTTTGACCAAGCTTTTGACCAGGCAGTTATTAAATATCAAGGGGGTTCATAAATCAAAATGACAGGGGTCCAAGGTGTGTGAAAGGTCCAAAATGGGTGAAAGGGTTAAATATTACAAGGACTAATGTGTAACTTCTGAAATTCCAGGGACCAGAACTGCCAATTCATCAAACTTGTTCCAAGGGCTGAAAATGACAAGCTTCAAAAGTATAAGGACCAAAATTGCCATTTTGCAATTTTCCAGGGGCCATTTCTGCCAATTTTCAAACTTGGAGGACCATTTTTGCAATTTTCTCAAACTTTTTATATTTTTCACCAAAGGACTAAATTTGACAACTTTTGATTTTAAAAGGACCTTTGGTGACTTTACTTTTGAAATTAAGTGCTCAGGGACTGTTTTTGACAACTTTTGAAACTTGGGGGACTAAAACTACAATTTTTGCAAATTTGATATGTTTTTCATCTGATTTTGATATTTTTGCTTTTAAAACACATAAAACACTGATTTGTGATATTTTGATCATTTTGATGTGTTTCTGAGTGTTTTCAAATGATTTTGCAGTTTATTTTGTACAAAAATGATGAGTATTTAGACACTCATCAGCAACAGATGCATGACAAAGTACAATCAACTGAAACTATTGAATCAAATGTTGAAAATATGGGTAATATCGATATTATCTCATATGATCAATACGTGAAACAAAGTGAAAGTGAAGGTGTACCAAGTGATGCATCTTCTGCAGTCAACAATGACTATGTTTTTGATGAATACACTGCATGTGCCCCTGATGATTCTGTAATCTCTGAACTAAATGCCTATAAAGAACGTGTTGCTATTTATGAACAACGTGCTAAATTTGAGTTGACCACTCGTGAGCAGGAAATGGATGACCAAGTGCGTACAGTCATTAGAAAAAGTAAGTTTAGAGAAGAAGTATTGAAACAAGAATTAAATTCCTTGCAAGAAAAACTTTCTAAAACAGCTAAGCAAAAACAAGAACTTCAAGAAAATGTGAAAATGCTTAAGCAAGAATTTAATGCAAAGGAATCAAAACTCTTGAGAGATTTTTCTAATCTGAAAACTTTGAAAAACAAACTTGAAAACAAGTTGTACATACAAGGAAACACCATTCAGACTGCTCACATGGTCACTAAACATAGAGTTCTAAGCGATAAGCATAGTGTTCCCATTATAGATAAACCCAACCCTGAGTACGGAAAGATACCAAAAGCAGTTCAAAGTGTGATATATGATGGCAATGAGATTCTTAAACCTAGACAGAAACCTAGTTGCGTTGAGTGCACTGAGGAAGATAAGAAATCAGATGAAGTCACTAGGGAAAGGATGAACAAAAAATTAGATGATCCTAAATGCAAAGAGAAAAAAATAATTATCACTCCCCATGACTACAAAAAGGAAAACTGGATTTCCTTGAACATGTTTAAGCCTCAGACATTGTTAACTCCCGAACAAGTTTTCTGGAAAAAGGATTTAGATAAGCAGAAAGCTGAAAATATTGTTGAAACAAACCCTCCCCTATGGAAAATGCCTAGAGCGACTGTGTATCCTCCTAATACACCAATGCATCTTGTTCCTAGAACAATTGCCACTAAAAGCAAGACCTTAATTAGCCAATATGTTATATTTCAACTATTTGTTGATTTTGAGAAAACTTGCAAGAAAAGGATCACACCCACTGGTATAACGGAAGGAGAAAGGGGTTTTGAGCAAATGAAAGAATGTTATTTAACTGAGGTCATGCCTTTCTTTAAACTTCTGAAAGATCACTTTGAGAATCTTAAAAAGGGGATAGAAACTGATATCAAGGGAATGGAAAAGGAATTTGATGCAATGGTAGTTGAAGTTAGTGATTATGAGCGTGCACTAAAATATAATGAGATTGAGAGGAAGAACTTGCATACCTTAAATGAGACTCTTATTACTGAATGTGTTGCTCAAGATATTTTTTTCACTGCTTCAAATTGCTCTATTAATGCTTCCAAATTTCATGAACTATCTGTGGCCCTGAAAGTCTCCCATGATCGTGTCATTGAGCTTGAAAAAACTAATTCTAAACTAAACGAGAAAATTGAACTGGATGATCACGACAATTTGGTTAAACATTTTTCTAAACTAGAAGTTGAGCATTTTAATTTACAACTAAAATATCAACATCTCAAAGAAAATGTCAAAACTTCAAATATCAAGACATCTTCAGATGCTCCAGAGTTTGATGCAGTTTTTCAAATTAACAAACGTGATGAACAAATTCAAGCTCAGTGCAACACGATCAGAAAGTTGAAAGCCCAAATCTCTCAATTAAAGGGTCAAACGAACAATATGACAGGCTCCCAAATGCCTCCTCCTTTAGATTCTCAGAATTCTCAAACGTTTCATCTTCAAAACCTAGTAAATGCTTTACAAAAGGAAAACGAAAGTTTTCTAGAAGAAAATGAAAAGGTTAAACGTCATTTCAATGAGTTATTTGAATCAATTAAAGTCACTCGTAACAAAAATAACGAACAAATAGCTTCATTGCAAAAGGAAATTGAGAATCTGAAGAGTCAGGTAAAAGGGAAAATGCCAATGACCAATGGGGAGAATGTTGTATCAAAGGTTCACTCTTGTAATAAATATGCTTTATCTGTGACATATGTCCCTCCTCATCTAAGGAACAACAAACTTGCTATTCAAACATACTTCTCATCCCTTAAGGATTGCCTAGAATGTATGCGTGAGATTGTTGAAGAGGATAAGCTAGAGAAACCTCATGATAATGCAATTGGACATGCATGCTTATATGCCAAACGATCTCAAGAAATCTTAGAATGCTTGATCACAATATGCCCAAAGTCATTAGGTGAGAGAGTTAATCCTTTGATTCCATGCTCGATGCCTAATGCCAAGTATGATATGCATTTGATTCCCAATGTTTTGAATATGAACCGCAGTGTGCCTTTAAGTAGTTCAGATTCCAGATCTGTCAATGCTAAGAAAGAGAACTCAAGTGTGCCGTCTAGGAGTACAAATCTCAGTACATCTAGTTTTAAGAAAGTGAACCTTAGTGCACCTGCATGTAGTTCAGACCCCAGTACATCTAAACAGGTGATGCAAAGAGTAGTTAAACCAACTAATGTTCCCATTCCCTATACAGGAGTAATCAGTGACATTAAACGGAGCAGGTCAAAGTCTCAAGACAATACAAGGAATGATAGGACCTCTCAAGCTAAGAATGTGCACTGGAAGAGAGTAGAAGAACAATCTAGGAACTTTAAGCTTGAATTGAATAAAACGAATCGTGTTGATTCTAGTATTAGCCATAGGCGTACTGTAATTAATTCGAATTCTGATACTATTTGCAAAACTTGTACTGATGTCTGCTTGAATTCTGTTTCTAATCATGAATGTGGTGTTAATGTTCTGCCTAATGATGTTAATTTTCCAGTTAATATTGTTAATGCAAAAATTCATGCTAAGAAGGCTAAACGGCAAAAACGAAAGAAACTTAGAAAACAGTGGAAACCCACAGGAAGAACATTCAGTAAAATAGGCTTTTATTGGATACCTGTTGGTCTTAAGACTAATCAGACAATGCCCACCAGAAAATGGATGCCTACTGGTAGAACTATTCCCTTAAGAAGTGATCACACTGTGAACAGAGCTAATACAGACACTAGTACTGCATCTATTCACAATGATTCTATTGCCTCACTTTCTGATATGAATGCTTATATTTCTGATGTGGGTGTTCCAAACAATGTTACTAACCAAATGGAACCCATTCTTGCATGGGGATCCCAATTATCCAGTTATCCACTCTTGTCTGTGTTCAACTGCAGATCGTTCAAATCGTTCTGTGGTACCTGGACTCAGGCTGTTCCAAGCATATGACTGGAGACCGGTCGCGGCTCATGAACTTCGTGAGCAAATTCATCGGGACTGTTATATTTGGTAATGATCATTTCGGTGCTATTATGGGTTATGGAGATTATGTTGTTGGTGATAGTGTCATCTCTAGAGTTTACTATGTGGAAGGTTTGGGTCATAATCTGTTCTCTGTTGGTCAATTCTGTGATTCTGATCTAGAAGTAGCCTTCAGAAAACATACCTGCTTTGTTAGAGATCTTAATGGTAAGGAACTGTTAAAAGGAACTCGTGGCTCAAATCTTTACACCATCTCTATCGATGACATGATGAGGGCTTCTCCAATCTGCTTGTTATCAAAGGCTTCAAAAACAAAGTCATGGTTATGGCATCGTCGTCTCAATCACTTAAACTTCGGCACCATCAACGATCTTTCCAGAAAGGACTTAGTTGTAGGTTTACCTAGACTAAAGTATGAAAAGGATCATCTTTGTTCAGCATGCCAATTGGGTAAAAGCAAAAAGTTTGCCCACAAACCCAAACCTACTAACTCTGTCACAGAAGTTCTTCATATGATTCATATGGATTTATGTGGACCAATGAGGGTGCAGAATATCTTTGGGAAGAAATATGTGTTAGTCGTGGTTGATGATTACTCTAGATTCACCTGGGTCAAGTTCTTAAGGACAAAGGATGAAACTCCTGATATCATCATCAAACTCATCAAACAGCTGCAGGTTCGACTTAACAAAACCGTCAGAATTATCAGAACAGACAATGGAACTGAGTTTGTCAACAATCAACTTAGTGAATTCTATGAAAGCATTGGAATCAGCCATCAAAGAAGTGTACCACGAACTCCTCAACAGAACGGTGTAGTTGAAAGACGAAATCGAACTCTTGTTGAAGCCGCTAGAACAATGTTGATTTACTCAAAGGTTCCAATGTTTCTCTGGGCTGAAGCAATTGCCACTGCATGCTACACGCAAAATCGTTCCCTGATTCACACTGTACATGGAAAAACTCCATATGAACTTGTCCACAACAGAAAACCTAATCTCTCTTTCCTTCGTGTGTTTGGTGCATTGTGTTACCCAACTAATGAGGGTCAAGACTTAGGCAAACTTAGGGCTAAAGCTGACATTGGAGTATTTGCAGGATATGCACCAAACAAAAAGGGATACCGAATCTACAACAAAAGAACCCGAAATATCATGGAAACTATTCACGTTACGTTTGATGAGCTGACCGGTCAAATGGCTCCTGGACACTCCAGCTCAGGACCCGCACTTCAAAACAGTCCCATTGGTTCATCCCTTGTTCCAAACTCTTCTCAAGAAACTCCATATGTACCTCCATCTGAAGATGATTTAAAGAAATTGTTTGATCCTATGTTTGATGAACTGTATGATTCAATTACTAATGAGGTGTTGATCCCTACAACAGAGGATGCTCATATTCCTGTGAATGAAGTCAATCCTTCAGTCTCAATATCTTTAAGTCAAGAAGCACCTACTGCTGATCCTTCAGTCTCATCAACAAATCATCATTCTTCAAATGTACATCATGGAAATGTTTCTGGCATCAATGATTATGTTAATCCCTTTGCTACTCCTGAAGATGCTCCATTTGAAAACATATTTGCTCCTGAATCATCATCAGAACCATCTTCTTCAGGAGACATCGAATTAGCTACCTCAGTCCCTCAACAACTGCCACATGAACACCTCAGAAAATGGACTCATGATCATCCATTAGACAACATCATTGGTAATCCCTCTCGTCCTGTATCAGCTCGGAAACAACTTGCAACCGATGCCCTATGGTGCTTCTTCAACTCCGTACTATCTAAGATCGAACCAAAAGATGTTAAAACTGCCATGAATGAAGATAGCTGGTTCAATGCCATGCAGGATGAAATTCATGAGTTTGATCGACTTGATGTATGGGAGTTAGTACCTGCTCCAGACTGTGCTATGATTATTGCTCTTAAATGGATCTTCAAAGTGAAACTTGATGAGCATGGTGATGTGTTGAAGAACAAGGCTCGATTAGTTGCTAAAGGATATCGTCAAGAGGAGGGTATTGACTTTGAAGAATCTTTTGCTCCTGTTGCTCGAATCGAGGCAATCAGAATCTTTCTGGCTAATGCTGCTAGTAAGAACATGATAGTCTATCAAATGGATGTGAAGACGGCATTTCTGAATGGAGATCTTAAAGAAGTCGTCTACGTCAGCCAACCTGAAGGATTTGTGAATCAAGAGCATCCTACTCACGTTTATCGTTTAAATAAGGCCCTTTACGGTTTAAAGCAAGCTCCAAGGGCATGGTATGATACACTGTCAAAGTTTCTTCTATCAACTGGATTCAGCAAAGGAGCAGTTGATCCAACATTGTTCACCAGGAAGTCAGGCAAACATTTAACTCATGTTCAAATTTATGTTGATGATATTATTTTTGCCTCGACAGACCCAATGGAATGTGATCGGTTTTCAAATGAAATGAGTTCAAAGTTTCAAATGTCAATGATGGGACAAATGTCGTTTTTCTTGGGATTACAAATTTCACAAAGTCCCGGAGGCATTTTCATAAATCAATCTAAATATGCAACAGAGATTTTAAAGAAATTTGGATTTGATTCAAGTGACCCTGTTGATACCCCCATGATTGACCGAACCAAACTAGATGAGGACCACTCAGGGATCATGATTGACCAAACAAAATATCGTAGTATGATTGGGTCCCTGATGTACCTCACTGCTAGTAGACCAGACATCTTGTTCGCTGTTTGCATGTGTGCTAGATACCAGGCTAAGCCTACTAAAAAGCACCTTGAAGCAGTTAAACGGGTCTTTCGGTATCTCCAAGGAACCATCAATATGGGTCTTTGGTACCCGAAGGACACCGGTATGTCACTAACGGCCTATGCAGATGCTGATCATGCAGGTTGTCAAGACACTCGTCGAAGTACATCTGGAGGTGCTCAGTTTTTGGGTGATAAGCTTGTGAGCTGGTCTTCAAAGAAGCAAATGAGTACTTCTATTTCCTCTACAGAGGCTGAATACATAGCCATGTCATCCTGTTGTGCTCAAATCTTATGGATGAGATCTCAATTATCTGACTATGGCTTCGTATTCAACAAAATCCCTCTGTACTGTGATAATAAAAGTGCTATTGCTCTCTCATGCAACAATGTTCAACACTCAAGAGCAAAGCATATCGACATTCGACATCACTTCATCAGGGAACAAGTAGAAAAAGGTGTGGTGGAACTCTATTTTGTGAGGTCTGAATACCAGTTAGCTGACATCTTCACCAAAGCTCTTCCAAGAGAACGTTTTGAGTTTATTCTTCCACGTCTTGGCTTGAAAAGCCTTCAACCAGAAACACTCAAACGTCTTCAGGAGGAAGACAAGGAGTAAAGGTCTATCTTCATCTGTCTCTTGTATATATCTATTCGAAAAACAAAATACAAAAATATAAAACTTTCAAAATCCATAAAAATCTGAAAAATTCGAAAAATCTTCAAAAAATATTGTCAATTTGTCATGTTTTTCTCGGTTCGATAATATCTACGGCCTTTGTGATGTCATTCAAAGAATGACACGGGACTTTAGATGTTGTTCGAATTTAAAAAAAAAAAAAATCAAAAAATCAAAAAATATTTTTGGGAGAAAGAGAAACAATGGTTTATTGTCATTTTCAGGCAATAACCCGGTTTTAAAAGAAAGAACAGAGCCATGTTTTACCATGTTTTCAAATTCCATGCTCTGATTCTATAAACATTTATCTGCTGAAAACTAAATGCTTTGAAAAATAACTCGGTCTCTATTTTTGATAATCATCAGGACTTATTTGTCAAAATCTCTATCTCTCAATCAACAACCTATGTCATTGATTGAGGGGGAGAATGATTTCAATTAAATTAAAAAGTTATTTGGCATTAAATTGTTTTCAAAAGATGTACATGCATGCTTTATCAATGGAGTTTAAAGTCTTAAAATCCGATCCGTATCAGTTAAAACGCTTTCATAATCAAGTCACAATTCTCCTTAAAAGCTTTCAAAATCAATTTAAATCTATAAGAGATCACAAATCTCTAATGATTTGATAATTGTGATCGGGGGAGAATGTGTGATTTAAATTGGATTTAAACTGATTATTCGGTAAATGGTTTTATAAGGATGTACATGCTATCCTTCCCACATGTGACAAACGATTTCAAATTTTCAATGCACATGTTGAGGGGGAGCATCTATCTTAAACCTATGATTTGAAACGTGATCATTTATCTCAATGTGCAGGTTCCCTCTAGTATGTGCAAAACTCTTTTCAAACCTCGAGGCACATATTGAGGGGGAGCAAATTTATGGAAACCTCATCCTTCCTGGAAATGCTTTATCTACTTGATTTGATCAAGGAAGTGATGGTGATATTTTTTAGAAAATGGTAATCAAAGAAGTAATTTCTTCCTCTTGCCTCCGTGTGCAAAACGATTTCAAACATTTGATGCACATGTTGAGGGGGAGCACTTATTCTAAAAATATCAAAAACAATTTAGGTACAAAATGTTTTGATAATATATCATAAGTATCTGGATTGATTTTCAAATGGTTTTCAATTGGTTCCAATGGCAGATGAACAATACCAAATAGACCGACCAACTTTACTTTATGTACGGTGATATAAGGCTGATAAGGATAGGTATTGGTTCCCATGATTCGCCAGAACCGGAGGGATCTACCCAGGGACAATCCACTAGCTAGTATAGAAGTCCTTAGGTGTGATGATAAAAGGAGAAAAGTGAGATATGGGAAGAGTGCAGACTGAGACTGAGCTAGTACTGGAATAAACCCAACAAGGTTCTAGTTATGAAGTCTCGTTAAGCACTGAAGGGGTTGAAGAATTAAAAAGAATTGAATGGGAAAAGGGTGAAAACAAATAGCCCTCCATTTATTCAACCTTAGGGCAGAAACCGGGTTCAATTCATTAGCTACTGATGGTAACATCGGTATTGAAGACAAGACGTCATGGACCCAGTGACGCACTGCACTTCAACTTTCCAAACCACTCAAGTTCCTCTTAAAGGGACTTGTTTCATTCTCACGGGGAACCGACATTATCTATCGAGTTTCTCTTAGAGATTGTTGATATTGAAGAAGGAGACCCTCTCCCTAGTCTTCGGCACAGGATCCAAATATGCACAAATTGAGTCTAGAGCCACGAGATCATCAATAAATCTCATTAGGACACTTTCAATGAAGACTCTCTGTTTCACACAATGTGGAAAGAGAGATTATATCTTGAGTCCTACGCATTATCCTTGTGGTATTGCCAGAACATCTGAGTGATGTGTTTACATATTCACAATGAAGATGGAAAGCCTTCTGGAGCCAACATCAAACAAGCTCTTGGTAGGTGGCATGTGAGATCTATTATATGGATCAACCATGTGACAACTGAACAGAAACAATGGGGCGATTCAATTTCTTGAATCAATCCTGGTTCAGGTTAGGGATTGACGGATACCTTTGAAAAACCAGTCTTTGTGCTTAACAACTCTTTTCTTTAGCACATCGACCGTGTACTCATTTCTCAAACCAAAAGGTGTTTTTATGATTGATAATTGATTTTCAATAAAACCTTCGTTGTATTGCAAAAACAATTTCTATTGAGCAATACACGATTGTTTTTCTAATCTTTTTCATCAATCAGTGGACTTAAAATTCGCTGGTTCACTCACTCCGTGTTGTCTTCTTTGAGACGTTCCGGTTTGAGAACAGCTAGAGCAGCTGCGAAACCCTATCAAGGAAATTCTTCGGAATTATACCTGATCACAGGCAGTACATGTACTGATCAACGGGGAACCGTGGGCCGTATACCTCAATTCAACGAAAGTGATCAAAGACACTTTCGTGCTATTTATTGCTAACTGTTGTATGCAGGTACGCCCGACGTTTGCAGCTGATCAGAATGAAGCGGTCAATCCATAGCCGCATGCTCACTTAACATATTCAACTCAAAAGAAATCATGATTAGTACATCAATGACTCTGATATTTTCACTCCAAGCTTCTACTACGCTGCTGCCAATATCATGAATCAACTAAAGCTTCCGCAACTCTGATGAGAAGATATCATGATCCAGAATGTGAGCATGTCGGTCCCAAAGTCACAACACCACAATGGATGTCTCAGAGATTCTTGATATCTGATGATCTCAAAAGTTGGTTCATATTTATTATCACGTGGATCAGTAAAAGACCTCCACCTGGAGTAACCAAACATGCAATGTGAAGAATAAATGACTACGAGCTTCGAAGCAAAGCACTACATCAAGAATGCAAGATCAATTTTTAATGTAATACCTGTTTGTATTCAATGTAATTTTAGTACATGATTGAGGTGACCTCCCTTAGGGGGAGATTGTTAGGAATTAGAAATTCCAGGTATTAAAGAGTCGGTCACCTCAAGTATATGTAATCGTTAGAAAGCTCGTAGTCGTAGTTATTTTAAGTTAAGTAGTATTTAGTTAAGTAACACCGTGGAGGACGGACGGGTCTTTACCCACTGTATGCCTGATCCACAGCCCGAGGTGTGGGGATTTATGTAAGACTATAAATACTCTCTACCTTCCAAGGTAGAGAGTTGGAGCTCATAATAATATCTTTCACTTTCTCTCACTAAGTTCCCTAAACCTCTAACTTTCTCTCTCTAGAATTCCATTTATACGCCACTTTGTGTTATGGTTTGATGTGTATGTGAAAACTTATATCTAACAATGTTGATTATTGATGAGTGTGTAAATACTCATCATTTTTAGTCAAATCTGAACTGCAAAACGTTTAAAAAATGCTCAGAAATGCATCAAAATACTGAAAATATCTCAAAATGGCATTTTATATGTTTCAGATGCAAAATGTTTAAAATCTGATGAAAAATGAGCAAAATTTGCATAATTGGCAGTTTCAGTCCCCCAAGTTTCTAAAATTGTCAAAAATAGTCCCTGAGTCAAAATTTCAAAAGAAAAATCACCAAAGGTCCTTTTAAAATCATAAGTTGTCAAATTTAGTCCTTTGGTGAAAAATGTCAAAAGCTTGAGAAAATTACAAGTTTGGTCCTCCAAGTTTGAAAATTGGCAAAAATGGCCCCTGGAAAATTGGAAAAAGGCAAGTTTGGTCCTTGTACTTTTGAAGATTGTCACTTTTAATCCTTGGATCAGCTTTGAGATATTGGCAGCCTTGGTCCTTTCATTTTTCAGAATTTACAAACTAGGTCCTTGTATTTTTAACCTTTAATACTTTTTTTTGGACCTTGAACCTAATAGTGACCCCTGCCACAACCCATTTTGAACCCCCTTTATTATTAATAACCCCGGTCAATCCCATTTGGTCAAATCCCACCCTTGGCGCCAATTTCCTTCTCCCCCACTTGACTCTCTGCAAACACCAGGCAATCCCATACCCCCTCCTCACCTTATCCCTTCCATGTCCCCCCACCTCCACACAACTCCAAACTTCATTTAATGCATCCTCTACCCAAGCACTCAACCTCAACTGCCAAATCTTCATTTCTCGCCAAAAATGCTCAATGGCCAAGATCAACTCTAAGACATCCAAGTGTCCCAAAGAATGGTGGGATATTCTGAAGGAAGTGAGAGAAACACTTGGAGCTATAAAAGAGGAAGAAAGAAGCTATGAAGAGTAGTAGTTAGTTTTAAGCTTTTTCCTTTATGTCGTTTTTTCAAATAAATGTTGTAGTTTAAATCCAATGTTGTAATTTCAGCTTTTGTGTATCTCATTTAAGTTACAAACATCATTGTATGTGCTTTTGAGTTTTCAATTCAAGTCTTTATTTAAATTCCAAGTTCATAGCTTACTGTGGAAATTTTTAGTTTCAAATTTAATGTCAAAGCTTCTCATAAGCTTATACTGAAATCAAATAAGCTTATTTAAGCTTGCTTTAGCTTTTTGCAAACTTATAAGTCAGTTTCAAACAATTCTCATTCAGGGTCAACAAAAGTCAACTGTGATGCAAAATTGGGAATGGTGATGGATATTGTTGTTGCAGAGGATTGATATGGGTTGGAATAGATAGGTTAGCTTAAGATTGGGCTTGGTTTTGGCCTGCACATCAGTTGGACAGTTGTAAGTAACTGTTTCACATTTCAGTTTTCAAGCTATTTTGCATTTCATGTTTGTACTTGTATCTGTGGTCATAAATTGCTCAAACCTGTTTAAATAGTTGTCTTTAGGTCAATGTCACATAGTTTGATCATTGAAACAAGTTTGCTCAGTTGTTATCTCATTTTAATTACATAACAGTAGTTTTAAGAGGTGTTTGGATCTGCTGCTTTAACTAACTTTGAGGTTTGTTTAGTAGGAGATTTCTATTGCTTAGGTCTTATGCAGTTGTAATAGAGTCATTTTGGTCAGTCCTTTGCATATTCATAAGCTCAAAGTCAAAATTCACTTAAACCTGTCTTTAACTCTTAACTGTTAGGATTTTGGGTACAAATTTCATCACAGTGATTCATGAGTAGGTTATCTAGCTTAATCTAGTTTCATTATAGCTTAATACATCATAGTTAATCAGTGGTTTAAGTTTTAAACTCATATAAGTCAACAATTCAGTTCTTTGTCAAAAAGTCAAAGCTTGAAAACTCAGTTTTTGGCCATAATAGGGTGATTTTTCTTGGGCTCATTTCTGAGTCAATCTCCATGAAAATTGTAGTTTTAAAAAGCCCTACTGGTCTAATTTCTTATGGCCAGTTTAGTTGATTTTTGTAATTTTTTCTATAAGCTCAAAAGAGCTTGTCAAAATGTTGCTAAGTGCCCTGTGCAGGGCACTGAGACTGCACAGGGCTTGAGCAGTTTTTGCAAGGCTTGCATGAAGCTCATTTGAGCTTCTCTAGGTCTGTGTTTTGGTTTGCAGGTTCTTGGCCAGGTCTTCTCCAAGTTCCAATTTCTGGTTTCCCTTTTCAGCTTATCTTTTAGCTTGTGCATAAGCTCAAAATAGCCACTTGAAATCTGTTTTTAGCCAAAAGCTCACATCTTCCAAACCTTGGTAATTTGCAAATCAGAGGTTATAGCTTGTTGATATTTGTTGCATTTTAGTTCTTTTAGCATATTATAGTCTTTGTTATCAGTTGGTGGCTTATTTTGTTCATTTGGCTTATTCAAGTGCTTATTGATAAGCCCTTGGCTCATCAGTTTCAAATCCTTCCACATAACCCCATGTTTTTCCATTTTTCCTAGCTTCCTAATATAATTTTAGAGTTTTCCTGAAAATCATATTTTTCTAAGTTGGTTTGCTATTTTTCTGCATTTAAATCAATTTTTAGCACTTTTTAATTAGCTTTTAATACAAAAAATTTAGAAAAGTCTCAAAAAAATAAGTTTTCATTTTCTTAAGTTTAGATAAATATAAAAAGGCAAAAAAATATTTTTCTAGATTTTTCTTAGTTAAATTTGTATTTTTAAGCCATTTAATTAGTTTTTAATAGTTTTTAATTCTTAGAAAATACAAAAATAATCAGAAAAATATAAAAATAGTTTTGAAAATTCTATTTTGTTATTTTAGATTTTTCCAAGTCTTAATTTTATTTTTCTAGCTTTATTTCCTAATTTCTTGTCTTTTAGGTAATTATTTAATATTTAAAATAGTTTTTAATTAATAATAATTAATTAAATAGTTATAAAAATAATTTTATTTTTCTCAATATTTTCTTTTATCATTAGGTTTGTAAAAAATTCATTTTCACATTTTTAGGGTTAATATTGTGTAAGTTTCACATTTTCTGTTAAACGTAACGTAGTTTTTAATTCAGTTTTATAAAAACATAAAAACAAAAATATCATTTTAATTATAGTGATAGCGTTTATTTAATAGATTTTATCTTTTTAATTTCCTTTAATTTGCATTTAAGCCGTTGTAATTTGTTGGCTTTTCCTTAGTTATAATCATAATTCAAATCCCTTTTTCGTTCAAATTTCTCGATCACTTTACGTTTGATAATCCATTGCATAGCTCGCTGGGACATAACGACCCGGGGAAACACTATACTCCTCAGATCTTCATTGCATTCGTGCTTGAGCAGTTTTAAGCTGATTACGGTCTGCCATTCACAAGTGGCAGGCTTGAGTGATTTAGCTTGACTGTTTGGCACGCATCAAATTTTTGGCGCCGCTGCCGGGGAACTGTGATGATTATCTTCCGTTTAGCAGATTAGTGATTTGGTTATTCACTCATTGTTCATACCATCTGTATGTGTTTATATTTTCTTTTTTTAAAAAAAACCCAAAAAGATTTTCATTCTTTGTTTTTACATCATGTTTTTCAAAAATCCCAAAAATATTCCTCTTTACCCTCTTACCCTTTTTGATTCTTTACCCATTTACCCTCTATCCTTTTGATTCTCACTTCTTCTATTCTCATGGAATCTCTCGAGGACGAATTCTGGGACGAAGTTGAAAAACTTCAGACTTTATCGCAAATGTCAAGACTTCGTGTTGTTCGTGATGATCCATTAATTCTGCGTAGGGAAATGGAACGAGACACCGGGGTGACAAAGGACCAGGTACTTCCTTTTGATAATGGAAGTACTAAATACGTCCAACCTACGGTTATCCAAAGACCTAAACCCTCAATTGCTCCTAAGCCGTCTAGAATTGATTCTAAACTTTCACGATTTACGGTTAAAAGCAAACATGCAGAATTCAGTCCGGTGACTAGCAAGAATGACTTGGTTAATCTTCACATTTCTCAAGAACCCGAACCGGAGACCATAACAGAAGTGGTGGAAATTGCTAGCTCTCAGAGCACACCACTTGTCCCACCTCCAGATTTTTCAGAATGTTCTTCGAGTCTTAATAGTCATTCGGATCACCATGTTGGTTTTATTGATTCTTTGAATAAACCGATTCCTTTTCATAACTCTCAAATGCAATCGTTTATTCCTTGTGTCGGTTGTGGTGAGCCTCTCTTTGGTTCACCCTGTCGCTGGTGTACGTGTGTACAATGTGGTAATGATATTCATAACGAGAGTTGTTTGTTTTGTGGTTCGAGGAATTCATTTGATTATGATTCCAGTCAGAACTCATTTAACGACCCCTCAAACTTTTCCAATTACCCACCACAGCCCGACTTATCATCATATAACCAACATATCTGTTGTGAATTTTGTGGAGGTCCTCACCAAGGATTTGAGTGTCAATCCGGAAACACGTTTGTCTATGAACAGTTTTCCAGTGATGCTCAGAACTTTGGTTATAACCAAAATCCATATGATTCACCTGTCCAGACTCAACAGTTTTACTGTTGTGAGAACTGTGAAGGTCCCCATTTCAGCTCTGATTGTCAAATAGGGAACCCATTTCCTTGCAACAATCATGACTCTCACATGTTTGACAATTTCCAACCTCCACAGCACTATACGGTTCAAACTCCACCTAAGCCGTTGTCTCAAGAAACCTCCCAGGATTTTGAAACCGCAATGAAAACACTTGATGATATGATTAGTAACTTTAAGAATCAAGTGAGTGGTGAAAAGACCATGGGAGAATTGCTTGCCGAAGAACGAGAGGCTCGCCAATCTAAGGAAGAATTATTAGTCCTAGAGCATGCAGCTCTAACGCGTTCCCAATTTCTCAAGGCAGCTCTATATGACGATGACGAGGAGAGTTTTTATCCTTTTAAAGATAATAGTTCTCAACTCCCTCAGTCAGTTGATATTCCAGCAGTTGAGATTCCATCTCAAACAACTGCTATCACACCCGAAGCTCCCACTCACTCTCTAAATATGGGGGACGAGCATCTTGACACTGTTCCTGAAAAGGAATCGGACGAATTCATAAAGTCTAGTGTTGAGGACCTTGTCCCAATCCCGAGAGAGTCACAGGGAACTTTTGACCATATGTGTGATTCTCTTTCCCCTCTTGGGTGTTCAAATGATCATTTTGAAACTTTCTCCAATTGTAGCGAAGATTGTGCTTCCTATGGAAATATCGAGTATGTTGAGGCATCACTCCCACAGTCTGATGCTGATCATCTTCTTGAGGAGTTCTCCGATGAACTCACTCACATCAATCCACTCTTTGATTTTGAAGCCGATCTAGGAGAGACTGAAAGTCTCATTGATAATGATCGTTCACTCACTTCTTATCCCAACAGTCCAATAGAGAATATTGATCACTTTGTTCCCGAAACATTCAAAGCTACTTTCACCAATCCTCTATTTGAATTCGACTCTGAATTCACTTCAATTTCTGAGAATCCACTCTTTGATACTCAGATTGAGGATAGTGATGAGCCCACAATGGAACAAGAGTTCACAACTTCACTTCATGTGAATGATTCTCTTCATAAAGAGTTCTCCGGTGAACTCTCTCATGACATATCTCCTCCGGAACATGATCATTTCTATTTTGATCTTGAGGATGATATTGGCTCGGAGGAAGGTGTACTCTATCGTATGAGTTTGCTTATTAATGATACTACCCTCACCCTTCATCCCGATATGTCTACATTTGAGGATGAAGAATGGATCCTGATTGTTATCAAAATCTTTCTTCCTTTCCTCAAATATCTTGTGATTTCTCTCCATCTTCACTCCTTCGGGAATGAGGACACTATCTTTGACCCCGGCATTTTCATTTATCACTTTTGAGCCGGTTCTATGTATATCTCATCGGTGTGGAACTTTCACGTTCTTCAAATGTTTGTCCAAACATCTTGAATGAAAGTCCGATGGAGATTCTTTCTTCCACTTTGCTTCCCCATGAACAAATTAATTCGGAGTCGAGTCAAGCTAGCGACTCGGTAATCAAAAACAGTAGCATAACATGGGTTTTCACCCGTGTGTACCACCCTAGTGTGGGGGAGTTGCCCCACATGTTATATATATATATATATATATAGTTCTATAAACTC
>BPTQ01000008.1:351642083-351871946 GCA_019973895.1 Chrysanthemum seticuspe | reverse complement strand
AGGGGGAGCAAATTTATGGAAACCTCATCCTTCCTGGAAATGCTTTATCTACTTGATTTGATCAAGGAAGTGATGGTGATATTTTTTAGAAAATGGTAATCAAAGAAGTAATTTCTTCCTCTTGCCTCCGTGTGCAAAACGATTTCAAACATTTGATGCACATGTTGAGGGGGAGCACTTATTCTAAAAATATCAAAAACAATTTAGGTACAAAATGTTTTGATAATATATCATAAGTATCTGGATTGATTTTCAAATGGTTTTCAATTGGTTCCAATGGCAGATGAACAATACCAAATAGACCGACCAACTTTACTTTATGTACGGTGATATAAGGCTGATAAGGATAGGTATTGGTTCCCATGATTCGCCAGAACCGGAGGGATCTACCCAGGGACAATCCACTAGCTAGTATAGAAGTCCTTAGGTGTGATGATAAAAGGAGAAAAGTGAGATATGGGAAGAGTGCAGACTGAGACTGAGCTAGTACTGGAATAAACCCAACAAGGTTCTAGTTATGAAGTCTCGTTAAGCACTGAAGGGGTTGAAGAATTAAAAAGAATTGAATGGGAAAAGGGTGAAAACAAATAGCCCTCCATTTATTCAACCTTAGGGCAGAAACCGGGTTCAATTCATTAGCTACTGATGGTAACATCGGTATTGAAGACAAGACGTCATGGACCCAGTGACGCACTGCACTTCAACTTTCCAAACCACTCAAGTTCCTCTTAAAGGGACTTGTTTCATTCTCACGGGGAACCGACATTATCTATCGAGTTTCTCTTAGAGATTGTTGATATTGAAGAAGGAGACCCTCTCCCTAGTCTTCGGCACAGGATCCAAATATGCACAAATTGAGTCTAGAGCCACGAGATCATCAATAAATCTCATTAGGACACTTTCAATGAAGACTCTCTGTTTCACACAATGTGGAAAGAGAGATTATATCTTGAGTCCTACGCATTATCCTTGTGGTATTGCCAGAACATCTGAGTGATGTGTTTACATATTCACAATGAAGATGGAAAGCCTTCTGGAGCCAACATCAAACAAGCTCTTGGTAGGTGGCATGTGAGATCTATTATATGGATCAACCATGTGACAACTGAACAGAAACAATGGGGCGATTCAATTTCTTGAATCAATCCTGGTTCAGGTTAGGGATTGACGGATACCTTTGAAAAACCAGTCTTTGTGCTTAACAACTCTTTTCTTTAGCACATCGACCGTGTACTCATTTCTCAAACCAAAAGGTGTTTTTATGATTGATAATTGATTTTCAATAAAACCTTCGTTGTATTGCAAAAACAATTTCTATTGAGCAATACACGATTGTTTTTCTAATCTTTTTCATCAATCAGTGGACTTAAAATTCGCTGGTTCACTCACTCCGTGTTGTCTTCTTTGAGACGTTCCGGTTTGAGAACAGCTAGAGCAGCTGCGAAACCCTATCAAGGAAATTCTTCGGAATTATACCTGATCACAGGCAGTACATGTACTGATCAACGGGGAACCGTGGGCCGTATACCTCAATTCAACGAAAGTGATCAAAGACACTTTCGTGCTATTTATTGCTAACTGTTGTATGCAGGTACGCCCGACGTTTGCAGCTGATCAGAATGAAGCGGTCAATCCATAGCCGCATGCTCACTTAACATATTCAACTCAAAAGAAATCATGATTAGTACATCAATGACTCTGATATTTTCACTCCAAGCTTCTACTACGCTGCTGCCAATATCATGAATCAACTAAAGCTTCCGCAACTCTGATGAGAAGATATCATGATCCAGAATGTGAGCATGTCGGTCCCAAAGTCACAACACCACAATGGATGTCTCAGAGATTCTTGATATCTGATGATCTCAAAAGTTGGTTCATATTTATTATCACGTGGATCAGTAAAAGACCTCCACCTGGAGTAACCAAACATGCAATGTGAAGAATAAATGACTACGAGCTTCGAAGCAAAGCACTACATCAAGAATGCAAGATCAATTTTTAATGTAATACCTGTTTGTATTCAATGTAATTTTAGTACATGATTGAGGTGACCTCCCTTAGGGGGAGATTGTTAGGAATTAGAAATTCCAGGTATTAAAGAGTCGGTCACCTCAAGTATATGTAATCGTTAGAAAGCTCGTAGTCGTAGTTATTTTAAGTTAAGTAGTATTTAGTTAAGTAACACCGTGGAGGACGGACGGGTCTTTACCCACTGTATGCCTGATCCACAGCCCGAGGTGTGGGGATTTATGTAAGACTATAAATACTCTCTACCTTCCAAGGTAGAGAGTTGGAGCTCATAATAATATCTTTCACTTTCTCTCACTAAGTTCCCTAAACCTCTAACTTTCTCTCTCTAGAATTCCATTTATACGCCACTTTGTGTTATGGTTTGATGTGTATGTGAAAACTTATATCTAACAATGTTGATTATTGATGAGTGTGTAAATACTCATCATTTTTAGTCAAATCTGAACTGCAAAACGTTTAAAAAATGCTCAGAAATGCATCAAAATACTGAAAATATCTCAAAATGGCATTTTATATGTTTCAGATGCAAAATGTTTAAAATCTGATGAAAAATGAGCAAAATTTGCATAATTGGCAGTTTCAGTCCCCCAAGTTTCTAAAATTGTCAAAAATAGTCCCTGAGTCAAAATTTCAAAAGAAAAATCACCAAAGGTCCTTTTAAAATCATAAGTTGTCAAATTTAGTCCTTTGGTGAAAAATGTCAAAAGCTTGAGAAAATTACAAGTTTGGTCCTCCAAGTTTGAAAATTGGCAAAAATGGCCCCTGGAAAATTGGAAAAAGGCAAGTTTGGTCCTTGTACTTTTGAAGATTGTCACTTTTAATCCTTGGATCAGCTTTGAGATATTGGCAGCCTTGGTCCTTTCATTTTTCAGAATTTACAAACTAGGTCCTTGTATTTTTAACCTTTAATACTTTTTTTTGGACCTTGAACCTAATAGTGACCCCTGCCACAACCCATTTTGAACCCCCTTTATTATTAATAACCCCGGTCAATCCCATTTGGTCAAATCCCACCCTTGGCGCCAATTTCCTTCTCCCCCACTTGACTCTCTGCAAACACCAGGCAATCCCATACCCCCTCCTCACCTTATCCCTTCCATGTCCCCCACCTCCACACAACTCCAAACTTCATTTAATGCATCCTCTACCCAAGCACTCAACCTCAACTGCCAAATCTTCATTTCCCGCCAAAAATGCTCAATGGCCAAGATCAACTCTAAGACATCCAAGGGTCCTAAAGAATGGTGGGATATTCTGAAGGAAGTGAGAGAAACACTTGGAGCTATAAAAGAGGAAGAAAGAAGCTATGAAGAGTAGTAGTTAGTTTTAAGCTTTTTCCTTTATGTCGTTTTTTCAAATAAATGTTGTAGTTTAAATCCAATGTTGTAATTTCAGCTTTTGTGTATCTCATTTAAGTTACAAACATCATTGTATGTGCTTTTGAGTTTTCAATTCAAGTCTTTATTTAAATTCCAAGTTCATAGCTTACTGTGGAAATTTTTAGTTTCAAATTTAATGTCAAAGCTTCTCATAAGCTTATACTGAAATCAAATAAGCTTATTTAAGCTTGCTTTAGCCTTTTGCAAACTTATAAGTCAGTTTCAAACAATTCTCATTCAGGGTCAACAAAAGTCAACTGTGATGCAAAATTGGGAATGGTGATGGATATTGTTGTTGCAGAGGATTGATATGGGTTGGAATAGATAGGTTAGCTTAAGATTGGGCTTGGTTTTGGCCTGCACATCAGTTGGACAGTTGTAAGTAACTATTTCACATTTCAGTTTTCAAGCTATTTTGCATTTCATGTTTGTACTTGTATCTGTGGTCATAAATTGCTCAAACCTGTTTAAATAGTTGTCTTTAGGTCAATGTCACATAGTTTGATCATTGAAACAAGTTTGCTCAGTTGTTATCTCATTTTAATTACATAACAGTAGTTTTAAGAGGTGTTTGGATCTGCTGCTTTAACTAACTTTGAGGTTTGTTTAGTAGGAGATTTCTGTTGCTTAGGTCTTATGCAGTTGTAATAGAGTCATTTTGGTCAGTCCTTTGCATATTCATAAGCTCAAAGTCAAAATTCACTTAAACCTGTCTTTAACTCTTAACTGTTAGGATTTTGGGTACAAATTTCATCACAGTGATTCATGAGTAGGTTATCTAGCTTAATCTAGTTTCATTATAGCTTAATACATCATAGTTAATCAGTGGTTTAAGTTTTAAACTCATATAAGTCAACAATTCAGTTCTTTGTCAAAAAGTCAAAGCTTGAAAACTCAGTTTTGGCCATAATAGGGTGATTTTTCTTGGGCTCATTTCTGAGTCAATCTCCATGAAAATTGTAGTTTTAAAAAGCCCTACTGGTCTAATTTCTTATGGCCATTTTAGTTGATTTTTGTAATTTTTTCTATAAGCTCAAAAGAGCTTGTCAAAATGTTGCTAAGTGCCCTGTGCAGGGCACTGAGACTGCACAGGGCTTGAGCAGTTTTTGCAAGGCTTGCATGAAGCTCATTTGAGCTTCTCTAGGTCTGTGTTTTGGTTTGCAGGTTCTTGGCCAGGTTTTCTCCAAGTTCCAATTTCTTGTTTCCCTTTTCAGCTTATCTTTTAGCTTGTGCATAAGCTCAAAATAGCCACTTGAAATCTGTTTTTAGCCAAAAGCTCACATCTTCCAAACCTTGGTAATTTGCAAATCAGAGGTTATAGCTTGTTGATATTTGTTGCATTTTAGTTCTTTTAGCATATTATAGTCTTTGTTATCAGTTGGTGGCTTATTTTGTTCATTTGGCTTATTCAAGTGCTTATTGATAAGCCCTTGGCTCATCAGTTTCAAATCCTTCCACATAACCCCATGTTTTTCCATTTTTCCTAGCTTCCTAATATAATTTTAGAGTTTTCCTGAAATTTTCAGATTTTTCTAAGTTGGTTTGCTATTTTTCTGCATTTAAATCAATTTTTAGCACTTTTTAATTAGCTTTTAATACAAAAAATTTAGAAAAGTCTCAAAAAAATAAGTTTTCATTTTTCTTAAGTTTAGATAAATATAAAAAGGCAAAAAAATATTTTTCTAGATTTTTCTTAGTTAAATTTGTATTTTTAAGCCATTTAATTAGTTTTTAATAGTTTTTAATTCCTAGAAAATACAAAAATAATCAGAAAAATATAAAAATAGTTTTGAAAATTCTATTTTGTTATTTTAGATTTTTCCAAGTCTTAATTTTATTTTTCTCGCTTTATTTCCTAATTTCTTGTCTTTTAGGTAATTATTTAATATTTAAAATAGTTTTTAATTAATAATAATTAATTAAATAGTTATAAAAATAATTTTCTTTTTCTCAATATTTTCTTTTATCATTAGGTTTGTAAAAATATCATTTTCACATTTTTAGGGTTAATATTGTGTAAGTTTCACATTTTCTGTTAAACGTAACGTAGTTTTTAATTCAGTTTTATAAAAACATAAAAACAAAAACATCATTTTAATTATAGTGATAGCGTTTATTTAATAGATTTTATCTTTTTAATTTCCTTTAATTTGCATTTAAGCCGTTGTAATTTGTTGGCTTTTCCTTAGTTATAATCATAATTCAAATCCCTTTTTCGTTCAAATTTCTCGATCACTTTACGTTTGATAATCCATTGCATAGCTCACTGGGACATAACGACCCGGGGAAACACTATACTCCTCAGATCTTCATTGCATTCATGCTTGAGCAGTTTTAAGCTGATTACGGTCTGCCATTCACAAGTGGCAGGCTTGAGTGATTTAGCTTGACTGTTTGGCACGCATCAATTATGTTTTATTATGAATTATTGATTGTATGTTATAGTCTTGTTTGGAGCTTGTAACAGTAGATTGGATCCATAGCTTTTATATTGTCAAAGTAGTGTAAATAGCAAATTGAAGGTATGTTCTTATGTTATAGATGCTCCATGAATCTTATTATTTTTTAAAGTTTTACTTGCATATAACCCATTTACTTACTAAGCATTTCGCTTACGTTATAGTTGATGATGTTTTGTAGGTCCTAGCAAGGAGGATAAGGGTAAGAATCAAGTATAGGATGGACTATGCTTGAGCTTCTAGTTATGCTAGTCTTTTTGAACCAAGGTGTTGAAGTTGAAAGCCCCGAATAGTCAAGTTCCGTTTTGGTATAATTCGGGTCATATGGTATTTTCTTCACTATTGGTTTGTAAATATGTTTTAGTGTTGTTTAAGGGTTTTAAATCAATAGTGCCAAACCCTTGTAGTTTATGGGTCAAATTATTGGTAAAATGGTGTTTGGCGCGATGCCTTTTGACTTGTTTTGAATGGTATGTATCAAGGGTTATATGGTAATAGTCTTGGTATTTTATGTTGGGTCGATATGGACTTCTTGATGTTGTTTTTAATTGGTGTGGTTGTAAAGTTGGGTTGAAGTGCAGGAATTCTGCACAAAATGTGCAGGTCTAGTCGCCAGACGGCGTCATCAACTTGGTGACCCCATCTGGTTAAAAAGTGTTCTGAGCCGTCAGGTTAATTACTATATCAGACGTTTTCCAGGTTAAAGTGTGATGCCGTTTCAAATCGAGCTGACACCGTCGGGTTTAAAATGTTCTGAGCCGTCGGGCTGTAATGTTTATATATGATCTGGTAATCCGTTAAGGGGGGACGGCGTCGCAACGAGTGAGCGATGGCGTCCACCCGTCAGGATGACATGTTTGTGTATATTCTCAAAACCAAACTAAAAAGGAAATTTTTGGGTCTTCTTTTGTTCATAATTCATGTCCTAATTATTTAGTCATAATGTTGTTCAAATTAGTCCAATTTCCTTCGTTTTTAACTTTTCGTTTTTTTTTTTGGGGGGGGAGGGTTAACAACTTGGTATCAGAGCCTTGGTCTAAGAGATTTAGGATCTTTACTTTAGAAATTTCCTAGACTTAGGCCTTGTGAAATGTGTTAGTAATAGGTATGCTACGTGTGCACTTCCTTGATGGTTTTAGGAGCACATATGTTGCATGTTTTTATAACTACGCTTGGCTACCGTGGTTATAAGAAGATGGCACATATGTGTCGCTTAAAGTCATTAAGGCTTTGCACGAGTGGCATGTTAGGGTAAAATATGTAAGGGTAATATGATTATTGTGTAAGTTATAGGTGATTATACTTGATCGAATGTTTTGTTTAAATTTCAGTAAAGAAGAAATGGATACTCTCCACCCAAAGGAAACCGCAAAGGCTACTACTTCTAAGCGCGCCGAATCTTCGGCAAATGGTCGGAGAGTTCTTCTTCCTCTAGTTTCGAGGGCCCTGCCCTAGAAGGATTTACAGAAGAGCAAGTAAAGGCTTTAGATGTCTTAATGAGGAAAAGGATAGGTAAGGCACTAGAGAGATCTATGCCGTATTTCGTTAAAGAGACCACCCTCAACATCCAAGAAGCAATGTGAAGAGAGTTCGCGGAACTCAAAAGACAAGAAGGTCATGGTAGGATCACTAAAAATGATAAATCATCTTACCGTGACTTCACGGCCTATGACGTGCCTAAGTTCACGGGGACCCTTGACCCTATAGCTTGTAATAGGTGGCTTATCGTCGTTGAAGGTGCTTTTCGCACAAGCGGGTACGAAGAGGTGAAGAAGATTGTTTATGCTATCAATTTCCTTTGTGATAGTGCTAGAACTTGGTGGGAAGGGAAGGTGTGTGAAAAAGGGGAGACTTGGTCGGAGTTGTGTTCATGGAAAGAGTTTAAAGAATTATTCACTTCGGAATATGCACCGGCGCAAGAGATTGACAAAATCCGTGAAGAATTCCAAACCCTTGTACAAACTAATGAGACGGTGAATGAGTTGTGGAAGAAATTTAATGACATGGTTCCCTATTGCTCCGAGTATCACAATAACGAAAAGCTCAAAGTAGATAGGTTTCAAATAATGCTTAAGGATGAGATCCGTGAAGTAACCTCACCATTCAAATGTAATACCTTGGAAGATCTTCTAAGCGAGGATCGTGTGAGAGAAGCGGACTTAATGAGAAAGAAGAGTAAAGAGGACAAAGATGTTAAGAGGAAGCAAGTGTTTGAGGATAGGGAAGCTAAAAAGCCAAGGTTTGATCTAGGCAAGAAGACCGGAGGGAGTCAAGGCAAGACACAATGCAAAAAGTGTCATAAGCTTCATTATGGTGAATGTAGATTTAACATGCCGGGATGTTACAAGTGCGGCTCTTTAAACCACATGAGTAAAGAATGTCTGAATCCGATGGTCATATGTTATGAGGTGTAATCAAGTTGGACATAAATTGAATGAATGTCCAAGTCGAAAAACAAATGAAGCTAAGATTGTGAAGACGGTCAAGGAAGAGAAAGTTGAAATTCCAAAACCTAAGGCGCGAGTTTACCAAATGGGAGTGGAGGAAGCGAAGTCGGGGCCCGATGTCATTACATGTATACTTCTTGTTAATTCCATTCCCGCTCGAGTCCTCTATGACTCGGGAGCTAGTGTATCCTTTGTATCTTTAGAGTTTAGCAAGCAATTAACCTCTCCACTATCTAAACTCTCCAAACCCCTTGAAGTCGAAATAGCCGATAGTAAAGTGGTAGTCGTAGTTAATATGTTTCTTGGCATAGAATTGGAAATAGATAAGTATTTTTAAGATCGACTTAATCCCTATAGTGCTTGGAGAATTTAATGTCATTATAGGCATGGATTGGCTTAGAAACCACAATGCAGCCATTTTATGTAATCAAAAGATGGTACGAGTTGTTAATCCTAATGGTCGTGAAATAGTTATTTATGGAGATAAGAGGAAGGGTGAATTTAAGTTATGCTTAGTAATGAAGGATAGGAGATACTTGTCAAGGGGTTGTTGTGCATATTTGGCTCATGTGATAGATACAAGTGTTAAAAAGACAAGTATTGATAATGTTCCAATTGTTAATGAATTCCCGGATGTTTTTCCGGAAGAATTACCGGGTGTTGCACCCGAGAGACAAGTCGAGTTTCGCATTGACCTCGTTCCGGGTGCTAAACCTATAGCAAAGACTCCTTACCGTTTGTTCACTTCCAAAATGAAAGAATTGATGAGCCAACTTCAAGAATTATTAGATAAAGGTTATCCGTCCAAGTAGTTCACCATGGGGAGCACCAATTTTGTTCGTTAAAAAGAAGGACGACAACATGCGAATGTGCATTGACTATCGTGAACTGAATAAAGTAACAATGAAGAATGTGTACCCATTGCGGAGAATCGATGATCTTTTTGATCAACTTCAAGGCACTAAGTGGTTTTCCAAGATCGATCTACGATCGGGTTATCATCAATTGAAGGTTCGAGAAGAAGACATTCCTAAGACAGCTTTTAGAACCCGATACAGACATTATGAATTTACAGTTATGCCTTTTGGACTTACGAATGCACCTGCAGTTTTTATGGATCTAATGAATCGGGTGTGTAGGTCGATGTTGGATAAGTATGTAATTGTATTTATTGATGATATTCTCATTTACTCGAAGAATAAGAAAGAATATGCAATTCATTTAAGAGGGATTCTTGAAACCTTGAGAAAAGAAAGATTGTATGCAAAATTTTCGAAATTTGAATTTTGGTTACAAGAGGTTCAATTTCTTGGACATGCTGTGAATCCGGAGGGCATTAAGGTTGATCCGTCAAAGATAGAAGCAGTGATGAATTGCAAACCCCAAGAAATGTAGGAGAGATACCAAGTTTTCTAGGTCTGGCAGGATATTATCGGAGGTTTATACAAAACTTTTCTAAGATTGAATCTTCACTAACTAAGCTTATGAGAAAGAATGTCCCTTTTGAGTGGGGGAAGGAGCAAGATGATGCTTTTTCTATTTTGTGAAGGAAGTTATGTGAGGCACCGATTTTAGTTTTACCGGAAGGAACAAAAGATATGGTTGTATACAGTGATGCATCGTGTTCCGGTCTTGGTTGTGTCGTTATGCAAAGAGGCAAGGTAACTGCCTATGCATCAAGACAATTGAAGAAGCATGAAAGAGACTACCTAACTCATGATCTTGAATTCGCAACAGTGGTTTTTGCATTAAAAATATGGAGGCATTATCTTTACGGCGTGAAGTTTGTAATTTATACCGATCACCGGGGCCTTCAATACTTCGTAAACAAAAAGGATCCGAATATGAGACAACGAAGGTGGCTAGACTTGTTAAATGACTACAATTGCGAGATTCGTTACCACCCGGGAAAAGCAAATTTTGTGGCCGATGCATTAAGTCGTAGGGACCAAGGTGAAGTTACCAAAATCCATTCTTTGCAAATGATTATCACATCCGACTTTTTCGATAAGGTTAAGTTAGCCCAAGAAGAAGCCTTGAAGGAATAAAATTGGGAAAGAGAACGTATAACTTCCCATTTAGCTCATTTTGAGGAATATAGTTGCGGACTTAAAACGCGATACGGGAAAATTTTCATTCCTTTTCTTAGTGACGTTAAGATGTTACTTTTAGATGAGGCACATAAGTCGAAATATTCTATTCACCCGGGGGCTAACAAGATGTATCATGATTTAAGAAGAGACTATTGGTGGCCAGGTATAAAAAGAGATTGTGCGAAATATGTTGAAAAATGCCTAACTTGTTTGAAGGTTAAAGCCGAACACCAAAAACCGTATGGTAAGGTACAACCATTGGAAGTACCGGTTTGGAAATGGGAAAGGATTACAATGGACTTCGTTACAAAGTTGCCGAGAACGACCAAAAAGCATGACGCGATTTGGGTAATAGTGGATCATTTGACGAAGAGCGCACACTTCATTCCAATTAGAGAAAATATTCCTGTCCACAAGTTAGCAAAAATATATGTTAAAGAAATAGTTGCACGCCATGGAGTACCCATTTCCATAATCTCCGATAGAGATGGAAGATTTACTTCGGCATTTTGGCAAAATTTCCAAGAAGAACTAGGTACAAGGTTACATATAAGTGCGGCTTTTCATCCGCAAACCGATGGGAAAAGTTAAAGAACAATTCAAACACTTGAAGATATGTTAAGGTCTTGTGTAATTGACTTTGGGGGAAATTGGGATGATCATCTACCTTTAGTTGAATTTGCCTATAACAATAGTTATCATGCTAGCATAGAAATGCCACCTTATGAAATGCTTTATGGTAGAAAATGTAGAACTCCGATATGTTGGGATGAAGTTGGGAAAAAGGAGTTAGCTAGTACGGATGTAATACTAGCAACAACCGAGAAAATCGAGACGATTCGAGAAAGACTTAAGGCGGCCCAAGATAGATGGAAGAGTTACGCCGACAATCGAAGAAGACCAATTGAATTTGAAGTAGGAGACTTTGTCATGCTTAAGGTTTCTCCGTGGAAGGGTGTTTTTAGGTTCAAACATAAGGGAAAGTTAGGACCAAGATTTATTGGACCCTTCAAGATCTTAAAGAGTATTTGTTAGGAATTAGAAATTCCATAGTGAAGAGTCGGTCACCCCAAATATAATCTAGCATAAGTTAGCTCGTAGACATATCGTTATTTACTTGTTTATTAATTAGTTATTAGCATAGTTTAGTTTAGAGCAACACCGTGGAGGAAGGACGGGTCTTTACCCACTGTATGCCTGATCCACAGTCCGAAGGAGGACGTGTAGTATGTAACTATTAATACCCTCTACCTTCCAAGGTAGAGGGTTGGACCTTTAACTCAATCTAACCTTCTTTCTTTTGTTTACTTTCTCTCTCTAGAAAGGATCCCATCTTCCACTTTCTCTCTCTACAATCTATCTCATTCGAACCTTATTTGTGGTTGATTATGTGTTTGTGAAATCCAATATGTTACAAATGGTATCAGAGAGCCATGGTTTGATCATTCATCCTACATGTTCTTGGATTTCTAGTGGTTTTTATATGGTTTTTGGGTTTGAAAGAGTTTAGAGTAGTTTGCATCATTTGGATCATATCTAGTGTTAAAGTTTGGATTTTAATTGTACTTTTGTGTTTAGAATCATCATAAGTGTTTAGGATTTGATTTGGAAGGCTTGAATCATCATGGTTGGGCTGTTTTAGGATTGAAAAATGGTGGTTTTTTGAATATTAGTACGAAGCGAGTTGCGTCTCGGTGTACGTTTCTTGGTTGTGAGTTGACTTGTTCATTGAAGCGAGTTGTCACTAAAGCGAGTTGTCACTTAAGCGAGTTGTCACTTAAGTAAGTTGCTTTGAAAGCGAGTTATCAGCTTATGCGAGTTGTCATTTAAGCGAGTTGCATCTTAAGCGAGTTGTCTGCTAAACGACTTGTCTGCCTATGCGAGTTGTCTTGAATGCGAGTTGTCTGTTAAGCTAGTTGTCTGTTTATGCGAGTTTTGTTTAATGTGACTTGTCTATTAAGCGAGTTGTCATCAATGCGAGTTGTCTTGGGTGCGAGTTGTCTAAGGTGCAAGTTGTCTCCAGTGCGTTTTGTTGACTTTTCCCGACAAAACTTCAAACGACAATAACTTTTGAACCGTAACTCCGTTTTCAGCGTTCTACCCATCAAAACGACCGTGAGAATGAGGAGAATGGCACGCCGGGTCAACCTTCGAGGCCTAAATCCGCTCCGAACAGAAGTTATTGAGGTTTTTATGATTTTAGACCTAAATTTCTCCGTAAAAAGGGGCATAAACCAATCCAAATCTCAACCAAACAACATCTCTGCTAATCCTACAAACAATCATATGTCCTAAAACACAATTGTCTATCATTGTGTCGATCCATCAGTCATCTTAACACGTTCCATTGGTCATTGCTTAACGGTTTGGTCTTGATTTTAGTAAAATCCCGCGAAAGATTCTATTTCTCGGTTTAAATCACAGACTTGTAAAATCCCGTGTACACAGAAACATCATGTCTTACACTCCTGATTCAGTGATTTCGGAAGTACTTAAATTGTATGATGCTGTGGACAACAATGATAATGTATGCTACACTGAACGGTTAAAGATGATTGAATCAATCAATGAGGATGTGTGATCTTCGTGTTCAGAGTCTGAAGAGAGAGAATTGCACCTGTTTAGACTACATAATGCCATGCAAAAGGAAAATAGCATTTTACCTTATCAACAACTTCACTCACACCTCATGTTACTCACACCGATAGGAATGGAACGAACATGCATTGCCTTTTTCCGTCAAGACTTATCCACATTAAATGGGAACATTACTATTGACCTTAGAAAAATTAGAACAACAACTTGATAAAGAAAAGGTTCAAAAGGATAGTTCCAGTGCTGCACTTCAAGTGATCCACAACCAATTTCAGTCATTCATAAGTGGGGAATTTACATCATATTATGATCAAGACCTGACTAAAATGTCTTTCAAGAGACACACTGGAATGGAAATTAGCGTGTTCATAGAGACATTTATCCATCTCATGGATAATGTAGAGAAGTATATTGAGGAAGTTACTCGGAAAGATGAAAAAGTGGATGAGAGTCTGGTGCAGTTGAGAGAAAGTTGTGATGAGTTGGGTAATGTATCAGCTGGAGAATCGGGTATTGCTGAATGCAGAATATCTGAGACAACAAAGAATGATGTAACCAGTTGTTCAGTAACTCCTATCACACTAGAAGTGGATGCAGAAATCAGAAAGGGGTATGAATGTCGGGCACAATCAAAAGATTGTAGTGTTGAGTCGGGTAAAGCATCAGATGTTGGATCAAGTGACACTGAATACACAGGCTCAGAGATAGATAAGATTGACACAACCAGCGGTTCAGTGACTCTTGTTACACATGATGTGGATGCAGATATCAGACCAGAAATTGAACAAGTGTCATGTAATGAGGTACCCTTTACTGTTCAGCATAGTGCATCTGCTAAAGTACTTAAACAAACTGATCATGATTCTGAACATGACTCTGATAAATGTCCTGTAACTGAGGCTGAGGCTGAGATAAAGTGTTTCAAAACAAACGATATGCTTGATAAAAAGGCTTTTGATGAACTTTCAAACAAATTCTCAAATCTTGAAAAACATTGCATTTCACTTGAAATTACGATGCAAAGTAAAGAAGAAAGTTTCCAATTTAACAAACCATGTAAAAATCCGGAACTTTCTGAATTCCGTGAACTTTTTGAAATGAACACTTTGAAAGCTCAGCTTCAAGACAAAGACTCAACCATTTACAATCTGAAGAAACATATTTCTGTCCTGAATGTGAAAAGTAATTCAGTCATAACTAATCAAGACATTGATGCTATTAAAACAAGAAATAATGAATTGGAAATTTATGTGGCTAAATTACTTAAGGAAAATGAGACTTTGAAAAAGCAACAAAATGACCTAAGCAACTCTGTCAATGAAACTAGAACTAAGTCCATGGAACAAACAAAATCTTTGATAGCTAAAATTGATGAACTCAAAGCTCAACTTCAGGATAAGAGTTTTGCGATAGTTGCCTAAAAGAATGAGATTAGAAAAACTGTAGGGAAAAGTGTGAACACTAAGTTTACAAAACCATCAACCTTGGGGAAGCCAGTTTCTCATTCCACTAGATACCGGTCTATTGTTAGGTAGCCTACTGCATTTATATCTGAAAGAACAAAATTTTCAAAAACACGGTTTGCCTCCCAAGTTGATGTGAAACAAGTTTTGTCAAAACCAATCTCTTCACCTTATCTGCCTAAGAATTCACATGATATGAATGACTTGTTCAAGAACTATGATCTAGAAGAAGCTAGGAAAAAGGCACAGATTCAAAAAGATAGAATTTTAGGTGCAAGACCTAGGGTGATGAATACTACGAGATTTCAAGGCACTGCTAGTAGTTTTAAACCATTACCTAGAAACACTCAACTAAAGACTAGGGATTGGCTTGGATCTAAGACTAGTTGTTTTTCGAATAAAGCTATTCCCATAGCAGATCACTCTAGGAAGTCTAGATCATTTTCTGAATCCAAAGAAGATGTTTGCTCGAATTGTTTGAAATGCATCTTTAGGGAAAATCATGATAATTGTTTTACAAATTCCCTGAAGAAAGTAAATGCTCATACAAAGGTTCAACCTGTTAAGTCTAGGATCTACACTAAGTCTATGAAGCAAAACAATCAAAAAACTTCGCCTAGATGGATACCAACTACTAAATCTTTGGAGTCTAGTAATAACGATAAGTCTTCCACTGTGCATAAGAATGTCACCAATCCTAGACCTTGCCATAAGTGGATTCTGTCTGGTAGAATGTTTAAGGATGTTGGGCTTAGGTGGATACATACCGGAAAGCTGTTTACCCATGGCAAAATCAAGGTTGGTCGTGAAACCCCAAAGGGTTTGGATACTAATGTCACTAACCAATATATATGCAATCAAGTTTGTAATGTTAGTGCATGTATTCCTTACTCAGTTGCAGATACTTCGATCCTTCACTACATGGACTGGCTTAAAGTATGGATAACAAATGGATTGATATCTCATAACTCACAAGTTCAAGTAACTCAAGTTCAGGCCTCGTACTTCATCATTATGGCGTCTGCAGATAACACTTCAGGCCCCGTTCCTCAAAGAAATGAAAGGTGTACACTTCAGTGCGCTTTATCTTCATAAGAAGAGAAATCTTCATGTTTATGACCATTATCATCGACATTCTTCATCAACAAGCTTCATGTTTTACCCACGCTCATTCAACCCTCAAGTGGATCTACATTCATTGGTGTATATTCTTATTTCACTTGCTCAAATAAAAAATGGCAACTTCGGATGCAATTTTAGAGGGGGAGAAGAGTACATATACTACATATTGATAGATGCTTGAATTATGGTCATACGACTCTCTAACGCCTAATGCTTCACCTTCTAAGGTTAAATGGGATTCATTGTTTGGGATTCATTGTTTCAAGATATGTTTGATGAGTACTTCCAACCTCTAACGAATGTTGATCATCCAGTTCCTGATGCTCCTGCTCCTGTTACTGCTGACTCAACTAGTTCACCTTCTTCAATCTACATTGATAAAGATGCACCATCTAAGAAGTACAACTTAGACTACTCAAGAAACCTAATCTCTAGTTTTCCTTAAGGCGTTGATAATGACTATCATAATATTGCAGTTGCTCTTATGAATAATGATCCGCTCTTTGGTATTCCTATGCCAAATCTTCACGGATTATTGTTCATGAATAATGATCCGCTCTTTGGTATTTCTTTGCCAAATCTTCACGGATCATTGTTCTTCCCTAAGTGTGCTCTATAAATCAACCATATGAATGTTAAGGAAAATGACTACCTCATCCGCTTAAAGACATTATTGGCGAATCTTCCAGATAAAGGAAGAAGGAATTGATGTTGAGGAATCATTTGTTCCGGTTCATTCAGTGGGTTAATGTACATCCGATTATATGTTTATTCACGTGTTGGACATTTGACACAAGTTGATTACTTCGGAGTTAATCATTTATCACTTATTTGAGATTGAAGTTGACTTTCACAAAGGCGTGTTCTTATTTGAAAACTTTCTTGTACTTAAGATCTATGTAGAAGACTTGGTTTATCTAGTTACCAGCAATCGATATGGATGGTTGAAGACCTGGTTAACTATCACTTTATGGAGTTACGTTGTTTTACTCAGTGACACACACAAATGTCGTTGTGGATAATCGCAAGAGGTGTTAATGTCTCATACTTTGGTTGAGTATTTAGTACTTAGAGATTTGCTTGGAGCATAAATTCTAGACACCGTTCTTCCTATATTAGTGTAAGATTAAGATACAAATGCGGGGAATTCTACTTCAGCTTCAAGTTTGGTATATCGGGTTTGCTTCATCAGTGGTCACTTCAAATTGTCTACATCTGGGTTGGTTAAGATAGTCAAGGAGAGTTTCTGTAGCAGCTGATTCTCACAAGATACATTTGAGCTTATTGTGTTCTTCTCAAAAGATTTCAAGGATATGAGTATATTATGTTTTGTTGATTCTGAGGTATCAAAACCAGCAAGGGGGAAGGAGACATACATTTAAACTCACAACGAGTACACGTGATGAACTTAATACTTCTGCTCAATTAAAGTTATTTCGGGAAGACATATGTCTTAACCATAGAGAAACTCAGTTTTTAATTCGTGGAGTTTAGTGTATTATTCCAACTATTTGGGGGGAGGATGTTTTATTCCAACTACTTGGGGGAAGGATGTATTATTCCAACCATTTGGGGGGAAGTGGTCTCTGTATACTTTTGGTATGTGTTAACTCAGCTTTCAGTAGGAAGAAATATGAGAAGAATATGTGGAGCGTGAGATGATATTGCTTATCGACATCTTCTATATGATTTATGGTAGTGCTTCCGGTTATTGCTTCATGTACACAATGTAATGATGATTTCAATGAGATCGCAACCATCAAGGGAGAGATATGTGTATATCAAGGATGCACTACATGTTCACTTGATCGATCTAATTCAGTTATTTAGGAGTTGACATCCGCAGAGATGATCAGTGATTCAACATGTTACTTGGATGCCATCGTCTCTACTCTTGTTGGGTACATGTGTGCATTATGGGCTGACTGGTTATATGAAAGATAACTGGAATGCATTTGGTGAAATGAAGATGTTGACATATTGTTCTCCTGAATAGACAACTGCTCAATCTCGAAGAGTAATGTGTACATCGGGGACGCACAACAGGTTCACGTGATAGAGCTTAATCATGTATTTCGGGTTTGATAACCCCAAAGATGATCAGTGTTTAAACTTGTTTCTTCGATGTTCTCGTGTTCTTCGGGGTGTTGAGATTGTTTCTCTTCACATTCTACTTCTTGGGGAAATGGTCTTTATTCGAAGATTGTCGGTTTGGGGAGAAGCTACCAAAGCCTCACATTCTGTAGGCTCAATTTCTGACGTCCATTCAAGAGTTTCGAAAGCTTTGGTGGTGAAAGTGTAAGAAATGACGACTTCTATCTTCTACAAAGTGCTGAACAATTTCCTTATCTCGGTACTTGTATCATCATCTTCTTAAACTATTACTCTATCTGTAAATATTTAACAAAAAGCAAAAGACAAAAATATAAAATCAACAAAAACCAATAAAAATCAGAAAATTTGAGAAAAAAAAATGTTTTTCAAGACATGTCTTCTGGTATCGATAACATCTACGGTCTTAGAAATGTCATTCAATAATGGCATGGGACTTTAGATGAAGTTCGAGCAGGAGGTGTAAATATTTTTTTCATAACATGTCTCAAACTATGGCTTACAGTTACGTCAGACTGTAACCCGTGATTAAACCATGGTTTGCTATTATTTCAGATAACAACCCATTCTTCAAGAAAGGAAAGTGCTGCGCTAAACCAATTTTCAAATATTTCATGCACTTATCCTAAAACAAAATGAGGAAAGTTTGTTGAAGGACTGATGTTCCTACTCAAATATTTTTCCTTCAAAAATTCTTCAGAAAAATATTTGTTTTAACAAAATGGTGGTAAATGAGTTGCTTTAAAAACAATTAGATTCAAAGTTTTTATAAAATTTGAAAACTCAATCAATGACTTCAGCACTTTTAAATTTTTCAGAAAATGAGTCATTGATTGAGAGAGAGAATGTTTTCAAATTTATATCATCTAACGGGCTTATATAATTATCCTATATACTTAAATGTAAAACATGTTAACCTACGTTGAAGGACTAGGTTCCTAGGATATGATTGTTAGGATTAGATGATTAGAGTTTGATAAACACATTATTCCCATGCTTTACATGATCTGATTGATATGTTGAATTGACTTTTATTAGTCGATTGCTGGGTGATGTCGACCACCATATATCTGTGTGTATGTTCACTAACGTATGCAGATAAGATGGTTTATAAGAATGTTCCCGATCCGGATCCCACAAATGAAGATGATTGGATGCCGAAAGGAAAGGGCAACTATTTCTTGGGTCGACAATAGAAGAAACGAAGCTTAATTAGATCTATATTAAGAGTTGGCATGATATATGCAACGTCAGAGGTCTTGCTGCATCAGCAGATGGTTTTCTTCATGCCCTACAACAACAACAAAAGCAGCTTAACCACCACGTATCTTTGTGCAGGAAATAGTAGTGGATGATACCATTTTTCTTAAAAAAAATTTTGAAATTGATGTTTTGGATAATGGAAAAATATTGTTTTAAAAATAAATTGGACTAAATTTTGGATATCACCGGACTTAATTTTATCAAAACTTAAGTCACTCAATCAACGACTACGGTCATCGATTGAGGTGGAGAGTGATTTAAAATAAAATATTTTCAAACGATATTTCATCTATCAAGTCCGTTTGTGCTAAATAAGTGGTAATATAAAGATTTAATGATGTCGTGGTATGATTTTCTTTAAAAATCAAAATTTTAAAATGAATTTTTTTTGTTCTTGTTTGATTGTGAAATTGTTTTATTTTACTTAAAGATCTCTTAAAAACAATTATACCTGACACTAACAATCTTTAATATCTTAAATTGGTCCTTATCTGTCATTTTTTAAAATTTAAATCTTGCCACGTTTTTCCCCAAAATTTTCTAAATGATTTAAATCTTTTGGGATCACAAATCTCAAATGGTTTGAAATTTTTGATCGGGGGAGAGATCATGATTTAAATCTCAAATCGGTTTTAAAGGGTGATTGTTTCAAAAGCACTCCTTCCTTCATGTGCCAAACGATTTCAGATACATAATGCACATGATTGAGGAGGAGCATTTAACCAAAAACCAGAAGAGCTTTTAAATCAGACACATTTTCTCCCATGTTTTCTAAACCTTATTAAATCACATGGGATCCAAAATCTCAAAGGGTTTGATGTTTTTTATCGGGGGAGAATTTGTGATTTAATAATGAAATTTGATAAAAGGTGATCATTTTGATTCAACTGTGCATGCTGCTCTCCCATATGTGCTAAACGTTTTTGAATCTCGAAGCACATATTGAGGGGGAGCATTTCATAAGAAAATAAACTTTCAAGGTACAAAGATTTCTATGTTTCAACATATGTACCTTGATTAATTTTCTAAATGGTTTCTTAATGGCTTGTGTGTTCGTGAAAGTACTTCAAAGAACTCTTTCCTCTATATGATAAAATTATTTCAAATATCCAACGCACATATTGAGGGGGAGAATTTACCAAAGAAATTCAAATGGCTTTTTCTAAGGAAATTGTGATCAAGAAATTGTTTCAAAGAACTCTTGCCTCCATGTGCTAATCAATTTCAAAATCATACCCACATGTTGAGGGGGAGCATTTCTAAATGATCAAAATAATTAAGGTACAAAATGTTTTGATTTTATATCACAAGTACCATGATTGATTTTCCAAATGATTTTTCAACTGGTTTCATGAAGGAAAGAACAATACCAAAAGACCGACCAATTTACTTTATGCATGGTGATATAAGGATGGTTAGGTTAGGTATTCGTTCCCACGATCCCGCCAGAACCGGAGGGATCTACCCATGGACAATCCACTAGATAGTGTAGAAGTCCTTAGGTATGATGAAAAAAGGAGAAAAGTGAGAAATGGGAAGTGTGCGGACTGAGATAGAGTTAGAACTGGAATAAACCCAACAAGGTTCTAGTTATGAAGTCTCGGTAAGCACTGAAGGGGTTGACGAATGAAAAAGAAATGAATGTGAAAAGGGTGAAAAGAAATAGCCCTCCAATAATTCAACCTTAGGGCAGAAACCGGGTTCAATACATATGCTACCGGTTGTTACTAAGGTAACCCTGGTATTGAAGACAAGACGTCATGGACCTAGTGACGCACTGCACCTAACTTCCCAAGCTACTTAAGTTCCTCTTAAAAGGACTTGTTTCATTCTCACGGGGAACCTACATAATCTATCGACTTTCTCTTAGAGATTGTTGATATTGAAGAAGGAGACCCTCTCCCTAGTCTCCAGCATAGGAAACCAAATGTGCACAATGGAGTCTAGAGCCAAGAGATCATCCACGAAATCTCATTAGGACACAGAGTTAATGAAGACTTGCTGTTTCACTCAATGTGGAAAGTAAGTATATATTGAGAGTCCTACGCATTATCCTTGTGGTACTGTCAGAACATTCGAGTGATACGTAAAAGTATTCACGATGAAAATGGAAATCCTTCTAGAGCCAACCTCAAACAAGCTCTTGGTGGGTGACATGTGAGATCTATCCAATAGATCAAACTTGTGACAACTCGATAGAAACGATGGGGCAATTCATTCTTGAATCAACCCTGGTCCAGGAATGGAATTGACGAATACTTTTGGAAAAACCGTTCGATGTGCAAATCTTCTTTTATCTAGCACATCAAATGTGTACTCATGTTTTCAAACACAAAAAGTATCTCTGATTGAAAAAATACTTTTGGAAAAACCGTTCGATGTGCAAATCTCTTCTTTTCTCCAGCGCATCGAATGTGTATTCATTTTCAAATACAAAAGGTATTTTTGATTGAAAATTGATCTTTCTCATAAAACCTTCGTCGTATTGCAAAACTCTTTCTTCTAAGCAATAAGCGATTGTTTTTCAAATCATTTTTCATCAATCAGTGAATCTTAATTTGCTGGTTCACTCACTTCGTGTTGTCTTCTTTGAGACGTTCTGGTTTGAGAACGGCTAGAACAGATGCGAAACCCTGTCAAGGAGATTCTTTGGAATTATACCTGATCACAGGCAGTATTTGTATTGATCAACGGGGAACCATGGGCCATGTACCTCAATTCAACGAAAGTGATCAAAGACACTTTCGTGTGTTTTATTGCTAACTGTTGTTTGCAGGTACATTTGGACGGTTGCAGCTGATGAGAATTGAGGAGTCAATCCATAGCCGCATGATCACACATCTCTTTCACGATCTAAAGAAATCATGATAAGTGCATATCTTCATCAATTGACTCTGATATTTTCAATCGATGCTTCTGCTACGCTGTTGGAAATATTATGAATCAACAAAAGCTTTCGAAACTCTGATGTGAAGATATCATGATCCAAAATGTGAGCATGTCGGTCCAAAAGTCACAACATCACATGATGGCAACACAATAAAGGGTGATCCAGAGATTTACTGTGGCTGATGATCTCCATAAAGCTCGAAGATCATCAAAGATGTGGATCAGTTCAAAGACCTCCACTGAAAGTACAAAACTATGCGGACTTTGAAGTATCACTGCTAAAGCACAAAGATGCGGAAGTTGAAGAATTAAAGTCTACGAGCTCAAGACTGAAGATTAAATAGAATGGTAGGATTCGAAATGTAAAACATGGGGTGACCTCCCTTAGGGGGAGATTGTTAGGAATTAGAAATTCCATAGTGAAGAGTCGGTCACCCCAAATATAATCTAGCATAAGTTAGCTCGTAGACATATCATTATTTACTTGTTTATTAGTTAGTTATTAGCATAGTTTAGTTTAGAGCAACACCATGGAGGAAGGACGGGTCTTTACCCACTGTATGCCTGATCCACAGTCCGAAGGAGGACGTGTAGTATATAACAATAAATACCCTCTACCTTCCAAGGTAGAGGGTTGGACCTTTCACTCAATCTAACCTTCTTTCTTTTGTTTACTTTCTCTCTCTAGAAAGGATCGCATCTTCCACTTTCTCTCTCTACAATTTATCTCATTCGAACCTTATTTGTGGTTGATTATGTGTTTGTGAAATCCAATATGTTAGAACCGTATTGGAGAAGTAGCTTATGTATTGGAACTCCTCGATGAAATGAAAGGAATTCACAATACCTTCCATGTATCTTACCTAAGAAAATGCTTAGCAGATGAAGCTAGTGTAATTACATTGGATGATGTGGAAATAGACCCAAATTTGGTATCCCAAGAGGAATCGGAGGCAATACTTGGGAGAAAAACAAGGCAACTAAGAAATAAAGAGTTTCCTTTGGTTAAAGTGCAATAGAGACACCGGAAGGGTACAACAATTAGATGGGAACTGGAAGAAAGAATGAGGAACATGTATCCTCAACTTTTTCAAGCATAGATTTCAGGGACAAAATAAAATTCTAGGAGGGGTGAATTTTACACCCGTATCCCGACAAGGTATTATTAAATGTTAGTATTGGTCTTTTATGTTATATTGGTATTCAATATTGTGGAAAACTAGAAGGGGGGGGTTGAATAGTTTTGCTGATTTTAAGTTGATTTCAAAAACTTTAGATTCGATATTATGTGAAATCGTATGGATGTTGAGAACGTATAGATCTAATGATAATGTAAGCAAATAAACAAAGATAAGGGATAGAAATGACACAACCGATTTATAGTGGTTCGTCTACAAGGACACCTTCCTTGCCCTACTCCACTCCCCGAGTCACCTACTCGAGAGTTCAAGCACTATGTCAACAAACTCCTTCACTTGGCAGAGAAGCCTTCACAACGTTGCTTACACTTTATCCGGTACAAAGCTTGATACCGAGTCCGTAGCACGGTGGACCAAACCAACACAACTATTACACAACAAATATGTGAAATATCAAATACAAGATCTTCGCTACAGAAATCTTGCGGAGTGACAAATCAATCAAGGACCCATTGCTTGGATGACTTGTAGAATGCTCGTGATCTCCCTTAGAGAAGGACCTATATGAGGATCACAAATAGAAAGAAAAGAAGAACAACTCTCTAGATCAAGTGATCTATATGTTAGAAGAGAATGAGAGTGTATGAGAGATTTAGTAAGAAGAGGGGTGAGTTAGAATGAAGAAATGGCTCTCTATTTATAGGCAAATTTTCTCACTGTTCACACGGATCCCACGGATCCCTTCCACTTGGGATCCGGCTAGCACAAAGCTAGGGATCCGTGGAACGCTCCTCTTTGCCCATGGGTTTTTTGGTTATGGGTCATGGGTTGGTCCATGGGTTATATCTAGATTCAATGTATCTAGGTATACATTGTATCAAGTCTCTTTGGGTATGGGTTAAGATCCATGGGTTGTGATTTTTACCCATCCTAATTAACTATTACAACAAATGCTTTAGTTACTACATATTTGTATTTAAAAGATTATATGTAAATGCTTTACAAAAATAACATGTATCCTTATAATTATACTTAAGACAACATTATATATGTTATCAACAAAACACAAAGAGATCGCAAAATATTAATAAACGTTTTTACGGTTTATTTGTATTAACAATCTCCCCCTTTTTGTTGATGACAAAATATAATGTTATGATGAGTAAAACTTAAGAATAGATGTAAGTTTTGAAAGCTCCTAAGTTTTACTTCTTCTCCCCCTTTTTGTCGAAACAAAAAGTTAACCCTTGGAGGAAAAAGTAGTCTATGTATTTCTTACTCCCCCTTGACGGTAGCTCCCCCTAGTTTGGGGCGTCAAGAGAAGAAAAACAAATCTACAAAAGAAAGTTAGTAACATGCTTAAATGATCTTATGGTTGTCGAGAAACAAGATAGGGAGCCAAGGTATGTAAACAAGGCCTTGTAATAAAACGACAAATTGTAGTGGTAGTTAAGCCACTTACAAGCATGTAAAAATAAGAACAAGACTTGTTCTTGAAAATGACAAAAAGATATTAAAAGTAAAAAATAGTAGTAGAGATTCCTTCCATGCTTGCGTAAGTTATGGATGGAGGTTTTGATGAGTAATGGTATTGATGCGATCAAGGATGAGGTTGAGTATGAAACGCATTTCTTCCCTAACTTCTATTGCAATTTCCCTAGTGGATTGGCAATGTTCACAATGTAAATGATGTGGGTAAGGAGTGCGGAAGTTTTCCGGGTTGTTTTGATTTGAGTTATGCGGAAGTTGTGGTGGAAAAATAGGAAAATATGGATCAAAATCCGGAATGTTTGTACGTGGTGGTGGAAAAGAACCTAGATGTTCTTGTAATGTGATGGGAGCTAGAGGTGGTGATGTTTCAAGATCTTGAAAAATAGTATTTGGTGATGTGGGGGTGTGGAAAAGACTATTTCTTTTTCTTTAGGTTGGGTAGATCTTGTTGGAGTCCTAAGGAGTTCCAAAAGAGTTATTTTAGGTGGTGATGAAGTTGGTGTACTTGTTGGTGATGAGGGTGGTGCTATAATGGAAGCATCTTGTGGTGAGTTATTTGAGGATGAATCATTTGAGGTTGGTTTTGCGAAACAACAAGATCGGATACTAATCCGTGCGGATATCCTAGCATTTGATTGTGGTATTTTGGATGATGGAAGTACAAAGGTTTGGATATCATGATTGTTTGTACTAGATGTTTCTCCTAAAGGGTTTTTGGATGACATGATGAAGTGTGTTTGTGAGAAGGAGATGGAGTATGTAAGCATTTTGGGAGTTATATATATAGAAAACCAACATATTGTAATGAATGCTTGAATCAAAATGTGGATTAAAATCTAATGATTAGATATGAATTCAAGGCATGTGATCATGAGAACACAAGCATTAAATAGCATACTCCCAAAAATGAAGCAAATGTGGATTTTACATCCAAAGTGACAAAAATAGAAGTTGAAAACAGCTTCTGTATACACGGATCCCACGGATCCTTCCCTTGAGGGATCCGTCCAGCATAAAGGCTGGGATCCGTCCAGCATAAGGTGTTTCAGGCAGTACAAAATTCTCCTTTTGGAAATATTTTTGCCTATTGTGTGCCTATATGCAAACTATTTGGATTTGCGGTTATCTCGACCCCTAAAAAGAAATAAAAACTAAACTAGAAGTGTAAAAAGTATCCTATTGAGATAACCCGAAAACACATATTTAGTACATGAGTACGTAATCTTGTATTGTCAATGCTCCTAATTCATTGTAGCTTAAATGAATGTACCCGAAAACACATACTAGTTATGTGTCCCCTTTAGCATTCAAAAGGCATGAGATGCAATGAAAACGGGTTTTTACTTTGTATTAATAATGAAAAAGCGATTTGTCCTAAACGTGAGAAATTGCTTTTGTGAAATTGATACGGGAAGGTATCATCCTTTTAGAAAACATTGTGAAAGTAGGTTTTCTTTGAAAATGTGTATATAAAAAGTAGGAAAGCAAAAAAAAAAAAAAAAAAAAAAAAAAAAAAAAAAAAAAAAAAAAAAAAAAAAAAAAAAACTTATCTTTGGGTTTTGAAAATTCCCGTATTGTTTGTGAGTTGTGTGTGAAATAGAGATCCTAGACTCAGAAGGAAGAAGGCTAGTGTTTACATACCTTGTAGAGTCAAAATAAATTACGACGTGTGTTCCATTAAACCAAGACCAAGACGAAGTAGGTTGAATTGTTCCCGCTTCAACGGTTTGGTGAGGACATCGGCTATGTTATCTTCGGATGCTACTTTCTCAATAGAAATGTTCCCCTTTTGAACATTGTCTCTTAAGAAGTGATGACGAATCTCTATATGCTTGGTGCGAGAATGCAATACCGGATTCTTGCTTAAATCGATGGCACCTTTGTTGTCACATAGAATGGCTATGTCGCTTAGATGAATGTCGCAGTCTACTAACGCTTGTTTCATCCATAGTGCTTGTTGGCATGCTTTGCCGGCGGAGACGTACTCGGCTTCTGTTGTTGATATTGCTAGAGCCGTTTGTTTCTTAGAAAACCATGATGTTAAACAACATCCCATGAAAGTACACACTCCACTTGTACTTTTTCTATCAACGTAATCCCCTGCATGGTCAGAATCTGCATATACAATTGTTTCTACACCCGTGCCCTTAGGATACCATAATCCTAATTGTGTTGTACCTTTAATGTATCTAAAAATTCTTTTTACGGCTTCTAGGTGTGAAGTTTTGGGGTTTTCTTGAAACCTAGCACATAGGCAGACACTAAACATGATATCCGGCCTACTTGCCGTGAGGTAGAGAAGACTACCTATCATGCCACGATATTTAGTATTATCTACGGATTCGCCGTCTTCATCTTTTGTGAGTTTGGTGTCGGATGACATGGGTGTCCTAATTTGTTTCGACTCTTCTAGACCAAATTTCTTTAACATCTCCTTGATGTATTTAGATTGATTGAAGAAGATACCATCTTCTACTTGTTTAATTTGTAGACCAAGAAAGAAACTAAGTTCTCCCATCATACTCATCTCGAACTCGTCATGCATGATTTTAGAGAAATCATCACACATGTCTTGACAAGTGGATCCGAATATAATATCATCTACGTATATTTGTACTATGATTATGTGTGACTCCTTTTTCTTAGTAAAAAGTGTGTTGTCAACTAACCCCATGGTATAGTTATGTTTAATTAAAAAGGACTTGAGTCTATCATACCAAGCTTTTGGAGCTTGTTTAAGACCATAAAGGGCTTTCTTTAATTTATAAACGTGTTTGGGTTTTTCAAAATCGATGAAGCCCGGAGGTTGAGCTACATATACTTCTTCATTAATAAGACCATTTAGAAAAGCGCTTTTGACATCCATTTGATAAAGCTTTAGATCATTAGCACAAGCATACGCAAGAAGTATTCTTATAGACTTTAATCTAGCCACGGGGGCATAGGTTTCATCAAAGTCTATTCCTTCTTGTTGGTTATACCCTTGGGCAACGAGTCTAGCCTTGTTCCTAGATACTACTCTGTTTGCATCTAATTTGTTTTTATACACCCATTTTGTTCCTATTATGGTTTGATTACTAGGTGGAGGGACAAGTGTCCAGACATCATTAGAAACAAATTGATTTAATTCTTCTTGCATAGCCATTACCCAACTTTCATCTTTTATGGCTTCTTGTGTGTTCTTAGGTTCTATAGTTGAAACAAAACAAAATAAGCTACTTAGGTTTTGAACTTGAGACCTTAATGTTCGTTCGTTTAGCTTTCCTATGACCTTATCTACGGGGTGATCTTTGGACTCTTTAATGTTTGTGATTTCACTAATTGAAGGTTCTTCTTCTTCGTTTATCTTTTTCTTAATTACAATAGCTTCACTTTCTATGATCTCGTCATCGACAAGAGGTGGAGAGGGTTTGGGTGGACTTTCATCAAATTTTATGTTTAATGACTCTTCTACCTTCATTGTTTCTTTGTTTAATATGACGTAAGCTTTGCTATTAGGCGAGTAACCTAGAAAGATACCTTCGGTTGATTTAGGATCAAATTTTGTAAGGTAATCTTTAGTGTTAAGAATGAAGCATTTGCTTCCAAAGACTCTAAAATGATTTAAAGTAGGCTTTTTGCCTCGGAGTAACTCATATGGAGTTTTACCTAAGATTGGTCTAATTAAGACTTGATTGAGTATGTACGTTGAGGTATCAACAGCATTACACCAAAATTTTTGAGGTATGGATTGTTCGTTAAGCATGGTTCTACTCATTTCTTGAAGGGTTCTATTCTTTCTTTCTACTACCCCATTCGATTGTGGAGTGCGTGGAGCCGAGAAGTTGTGAGTAATACCATTAGCGTCACAAAAAGCTCCGAATTGCACTTCATTATCGAATTCCCTACCATGATCCGTCCTAATAGACACTATGGGTTTTCCTAGTTGTCATTGGATCTTTTTGCTTAATATTTCAAAATAGTTAAAGGTTTCCATTTTGTTCTTTAAAAATTTTGTCCAAGTATACCTAGAGTAGTCATCCACTATTACCAAAGTATAGTAGTTGCCTCCATAACTTTGGATAGCGGATGGACCAAATAAATCCATATGTAGTAATTCTAGACACCTAGTTGTGGACACCATGTTTTTAGCTTTATGACTCGAGTGAGCTTGTTTTCCTATATTACAAGCATCACAAAAATGATGTTCATATTTTAACTTAGGTAGATCTCTTACTAGATCTTTGGATGATATCGATTGAAGAAGTCGCATATTGGCATGACCCAATCTTCGATGCCATAAGGTCGAAGTATCATCCATAGAGGTAAGACATAGTTTGTCTTTAGGTTCATTACCGATTTTAATGACATAGACTCCATGTTTCCTAATTCCTCTTCCTATGGTTATGCCATTTTTAAGTATCTTACTACCGGTTTCGGTAAAAAGTACATTGCACTTTTTATCACATATTTGTCCTATACTTAAGAGATTAAAGTTTAGGTTTTCTACGTGACACACATCGTTAATGGTTAGAGATTTGTTAGAAACCGTACCTTTACCGATGATTCTACTTTTGCTATTTCCAAACACCACATTACCTCCATTTACGGATTCATATGTGGAGAATAGATCCCTATTGCCGGTCATGTGCCTCGTGCACCCGCTATCCTTGACCCATTCATCGGGGTCTAGGTCGACCTTTAAGCACACCTAAAACAATAATAAACTCAAAAGTTTGGTCCCCATTTATTCATGGGTCCATTAGTGTTAAACATTCCATTCATGTTAGACATGTAAGGATAAGATGAGTATGCATTCCATGGAGCAAAGTTTTGAAAAGAGAAACCGTTTTGCATATTAGGGTTCCATCCCATTTGATGGTTACTTCTTGGATAAACGTTATTAGGTCTCCTAGATGCATTATGTTTTTGAAAAGATGGTGCTTTGTTTCTTGCAAAAGTAGGATTAATTTTTGGAGGTGGATGTCTAGTGGTGACATGAGTTGGTTTCTTCCTATTTACGATAACGAACTCGGTTCTAGATGATGAGGCTATGTTATTACCACTAGTTGTCACAGCAGATCCACGGATCCTAGTTTGTACACTAGCCGGTTCCCTTTTTAGGGGATCCGTGGGATCCGCCACAACACTGGCTGGTTTTTCTAATTCTTTAACAAATTTTGTTTCTTTACTTTCACTAGTTGATGGATCAAGTTGTTGTATACCTAGACCCTTTTGGTTGTTGCCGGTTTTAACACCATCGAGTATTGTATCTAAGGTGTTTGTACTCATTCTAGCAATTTTAGAATCTAAATGATCAACTAGTGTTTGAAGTTGAACACAAAGTTCACATACACCACTTGCTATTTTGCCCTTTTCCAAACGTTTTAGTTTTGCTTTTAATTCATGACTTCTTTATCCAAACGTTGGTTTTGACTCTTTAAAAGCTTGTTTTTGTTAATTAGTTTTAAGCTAATATTGCATAGTTTATCATATTCATTATGCAATGAGTCGTCATCAAGTGATGAACTACTATAGTATTCGTGACATACCTCGTCATTTGCCATGAGACAAATTTCTTCGTCCTCCTCGTCGCTCATTCCCCACGTGCCGCTCACGAATGTCTTTTGATCATCCCGTTTGGGACACTTACTAATAAAGTGGTTTGGGTCCCCACATTTAAAGCAAGTACGATCATCCTTTGGCTTTTCGTCCTCTTTGTTTTTCCGAAAGCCTTTCTTATCGTCATACGGTTGTTTGACGTATCTACCCTTTCTTCTAAAGAACTTTTTAAAGTCCCTTACTGCCATAGCGTACTCTTCGTCGTCACTACTTGAAGATGAGCTCTCCTCATCTCTCGAAACCTTTTTGGCTTTAAGGGCAAGAGATTTGTGTTTCTCTTTCACCTTTGAGGCTTCGGAATCTTTAGCAAGGACAAGCTCGTAGACTTTTAGGTTGCCTATGAGTTCATCGAGGGTGAGAATTGTCAAATCTTTTGACTCTTCGATTGCCGTCACCTTGGATCTCCACTTCGATGGAAGTGCCCTTAGATATCTCCTAACATGGTTACGGCTAGAAAAGGATTCATCAAGTGCTTGTAAAGATGTAATAATAGTATTAAAGTTAGCAAATGAATGATCTATAGTTTCTTCATCCGATATTGAAAATTGTTCATATTGTTGAACAAATAGATCAATTTTATTATTTTTAACTTGTTGGTTGCCTTGATGAGTTACAACTAAAGAATTCCAAATTTCTTTAGAGGTTTTAAGCATAGAAATTCTTTCGAATTCCTTTTTCGGTAAAGCATTATATAAAACCATTTTTGCTTCACTATTTTTAGAAAGCTTTTTCTTCATTTCATCATTTAGTTTATCATGAGGTATGTGAACTAAATTTCCTTTATCATCTTTTGAGGTAGCCTCAAAATCACCTTCAACAATAATGTACCAAAGATCAATATCTTTAGACTTCACATATGTTTCGAATCTATTTTTCCAATATATAAAACCATTAGTTTCAAGTAGTGGTGGTCGTTGCATAGATTGCCCTTCCTTATAATTTTCAGAACCCATAGTGATCGAAAAGTTTTTAAAATACAATTTTATTTTAAAACTTTTATAACTTAGCTCTTGATGCCAATTGTGGAAAACTAGAAGGGGGGGGTTGAATAGTTTTTCCGATTTTAAGTTGATTTCAAAAACTTTAGATTCGATATTATGTGAAATCGTATGGATGTTGAGAACGTATAGATCTAATGATAATGTAAGCAAATAAACAAAGATAAGGGATAGAAATGACACAACCAATTTATAGTGGTTCGGCTACAAGGACACCTTCCTTGCCCTACTCCACTCCCCGAGTCACCTACTCGAGAGTTCAAGCACTATGTCAACAAACTCTTTCACTTGGCGGAGAAGCCTTCACAACGTTGCTTACACTTTATCCGGTACAAAGCTAGATACCGAGTCCGTAGCACGGTGGACCAAACCAACACAACTATTACACAACAAATATGTGAAATATCAAATACAAGATCTTCGCTACAGAAATCTTGCGGAGTGACAAATCAATCAAGGACCCCTTGCTTGGATGAATTGTAGAATGCTCGTGATCTCGCCTTAGAGAAGGACCTATATGAGGATCACAAATAGAAAGAAAAGAAGAACAACTCTCTAGATCAAGTGATCTATATGTTAGAAGAGAATGAGAGTGTATGAGAGATTTAGTAAGAAGAGGGGTGAGTTAGAATGAAGAAATGGCTCTCTATTTATAGGCAAATTTCCTCACTGTTCACACGGATCCCACGGATCCCTTCCACTTGGGATCCGGCTAGCACAAAGCTAGGGATTCGTGGAACGCTCCTCTTTGCCCATGGGTTTTTTGGTTATGGGTCATGGGTTGGTCCATGGGTTATATCTAGATTCAATGTATCTAAGTATACATTGTATCAAGTCTCTTTGGGTATGGGTTAAGATCCATGGGTTGTGATTTTTACCCATCCTAATCAACTATTACAACAAATGCTTTAGTTACTACATATTTGTATTTAAAAGATTATATGTAAATGCTTTACAAAAATAACATGTATCCTTATAATTATACTTAAGACAACATTATATATGTTATCAACAAAACACAAAGAGATCGCAAAATATTAATAAACGTTTTTACGGTTTATTTGTATTAACAAATATTATTTTAAAGTTTCAACTAAGTAAATAAATTAGGAAATTTAGTGGTATATATATAAGAACCTTAGAATAGGGGGACTAATGTTCTCATTAGAATTAAGTGAAATAAATAAAAGAGAAATAAATATATTAGAAGACTTATCTAGAAATTTGAGAAAACCTGGAGGTGAAGAAATTAAAGAGTGGTAGGGAGGAAGAAAAAGGTATGTCAAGAATCTTCAATTGAGTCTAAATTGAGTTTGTGGTGGTGACTATCAAGATTATTAGACCCTTAATTTCATACCTCTAAACCAAGTAAGCATCTTACCCAATATTTATGATAAGGGTTTTGAATTTTAGAAGTTTAAAGTAGTAAGAGAAGATGTCCAATTCATTGAGGTTACTAGTTATAGTCTCTAATTAAGATTAATTATTGTTTAGGAAGCTTAAAGGAGTTGTGACTCTACTTGGTAGAAAACATATTGAGCAAAATGGAGGTAAGTATAGTGGGTTTCTGTTGATTATGTTTTATTATGAATTATTGATTGTATGTTATAGTCTTGTTTGGAGCTTGTAACAGTAGCTTGGATCCATAGCTTTTATATTGTCAAGGTAGTGTAAATAGAAAATTGAATGTATGTTCTTATGTTATAGATGATCCATGAATCTTATTATTTGTTAAAGTTTTTCTTGCATATAACCCATTTACTTACTAAGCATTTTGCTTATGTTATAGTTGATGATGTTTTGTAGGTCCTAGCAAGGAGGATAAGGGTAAGAATCAAGTTTAGGATGGACTATGCTTGAGCTTCTAGTTATGCTAGTCTTTTGGAACCAAGGTGTTGAAGTTGTAAGCCCCGAAGAGTCAAGTCCCGTTTTGGTATAATTCGGGTCATATGGTATTTTCTTCACTATTGGTTTGTAAATATGTTTTAGTGTTGTTTAAGGGTTTTAAATCAATAGTGCCAAACCCTTGTAGTTTATGGGTCAAATTATTGGTAAAATGGTGTTTGGCGCGATGCCTTTTGACTTGTTTTGAATGGTATGTATCAAGGGTTATATGGTAATAGTCTTGGTATTTTATGTTGGGTTAATATGGATTTCTTGATGTTGTTTTTAATTGGTGTGGTTGTAAAGTTGGGTTGAAGTGCAGGAATTCTGCACAAAATGTGCAGGTCTGGTCGTCAGACGGCGTCACCAACTTGGTGACCCCGTCTGGTTAAAAAGTGTTCTGAGCTGACAGGTTAATTACTTTATCAGACGGCGTCCCAGTTAAAGGGTTACGGCGTCTCAAATCGAGCTGACGTCGTCGGGTTTAAAATGTTATGAGCCGTCGGGCTTTAATGTTTATATATGATCTGGTAATCCGTTAAGGGGGGACGACATCGCAACGAGTGAGCGACGGCGTCCACCCGTCAGGATGACATGTTTGAATATCTTCTCAAAACCAAACTAAAAAGGAAATTTTCTGGTCTTCTTTCGTTCATAATTCGAGTCCAAATTATTTAGTCGTAATGTTGTTTAAATGAGTCCAATTTCCGTCATTTTAAAAAGTTTTAACTTTTCTGTTTTGGGGGCGTAACAATGTTTTTACAAAAAAAACTATAATGATCTTGTTTTTGAGTCTAAACTTAAGTATGGAATTGAAATTTTTTTGAATTATACTAAACTTAACTCTAGAAATTACTGTTTTACAGTTCAGTTGAATAGAAGTTGATAAGAATTTAAAATGTACACTTTTGAGGGGTCATTTAAGCCCTTAATCGACCACTTTTATATCCGTTACTACTTAATTTCATTCCTTTTCACTTTTTAGGTCTCTTGAAGGTAAATTGCTGGAATGACACTTATTCGGACGAAAAGGCGTGAATATATGAAGAAAATGGCCAAGTCAAGATCAAGACACTCAAGCTGCTGGAATAGAAGGTGACAGCGTCAGAGTTATAAGGCGACACCGTCGCAACGTGCGCCAAATTTGTGACGAATCAGTAGCGAAATTGCTATTTTACACCCGATGGCATCAGGTTTTAAAGAATAGGGCGTCACAACTCAGACGGCCTAGATTCAGATCCAGACAGCGTCAGAAGCTGAAGCCGACGGCGTCACAACCATAAGGTGATGCCGTCACAAGGTTGACGTGGGCAAGACGAAACCCTAATGGCGGCGATCCGACGGCGTCACATTTATAGAGTGACGCCGTCGCATGTTGTAACTCTATATATAGAATTCGAATTTCAGACTTTTTAAAGAGGTAGTTTTGTGGAGTAAAACCTAAAACCGAATTTTGGCTGTCTTGGGCAGTACCTTAGGGTTCTCATACCCTATTTTACAACAAGATAAGTAATTTACTTCATTGATTCAATTATGTCTTCAATTGTATGTGTGTATGCTTGCATGTTTTTCATGTCCGGCTAATTTACTTGTGTGTTTGCTTAGATCTATGAAACCTAGGTATTGAATATTGATTGGTTGTGTCTTATCTTAATTGTGTGATTGATCTAGGATTGCGATAGGTCATTCGTTGTGTTTCTAATGCTTGAGTAATCTTTGTGAACATTAGTTTATAATCACCTAGAGTCATTGTAGGCTAAATATCCAAAGATAACCTTAGAGTTAGTTTATGAATCCTAGAGATTTCGTAGGCAATAACCTTAAGGTAGTGTCAAAAGAGTTAGGGAAAAACGCATACCCTACGACCTTAGAAGACACAACGCGTTAAGAATAAGGATGTTTCAATTCAACCATCAATAGGAGATAACTAGGGAGTAATAGCATCTAGGTAAACACATATTTAATCATCATACGAGCACACATCAATTGGACATAGACTACCCCTTAGCTTAGATTAGATAATTAGATAAGTAGAGTAATCGGTAGAAATACCAACCCCCAAATCTAATACCCCGAGATTCGTACCATTCAATTTCCTAAATAATATAAAAAGATAAAAAATAATCTTCCTCAACCCCAACCTTAACGTAGTAACTTCTCATTAGCATTCCTATTCCCCTAGAGAACGATATCAATACCCGAGGCTTACCCTAATACTACACTACAACGATTAGGTTCACTGCCTAGGGTGTTGAAAAACTTACTCGACGAAAAGGAAGTTCCTTTGGCGCCGCTGCCGGGGAATAGAATAGCTAGTTAGATTTCCACCTCGTCTAGGTTTCCTTGCTTGATTCCTATCAAGTAAGCTTTTTTCCAAATTTTAGCTTCCTCGTAGTCTATCCCCCTTCTTCGGTACCTTTTGTTGAAACCAAGATCCGGACTCAACTAGGGTATAATAACAATGATTGAATAGATTCACAGCGGATAATAATTAACACAATCAAAGTTACCAACAAGGTTTTTCTTATTCAAACAATGATCCTCTATGGATCTATTTCACTCTCTCTAATGATGTTTTCTCTGGAATGTTTTCTCAAGAGATTTCTAATGTTCAACTTCACCTAATACAAAAGACATCAGTTCCTTTTATACACAAGGAACCCTAAATAAAACAATAATATAAAATAAATGCATATCACTACCTAAAATAGCTCATGCAATCCTAACAAACTATATAACACGCGGAATAACTATCTCCGCAGAAACCATCTACGCGGCTTCATTACTTCAGTAGAATTATATCTTCAGCAGATTCCACACTTCTTCAGCAGAATCCTTCAGCAGTAATTTCAGCATAATTCATACTTCACAGAATTCCCAACAATCCTCCCCTAAACTGGAATTTGACATGGTTAAGTTCTAGTTTCCTGATAGTACTTTAACGCTTCAGAACTTGAGGATTGTACTCGAACATCAGCAGCAAAGAATCAAAACAATTACATCTCTATGATGACAAACTTTGAAACGCCAGATCTTTGCAGCAACAAATGACAAAAGATACATCAAAACATATTAGGTTCATACTATTCTCATCACATCCAGGAGTGTTAACTCCTGTGAGAGGTGAATCATTGAAAATAATGGATTTGATGTCTCTTTACCAATAGCCATCACTACTGGAGTAGCCATATGTTTAAGTTCGTAAACTATGGTACACTGATAACCATCTGATTTATTGGCAAACCAGAAACCATATAAACGGATTTGAAATGTCTTTACCTGTAGCCGTTTGCTCAGGACTAGTCAATTCTTGGATTCCAAAAAGGAATAAACCATGGTGAATTGATGACCATACAACCCTCAGAAATTAAGCATGGGTGGTTGCATACCCTATGATTTTGAGCAAACCATTACAGCTATTAACGGAATTGAAATATCTTTACCAAAAACCGTTTGCTTTTGAACTAGCCAACTCTTTGATGGAATGTCGTCATCATCATGGTGAGTTGATTACCATTTATGGATTTCCGCAGCCGTTACCACAAGCCATAATCCTGTGGGCTAGTCAACTCTTGTGTCAGAAAGACATGGTGAGATGAAAACCATTAGTTGTGTAGTTATTAACCAACACCAAAACCTGCAAGCAAGAAAGAGTAGAAACTGCACACAGACGGGTTAGAGGTTTTTTTTTTTTTTATCACTAAAAGAAATAACACGATTTTTTTTTTAATAATAAGAACAATAAAGAAAAAATAAATAAATAACCAAAACATGGAAAATAAACCATCAAGCATCAGTAGAAACCAAAGACAGTTGTAGTGTCAGCAGAAACACTAAGCCTCCCCTTAGGCGTATGAGGATCCAACATCTGCAAAAATGGTTAGAAGACAAATATACAACAATAAGCCTCCCCTTAGGCTTATGCCTCCCCTCAATCAATGCACCTGATAAGGACTATTTTTCTTGGGTACCCAGAATAAACCTTTCCTTTGAGTTCTCCAAGAATAACCTGTTGAGGGTTTAATAATATTGCCCACTCTAACTCCACCATGTGCCATATTCATATGAGATACATAAGGTGTATATGACTGAAAATAAGAACTAGTAGGTCTATATGGCATAAGTCTAGCATTACTGTTCCACCAACCAGTAGTAACTGGTGAAGAATATCCTCCACTAGAGGGAACTGGAAAAGGCCTATTAAGCCTATCAGCAGAAACAGATGCATACACCTTTGGCTTACCACTAGGAACTGGTTTACCTGCTCTCACATGTGCAACTTTGGGAACAAATGAAGGAATACTAGAAACATTAGTCCATGTGGATCTAAAAGTCTTATGGCCAGGGGAAACACCCATCTTTTTCTCATGATAATCACAGTCTTTAATAAGATGGAGTTTACTACCACACACAAAACAAGATTTCTTCTTAAAAGACTTATTCTTTACACAACTTTGTTTATTACATTTAAACTTATCAAAAACAGAACTAGAAGCAAAATTGTGTTCAACAGAATAAGTAACTGGCTTTGTTTTGGGTTCATCAGCAGCTACTTTGGACTTGGGTGTGGTCTTGGGTGTGTGCCTAGGTGGGTCAGACTTTTCACTTAAATCACATGAGGCATAGTCAGTGGACTTTAGATCTGACGACTTGTCACTTTTAGAACAAGAGACAGAGTCATTAGTTTTGCTACTAAGGTCTGGCAATTCACTTGACTTTTTGCCATATAAATGATGTGATCCATCAAAGTCAACAGGGATGGATAGGTCAATGGGCATATGCTCTCCTCTAATAGGACCAGGGACAGCATGTAATTGACCTTCTTTGACAAAATTAGCTAATCCGGCTGGTGTAGATTTACGTGTGTCATCCCTAGCTTCTAAGCCAACATATTTCTTAAAACCTAAAGCCACCGTAGAGTTAGTAGCTTGACTACTATAAATGAAACCAGCTAACTTGTTTCCATTCATTAACCATTCTTTATGCCTAGCTATTTTCTCATCTAGTTTCTCTTTAAGCTCTTGGTTTTCAGAAATAAGATTAGCTTTTTCTTTTTCAGTGCGTTTTAAATCAATGTTAGCACAATCTAGATCAATTTGTAGCCCTCTTATTTTTTCCGCATAAGCTATCTGATTCTTTTGAAACCATACTTTTTGTCTTTCTAATGTGTTTAAAGCATGTTTATAAGCTTCAACTTCAACATAACATTCATTATATTTAGGTTTCAAAACATCATAGGCTTCCTTAACTTCATTATATTTTTCACTACAACCAAACACACAATTATGTACCTGAGAGATGCCCATAAAAGCAAATTGTGGACTGGCAACTTCTTCAGCATAACCTTGAGCATCAACTTCCTTGCTCATCTTTTTGAATTCAGCCTTTCCACCATACCTCTCTTTGAGTGCATCCCATATACGACTTGCATCATCCATATAACAAAAATCTGCTACATGATCAGCAGGAATAGATTTAAGCAAGGTAGTTCTGGCCTTTGACTCTCTTTGTATAGCAATGTGTTCATCTGTAGTCGTTGGAGGATGAAAAAAGAGATTTCCATCGCGATCACATCCAGTCCTTTTCAAACTGTTGCCATTTTGGATCACCTTCCAGATATTCATATCATTATTTTTGATCCAGTGTTCCATCTTCTTAGCCCAGACCTCGTACTCATCATCCATCAAATAAGGAAACACATCATCATCCCTTTTATTATCAAATTCTGCCATTTTACGTGATATCAGCAGTCACAAAAATATGTCAATCAGCATAAACAGTAACTCCTGAATTATCCGACTTCACGATCAAATAACCAGTATAATCCGTATATTATCCTCTTCCAAGACAGTAGAAATCACTGATTATTAAAACAAGTCCCAAGTAATTAATAGCTGATAACTCGTAGGTCCATGTGATACCAGGTATGTACGAGTGAACCAATGTGCCCCACGTGAACTTCAGCAGTAACAAGCCAAAAAGTTGACCAATCAAAATAAGCAACACGTTTGACCAGTCCACACAATCAAAGAATAACCAATGTCACGTATTACAAGTGGGGACCAGTTACAGTACAAGCCACAATGAGTCAATCAAACATCAAGACCACGGTACTAACCATGGATTGAACCACACTTAATAAATCCCACGTGAAAGTCAACAATATACAATTCTTGCGTCAAAGTCTTACCTGCAAAAAAATAATATGGGGGACCACGAGACAAGCAGGAACAGTAACTAGTGTGAATGGATCCAAAAGATAATATACCACATGAGTGTTAGACCAATCGCATGTGTATGTGAATCGCACGTGTATAAGTACTTTTGATATGAGAATAATTTTCAAGTCAAGTGCACAGCAGATTGAAACGCTTTGATAAATCAAATGGTATCCTTTGACCCAAGTGAATCCACAAACGACAAAAGCCAAAAGATGAATACTCAATAATTAATTACCTCGGATCAAACAAACACAGTATACATAATTACTTCGGAACAATCCCACAAATACACTTATATTTGCTTTAGATGACTCCTTAATCAGGCACTCACAGAACTTTGACTCTTTTCTTTTCACACTCACGACTGCTCCAATACACCAATTAGGGTATAAACCCTAATTACCCAAAAACCTTATCAACCCTAGATCAAGAGCCAACCCGCTCTGAAACCACTTGTTGAAACCAAGATCCGGACTCAACTAGGGTATAATAACAATGATTGAATAGATTCACAGCGGATAATAATTAACACAATTAAAGTTACCAACAAGGTTTTTCTAATTCAAACAATGATCCTCTATGGATCTATTTCACTCTCTCTAATGATGTTTTCTCTGGAATGTTTTCTCAAGATATTTCTAATGTTCAACTTCACCTAATACAAAAGACATCAGTTCCTTTTATACACAAGGAATCTTAAATAAAACAATAATATAAAATAAATGCATATCACTACCTAAAATAGCTCATGCAATCCTAACAAACTATATAACGCGCGGAATAACTATCTCCGCAGAAACCATCTACGCGGCTTCATTACTTCAGTAGAATTATATCTTCAGCAGATTCCACACTTCTTCAGCAGAATCCTTCAGCAGTAATTTCAGCATAATTCATACTTCACAGAATTCCCAACACCTTTGTTAGTAATCCTATCACTTTTCATCATGGAAGGTGATAATCAACCCCCACTCATCAACCCACCACCAAATGACCCACCAAGAGCCCGTACTCTTGGTGAATACTCAAGACCAAGCCACCTAGGCTATATAAACACCATTGAGCTTCCCGACTAAGCACAAACTACGGCCCTTCGATCCGACACCATCCGGTGGTGCAAAACGGATGTGCATTCCATGGACTTCATTTCGAAGATCCTAATCAACATCTTAAGAATTTCCTTAAAATCGTTGATTCCATCGACCTCGATGCTACTACTCGGGAGACCACGCGCTTGCGTCTCTTCCAATTCTCTCTACGGGACCAAGCTAGTAATTGGCTTGAGCGACTTCCCGCCGGCTCCATCTCAAGTTGGGATGATCTCACCTCTCGTTTCCTTGCCCAATTTTTCCATCCGGGGAGAACTACTAAGCTTAGGAATGAAATCTTGATGTTCCAACAACGTCAAAGTAAATCTCTCTACGAAGCATGGACTCAATTCAAGGACTTACTCCATAGAGTCCCTCATCATGGCATTGATCTTTGGCTTCAAGTCCAACTCTTTTATGATCATGTCAACTATCCAACTAAGCAATCCATTGACCAAGCGGCCGGTGGTAAACTTAGTGATCTCACCGCGGAAGAATCGTGGGGTATAATAGAGGACCTTGCTCTCTATGACAACGAAATTTGGAATGACCCCCGTGAGTTTCCCAAAACCGTAAAGGCAATCTCCTTGCCTCCCATTGACTCACAGCCTTCCGACCGTAGGATGCTCGAGCTTGAAGATCAAGTCAAATTCCTAATGAGCTCCTACAAAAATCCTAAGTCTTCACATCAAGTTTACAAAATCACTCTATCTTGTGAGTTGTGTAGTGGTCCCCACGACACTCGTGATTGCACAAGACTCCCCAAACAATCTTTTGCGGACTATACCTCCACGCATACCGACGAAGCCAGAGAGAAGTGGTACACTTTCAAGCCCGAACAAAACAACTTAGGAAACTCCTATAACCCCTCATGGAGGAATCACCATAACATTAAGTGGAACCAAAATTCAAACCCACCCCAAAGCTCATCTAGTCCACCTAATAGGTTCAACCCTCCAAACACCGGGAACCCCACTAGTCTTAAGGCAATTACGTCTAGACTCATGTCATCTCAAGAAACTCGATTGACTAAGCTTGAAGCTGATTTCAAGCAACGACAAGACGAGATGACAAACAAGCTTGACGCCCTCTTGAAAGCCTTCAATGACCGGGAAATTAGAGCACTCCCAAGTGATACTATAACGAACCCAAAAGTAAATTTGATTTCATCGACTTTATGTTCTTGTTCACCATGGGAAAGTGCACATCCATGCCCCTCACACCCAAAGGTCCACTCGTTAAATGCTATCAACAAAGGTTCCAAGCGATCCCAAATGAGGTACCAAGGCCCCGCACCATTGGTACAACCCACTCTTGAGAAACCCGTCAACCAAGAACCCAAACCTAATCTAGAGGAGGAGTACAAGGAACTCCACCAAGAAAAACCGGTTCTTGAAGTCTTAGCTCATGCACCTTATTACAATCCTTTAAAAGAAAAATATGAGAGAGAACTAAAACTTGGAAAACATGGGTCCACGTTTGTGAAAAATAATTTACCTAAGAAGTTAGACGATCCTGGGCTATTCACTCTTCCGTGTAGGCTTGGAACCTCCAAACCTCTCGATGCTCTAGCCGACTTAGGATCATGCATTAATCTTGTTCCGTTATCCCTCCATAGAAGCCTTAACTTAGGTAAGATAGAACCAACGGAAAACATCTTAGGTCTAGCGGACGGTAGTATTGCATATCCGGTAGGGATAATAAAAGACATGGTAGTACACTTAGGAGAATTGACTCTTTTGGCGGATTTCCATGTGCTAGACATGAATAAGGACCCGACATGCCCATTGTTAGTAGGAAGGGGATTCTCAGCTACCGCTAGTGCCATCATTGGTTGTAAGATGTCTAAAATAGTGGTAGGAGAAGGGAGTGCTAGGTCAATTTACGATGTCTAAAAGCATATTTACTACAAGGAAGAGGAAACCCCCCATGAGATTAGGTTGGATAGAACGCCATCTAGATATGGACCTTGGATTAATAAAGACTTCATAGGTCCCCAACGACCTTTCTATCTAGATGAAGCCTTTGCTAGTAAAGCAACTTTCCATGAAAAAGAATTGGCTAGGGACATGGAAGTGAACCCGTTCGAGGATGCCTTAGTGTTTAGGAAGATGACCGAGTTCCTAGGAAGCTTGCCCATCAACCTTGTCATGAATAAGTGGAAAGTTGAGAGCGATAAGCCTAAGCATAAGTGGAATTGGGATAGACCGCCTAGTGATGGTAATGGAGAGTGGCACATTAGGATAACGATCTATGACCCCGATGGAGAAAAGTTTGAAAAGGCATACCGAACTAAGCGTACCACTAGGAACTTAAATGATAATTTTGATCCTTATGACATTCTTGAGGATAAGCTTACTTATATAGGTACGTAGGAGCACGACTTCGAGTCTAGTTACAAGACTCATAAATAAAGAAAAGCGCTTCGTGGGAGGCAACCCATGCTTAATTGTTTGCTTGTTTGTGTGTCGTATATCTTTTATTGATTGTTTATTCTCATGTTTGAATTTGTAAAAATGCTTTATTTTGTCTTTAACCTCATCTTAATTACATATAAAGGTATTTTACAAAAAGGATAAGTGTAGGGAGGATTACACACGTTTTCAAAAAGAACGTAAACATGAGAATTACAATTATTAAAAGATATACATGTGTGTTTGTTAGAGTCAAATGCTTGTATCGAGTCATAATGAATGTTTTGCATAAATGTTTTCCAGATTCTTAAGATATAAATTTTCCAGAATTTTTTCCAGAAAATTGCAGACCAGTTTCTGTCATGATAACCTGACGGCGTCAGGATCGCAACCTGAAGGCGTTAGGAGGAGTAGAAACAGCTTATAAATTTTTTCTCGTTTTCTGTGCTACTTATAAATTTTTGGAATTTCTCAGGTCTTAATTTTCCAGAAAATCTGCAAACATCCATTCCACAATCATTATATCCTAGTTTAGTAGAGTCATATATAGTGTTACCGTCGATTTTACGCGAAGGTTTCGTTTGTTTTCTTCAAGTGTGCAGGTTTTATTTATCAAGAAGAAGATACATAAGATTGGATGGAGCTTTTCACGTATATATTCTTCTTGGAAAGAATTTAACCACTACTTCACACACGGATCCTACCGAGCTAATCAGGGGAGTATTAGTTTCTTTCCTTTTTAATTACCTTCCATTATCATAACTTTGATACTTTCGGGGAACATTGGGGACAATGTTCAGTTTAAGAGTAGGGAGGGAAAATAAAACGAGAACTTTGAAACTATGCTTATCCTTGACTATTTGCCTTGTCCAATATCATTTGTGTAATAAACCATGAGAAATATTGGTTAGGGTAATTTTGGCACCAAATATAAAATTTTTCATGACATGTAGGAGTGGCCCATTAGTCTTAATAAAGCGTCTCATGGATAGGAAGTTATATGACTAGCACAAAACCCTTTACCACTTAAAATTCCACCCAAAATGTGAGGATCGCCCTTAGATTTGTAGGAATTAAAGCATTCATCTTTAATGCTTCAAGATTGTACCGGTAGTATAATAGATTCTAGAACTTGTTTTGTGATGCATTTCGAGATCGCTAGTGAGACTACACTTGTGTAGTTAGGAATAACTAAATGATAAGAGGCATTAGGATAACCCTTGTTTGATACCTGTGTTATAATTACTTCTTCCACATTGGTTGAGTAATTCCCCCACACCCTTGCGTTGTACTCATTTTTAGTACACGATACCACTAGTTAACCCCTCAGAGCCTATCCCTTTCGCGGTTCTCGTGATGTTTCAGTTTTCCAGAATATCACTGAAGAGCATTGTTTACAATCCACCCCCAAATGTACACCCAAATCGCCTTAGCCTACCTTGTATGCACTCACTTTTAGTGCATTATTGTTATCATACTAAACCCTTAGTTCAATTAACTAGTTGCTTGCATAAGTTGCTAAGTCGAGTCATATCCTTTGTACACAGTTTTGGGACGATTGGGACTCATGGGAAAAGTTAAATTTTATGAAGTGACGGGGAGGAACGTTAAATTCAAATTCCCTTTATTTACGTAATAATGTACTCCAAGTGTTTTGATCTTTTCAATTCGGGTCAAATTAGTGTTAGAGTAATAAAAACTCAAGTGTAGGGATGTGCCTATAAATCCCTATTATTTTGATGTTATCGTAAAGGATGGTAGAGTAAAAGTGTATGAAAAAAAATTGAAAAAAAAGAGTGTTGAAAAACAAAATGAAAAAAACATACGGGCTACCATCCTACATCTATCTTTAAATTTATGTTTGTTTATTTCAAATTTATCTAGAGTTTAGAGTGTCGAGTCTTGTCTTAGCAACGCCATTCTTCTCATGCTTGTAGCATAAAGATTTTTGACTTGCCACCACTAAATCGCCTATCCCACCAAACCTTTTGTTTTCCTACCGTAAGCCTAACGTTACAACCCTTTAAAAGACCTCTTAAATAGTTTTTCCTAGGTGCTTACACCAAAGCGATAGAGGTTTGATCTAGTCTTAAGCCTATGGTAATCTATGTACTAGGACCGGTTAATGAGTGTTTATCTTCCATTTCCAACTTGATATATTTCATATACACCCGAGAGATGAGAGTATCCAAACACCACTTGTGAGGTGCTAGTATGTAATTTTTCGTGCTTGTTATGACTTTTTCGGGGCTTATACTTGTTGTGAATTGTTCTAAACTAATGCTTCATGACCCCTAACTTATAAATTAATTGGCCAAAAGCACATTTGCTTGAGGACAAGCAAATACCAAGTGTAGGGATATTTGATAAGGATTTAAATGATACACTTTTGAGGGGTCATTAAAGCCCTTAATCGACCACTTTTATATCCGTTACTGCTTAATTTCATTCCTTTTCACTTTTTAGGTCTCTTGAAGGTAAATTGCTGGAATGACACTTATTTGGACGAAAAGGCGTGAATATATGAAGAAAATGGCCAAGTCAAGATCAAGACACTCAAGCTGCTGGAATAGAAGGTGACGGCTTCAGAGTTATAAGACGACACCGTTGCAACGTGCTCCAAATTTGTGACGAATCAGTAGCGAAATTGCTATTTTACACCCGATGGCGTCAGGTTTTAAAGAATAGGGCGTCACAACTCAGACGCCCTAGATTCAGATCCAGACGGCGTCAGAAGCTGAAGCCGACGGCGTCACAACCATAAGGTGATGCCGTCACAAGGTTAACGTGGTCAAGACGAAACCCTAATGGCGGCGATCTGACGGCGTCACATTTAAAGAGTGACGTCGTCGCATGTTGTAACTCTATATATAGAATTCGAATTTCAGACTTTTTAAAGAGGTAGTTTTGTGGAGTAAAACCTTAAACCGAATTTTGGCTGTCTTGGGCAGTATCTTAGGGTTCTCATACCCTATTTTACAACAACATAAGCAATTTACTTTATTGATTCAATTATTTCTTCAATTGTATGTGTGTATGCTTGCATGTTTTCCATATCCGGCTAATTTACTTGTGTGTTTGCTTAGATCTATGAAACCTAGGTATTGAATATTGATTGGTTGTCTCTTATTTTAATTGTGTGATTGATCTAGGATTGCGATAGGTCATTCGTTGTGTTTTTAATGCTTGAGTAATCTTTGTGAACATTAGTTTATAATCACCTAGAGTTATTGTAGGCTAAACATCCAAAGATAACCTTAGAGTTAGTTTATGAATCCTATAGATTTCGTAGGCAATAACCTTAAGGTAGTCTCAAAAGAGTTACGGAAAAACGCATACCCTACGACCTTAGAAGACACAACGCGTTAAGAATAAGGACGTGACTATTCAACCATCAATAGGAGATAACTAGGGAGTAATAGCATCTAGGTAAACACATCTTTAATTATCATACGAGCACACATCAATTAGACATAGACTACCCCTTAGCTTAGATTAGATAATTAGATAAGTAGAGTAATCGGTAGAAATACCAACCCCCAAATCCAATACCCCGAGATTCGTACTTTTCAATTTCCTAAAAAATATAAAAAGATAAAAAATAAATCTTCCTCAACCCCAACCTTAACGTAGTAACTTCTCACTAGCATTCCTATTCCCCTAGAGAATGATATCAATACCCGAGGCTTACCCTAATACTACACTACAACGATTAGGTTCACTGCCTAGGGTGTTGAAAAACTTGTTTGACGAAAAGGAAGTTCCTTTGACCCCGAACGCGCGTTGTACGCGTATCAAAAGTCATGAACCAAAAAACTATTTTGAAGCTTCTAAATCTATCTATTGGACTGATGCTATGAATAATGAAATTGAGGCTTTATATAGAAATGATACTTTTGAGATCACTATTTTACCTCCTGGTAGAAAAGCTATAGGAAGTAAATGGGTGTTTAAGATTAAGTATAAGTCTGATAGAGAAATAGATAGATACAAAGCTAGAGTGGTTGTTAAAGGTTTTAATAAAAAAGAAGGAGTGGATTATAAGGAAACATTTTCTCCTGTTGTTAAGATGGTCACTGTTAGATGCTTGCTTAATATTGTTGTTCAAAATAATTGGCCTATTTTTCAACTTGATGTTAACAATGCGTTTCTTTATGGTGATCTTGATGAGACTGTATATATGAAATTACCAGAAGGGTTCTTCCCTGAAGGTGATAACAGAGTATGCAGACTTAAAAAGTCTTTATATGGTTTAAAGCAAGCTCCTAGACAATGGAATGCTAAACTTACATCCGCTCTTATTGAAAATGGCTTTACTCAAAGTAAAAGTGATTATTATTTATACACTAAGTCTAAAAATGATGTGTTTATTGCATTGCTTATTTATGTGGATGACATTATTATTACTGGAAATAATGTTGATGAAATTAACAACTTCAAAGTTTTTTTTAAAACCAAGTTTATGATTAAAGACTTAGGGAAATTGCAATATTTTATTGGTATTGAAGTTGCTGATACTGAAAAAGGGATTTTTTAAAATCAAAGGAAGTATTGTTGAGATCTATTAAGTGAGTATGGTATGCTTGGTTGCAAACATGCTAAAACTCCTTTGCAGTCTAAGCTTGTTATTTCTAATGAAGCTACTGATAATGATCCTTTACTTGATAACATTACTGATTATCAGAAGCTTATGGGAAAACTTATTTACTTAACCAATACTAGACCTGATATTTCTTATGTTGTTCATTGTTTTAGTCAGTTCATGCATTCACCACTTAAGTCTCATCTCAGAATAGCTTTTAAGATACTTAGGTATCTAAAAGGTGCTCCAGGTTTAGGTACTCATATTACTAAGAACTCTGGTATGATTCTTCTTGCTTATTCTGATGTTGATTGGGCTAAGTGTATTGTGACTAGAAGATCTGTCATTGGCTATTGTGTTTTCTTAAATGGGTCTTTAGTATCTTGGAAAAGTAAAAAGCAACCTACTCTTTCTAAAAGTTCTACTGAAGCATAGTATAGAGTTCTTGCTTCAGTAACCAGTGAAGTAATTTGAATTTTGAAAATTTTAAAGGATCTTGAGATTACTGGTCTTTTACGTGTTCCATTTCACTGTGATAATAAATCAGCTATTAAAATAGCTGCCAACCCTGTTTTTCATGAAAGGACCAAACACCTTGAGACTGACTTGCATTTTGTTAAAGAAATTTTTTTAAATTGTGTTGTCAAAACTGTTAAAGTAGATTCTGCAAATCAAATTGCAGATATCTTTACTAAAGGGTTAGATACATTACAACATAATTTTTGGTTAAGAATCTTAACATGTTTGACATATATCAGATATCAGATTAAGGGATGATGTTGAGAATAATAATCTTGTGCTTATTCTGTATCTGATAAATCTTATTATTGATGTTTTTATGATTGCAGAATAAGTGATTTGAGCTTATTTGATGATATAAGCTATGGAGTTGGATATTGAAGTTTAGAGATTCATGAGCGACTTGAAGTGGAAATATATTAGTCTTTGTGATGCTGATTTTATACTTTGGGAGCTTATTAGCAACTTGGTCAAAGTTGGAGGTTCTAATCAAAGTGTTGTTGCTATATATAGTGAGAGACAAATCTGGATTTCATTTATTCTGATATAAACGATTTCTCTCTCTACAAACTCTCTCAATAATCTGCTCTCTTTGTAACCCTAATTTGTGTTCTTGATTCTCTTGATCAAAACACTTGTTTCTACTGTTGTTTATACTTGATTAAGATCAAGTATATTGTTGACTTGTTGATTAACTGTTTGAGAACAATTTCTGGTGATTGTAATACTTTGTTTGTGAGTAATAAAAGTGTTTTGATATCAATTGAATATGTTTTTCTTCACAAAGCCTTGAGAAACTGTTGAAACTAGCAGACCTTGATAGATCTTGAGCTCTCGTAGATCGTTAGTATTGCTTATGTAATCACAAACAAACTAATAGAAAATCTCTACAACTTGTATTCTTTAGCGGAATATAAACAAAAGTATAAACACAGATAACTAAGAACTCGTTGATCCTCTATGGATCTTTATATTGATTCTAAAACTTTGTTTTTCAACTTGTAAACTCGTACATAATTCATTCTATTGTGTTCCTTTTATAGACAAGGAACCCTAACTTGTTCTCTAAGAAACGTAAAACTAAATAAGATATACACAATCACTTCCTAATAAAGCTCATGCATATCCTAACTAACTATAGAATATGCGGAATACTATTTCCACAGAAACAAACTACGAACTATATAACTTCAGCAGAATTATGTCTTCGGTAGAATCCAGTACACTTCAGCAGAATCCCTTCAGCAGTAATTTCAGCATAATCCATACTTCACATAATTCCCAACAATCCTCCCCTAAAACCAATACCTTCAGCAGAAATTTTATGATTACAAAACCAACTATTGTAGAATCCAAGATCCTGACTCAACTAGGGTATAAGCATTATTGATTGATTGATTGATGCACAGCGGAATAATAATAACAATCAACATTACTAATAAGGTTTTCTTTATTGAAAATAAAAACTATTACTACTACAACTACTATACGCTCTATGCGTTAATTAGACTCTCATTAGAGATGTCTACTAGGAAATGGAATGAAAAGATGATCTGTAACCTACGCCTACCCTCTTTATATCGGAGAGGGAGGTGTTACAAACCCTAATAGTATTAGCTTACTAGAAAAGCTAACTATTAAAATACATAGTAGGTCCTCATTGTTTCTTCTTTCTTCATTATTGCTCGTTTTGTAATCTTATTCAGCAGAATTCTTATTTAGAAGAATTCACTAATTCAGCAGAATCCATCAGCAGAATTCTTATTTAGAAGAATTCCCAACATAAACAATGACAAAAATGTACATGGTCCACATGAGAAATAAACTATTGGCATATGGAACCATGCCCATTAATGGCCACTGCATATACATAAAAACAATTATATCACCATATTAAGCCATTGACCCACTGAAGACAATTACTTGCAGATTCCCAATTTTCCTCAGTGCAGACAGTAGGAACCAGTTCACATGAAGGCATATACTGAAATACCTTACTGTAGCCGAATACTTAAAGGGTCCCTTAACCAATGTTGCCAATCTATCACTTTATACTTATTTGCTCTTCGAACGATCCACTCATAGCTCTTTAGTTGAATGTCTTGAACGATTCTATTGGCACTAGACACTTTTTTTCTAAATACACGGCCATTCCTTTCTTTCCAAATGAAATACCCGATAGTCCAAATAACTTCTTGCCAAACTTTAGATAATTTGGTAGGAATGTTAATGTTTCCAAATGATGAAAAAAATTCACCAATCGAGAAAGCATTAACAACTCCCAGTTTCCACCACTTATAAATTCTTTCCCACACACTAATAGCTAAGTCACACGTAACCAAATTATGAGTGCATGATTCCGTCACGTTATTACAACTTGGACAAAGAACCTAATCCAAGTCTATGCCTCTTCTATCTAGCTCCACACGAACCGGTAGTCTTCCCTTCAAAGCTCTCTACACAAACATGTTCACTTTTTTAGGAACTAACTTGTTCCACCGCGTTTCTTGCCAATCACCTTCCACATGAAGAATCTTTTCCTCAATCAAGCTTGAAAGCTCTTTGACCGTGAAAATACCGTCTTCAAATATCTTCTACCTCCATCTATCCCTACAATTATTAGATATAATGACATTTTGCAACAATGCTAATAAATCATCCAAATCATTACGCGCCCTACCCCTAATGTCTCGAATCCAATCCCACCCCCAACCCCATGGCCCATTTACCCACACCCCCTTCTCCTTCATGCTGCTATCCTTATTCCTATCTAGATGATAAAGCCTTGAGAATCAATCACAAAGTCTTCGATTATCCACCCAATTATCACCCCAAAACCTAATGTCATTACCATCCCCAACACCCCCACACAAGAAGAAGAAAACTCAATCCCCAACCCCTCAATCTCCCCCTACCCTTACAGTATCCTGCCACACACCCCCACCTATAACCGCCCCTCCACCGGCCCTATAGTCCCCTAACCCACCACTAACCCCATGAATACTTTTAATTACCCTTAACCATATAGATGCATTATAAATGCCTCGATTTGACTTAGCTACATTCTTAGTATTTTAGATGCACCATAATATCTTTTCTAGCTAAAAATTAGATGCACGTACATATATTAGATGCATTTTATCAAGTTAGAAAAATCTTGTGTATTTTTCACACTCTGATGGTCAAATTTGTTTCTAGTACTACTTTGCATCTTTTTCACTTCAAAATCACTTTCGAAACTAATTAGGATGCATATAAATGAACAAAGATGCATCTAATTCAAGTCGATGCATCTCAAATGTGTGTTATAAATATTTCTAATTCTTCTCATTTCAAGTTTCTTTTCGTTGGATCCTTACCCTAATACCCACATGTAATAAGGTTGTCAGTCATTTGTATAATTATTATGTTTCAAGTCAACGAGCCACTGTAAAATAATTAAATCAATAATGGCTCATTGAAATATGCTAGATGCCAAAGCATATTCTCTATTATTCTCTAGATTGTTGGCCTATAAAGGCGTTTGCATTTCCTTATAATGATCATCCTATCACTCGTCAGAAACCTCTTACTATCATCATTGTAAAATATTCAAGCGTTCGTAAGTTTTAATAAAAAAATGTGTTGAAATACTTACACCTTAATATTTTAGTTTTTGAACTTTGGTACACTATAAAAATTTTGGAAAACATAAAAATCTAATTCTTAATACATCCATGCGGTCTCTAATTTAAGCTAGTAATAAAGCCCTAATTGGATGGTTGACTTTAAGCTGGTGTCTAAAAACTATTGGATATGTCGGTTCCATTAATGATTCACGTTTTGTTGTCATAATTAGATAATTTTATGGTCGTCTTGCGAATTTTGATGGTCTCATGTCATTACTACAAAAAGCCTCTTAAGTATAAACCAAGATACATATGTATCAATAGCGCATGAACTAATTAAAACAAAGCCTCATTATGTATATATATTGTTAGGATTTAGAAAATCCAGTCATTAAAGTGTCGGTCACCTCATGGATATGTAATCGTTAGAAAGCTCGTAGTCGTGGTCATTAAATTGTAGTTAGTATTTAGTTAAGTAACACCGTGGAGGACGGACTGGTCTTTACCTATTGTATGCCTGATCCACAGCCCGTAGGTGGCGAGTCTTGTAAGAAAACTATAAATACCCTCTACCTCCCAAGGTAGAGGGTTGGAGCTTCAATACCATTTTTCTTTGTTTCTCATAGTTCCTAACTCTCTTCCCTTTCTCTCTTTAAACATTTGTATACGCCCCATATGGATATGGTTTGATGTGTTTGTGAAATCCTATATCTTACAATTGATATCAAGAGCCATGGTTTGATCACTCATCTTTCATGCTCTTTGTTTTGGTGGATTTCATAAGGTTTTTGGGGTTATAAGTGTCTAGGAGAGTTTGAATCATTTGGTCAATTTCTAGTGTTAAAGTTTGAATTTTGATTGTACTTTTATGTTTAGGATCATCATATGTGTTTAGGTTTTGAATTGGAAGGCTTAAATCATTGTGGTTTGGTTGTTTTTTATTGATAAAGTGGTTGTTTTTGAAAAGTGTACGAAGCTAGTTGAGCCACGGAGTTGCATTTCTTGGAAGCGAGTTATTTTGTTATTGGAAGCGAGTTGGTTTATGCGCTTGGCTATTAAGTGAGTTGATTCTTTAAGCGACTTGGGTTTTAAAGCGACTTGGCTATTAAGCGAGTTGTATTGGCAGCGAGTTGGTTTATGCGACTTGGTTGTTAAGCGAGTTGTCTTTGTATGCGACTTGGCTATTTAGCGAGTTGACCTTTATGCGACTTGGGTTTTAAGTGAGTTGTTTCTTTAAGAGACTTGAGTTTTAAGCGACTTGTCTCTTAAGCGAGTTGATACCAAAGCGAGTTGAATGTTTAGCTACTTGTTTATTGAGACTTGTTACTTATTCGTGCTACATTTTTACGGTTGTTCTTTTGGTTTAGTAAAATCCCGTGAAAGAATCTATTTCCCGGTTTAATCAAAGAATAGTAAAATCTCGTAGAATCTGGAATCATGTCTAACAACATACCTACTATCGTTTCTACTGTTGCTGAGGACGTTCAAGCAGCTGGATCAGATACTCGTCCACCTATGCTTGACAGAACAAATTATGACTCATGGGCTCAACGAATTAGGTTGTACTGTTTGGGAAAGGAAAATGGGGTTAACATTCTCAAATCTATTGATGAAGGACCTTAACAGATTGAGACTACAAGAGACACACTTGAAACTGCTGCGGATGGTACAGTGATCTTAGGATTGGACAGACCAAAGACGTATGATGAGCTCAGTGATAAGGAGAAAAAGAGATACGATGATGATATCAGGGCTTCAAACATTATACTTCAGGGTCTTTCAAAAGACATCTACAAGTTGATCAATCACAACACTGAAGCCAAGGCAGTTTGGGACAATGTCAAGATGCTTCTCTCTGGATCTGAATTAACTAAAGAAGACAGAGAATCACAATTGTATGATGAATTTGAGCACTTTAAGATGAAACCAGGGGAAAGTGTCACTGAATATTACGTGAGGTTCCACAAGCTTGTAAATGACATGAGGAATATTAAGATGAATATGCCAAATATTCAGCTAAACTCAAAGTTTGTGAACAACATGAATCCCGAATGGCACAAATTTGTCACTTCAGTCAAGTTAACAAAGGGTTTGAGGAACACTAACTATGAGCAATTGTATGCATTCCTGCTTCAGAATAAGAGACATACTATGTTTGAACGAATGATTCTTGATCAGTTCAAGTCTAAACAGGGAGAAGCAAGTTCGTCAAATGATTCAACAGCCTTTTACACCAATGTATGAATTACCACCAAAGCTTCTCAAGTCATACCCACGGGTAATGGTAATTACAAGCTCATTCCTGATCCAACATATAAGCCTCCAGACTCTAACACACTCATGGAAAACTTCATCAATCAACTATCTCTCATGGTTAGTCAAAATCTTAATTCCACTCCACACACCAACAATAACCTCAGAACATCATCCAATCCACACAATCAAGCTACTGTCAGAGATGGTAAGGTAGTGGTGCAGAATGTGCAGGATGATTGGGGCAGGTTATGGTAATAGTGGAGCAGGTAGAGGTTATGTGACTAATCAGAATCGTGGAAGGAATACCAATCAAGGACAAGGAAAGCCAATCAAGTGCTACAACTGTGGTGGTGATGGACAAATTGCAAGGAACTGCACATCTCCAAAACGCCCTCAAAATGCAGAATACTTCAGGGACAAGATGTTGCTGGTGCAAGCTCAGTACAGTGGAGCGGTTTTGGATGAAGAAGAGTTCTTGTTTCTTGCGGATGGTAATGCGATAACCTATTATGCTGATGTGGATGAGCAGCCAATTCAGGAAAGAGGTCACAATCATCAAAATGCCTTTCAAGTAGCTGATGGTGATGCATTTGACTCTGATGTCGATGATGAACCTACTGCCCAGACAATCTTCATGGCTAGCATTTCACCAATGGTCTCTCCAAAGGTATCATCACCACAGCAGGCTGGTCCTTCCAAAGATTCAATCATCTCTGAGGTATTAAAACTATACAATGAAGTTGATGAGCAAGAGATGCATAACAAAGTACAATCACATGTAACTAATGAATCAGATATGGATAATGTGGGTAATAGTAATATTGTCCCATATGATCAATATGTGATACAAAGTGAAAGTGAGATTGTACCAAGTGATGCATCTTCTGTAGTCAATGATGACTATGTTTTTGATGAATTCACTCCATGTGCCCCTGATGATTCTGTTATCTCTGAACTGAATGCCTATAAAGAACAAGTTGCTATTTATGAACAACGTGCTAAGTTTGAGTTAACTACCCGTGAGCAGGAAATGGATGACCAAATGCGTACAATTATTAGAAAAAGTAATTTTAGAGAAGAAGTGTTAAAACAAGAGTTAAACTCCTTACAAGAAAAGCTTTCTAAAACTGTTAAGCAAAAACAAGAACTCCAAAATAATGTTAAAGTGCTTAAACAAGAATTTAATGCTAAGGAATCAAAACTTTTGAATGACTTTTCCAAACTAAAAACTTTGAAAAACAAGCTTGAAAATAAGTTGTACGTACAAGGGAATACCATTCAGACTGCTCACATGATCACTAAGCATAGAGTTCTCATCGATAAGCATAGCATTCCCCTCGTAAAGGAACCCAATCCTGAATATGGTAAAGTGCTAGAGAAGCTCAGAAGGTAATATATGATGGTAATGAAATCCTTAAGCCTAGGCAGAAACCTAGTTGCGCTGAGTGCACTGAGGAAGATAGGCAATTAGATGAAGTCTCTAGGGAGAAAATGAGTAAGAAGCTAACAGATCCCGAGTGTGAAAAGCAAAACATAACGTTCAAACCCCATGATTACACTAAATAAAATTGGATTTCCCTGAACAGATTTAAGCCTCAAACTCTATTAACTCCTGAACAAGTTTTTTGGAAAAAGGACATAGATATGCAAAAAGCTAATGCACTTGTTAAAACAAACACTCCCCTTAGGAAAATGCCTCCAGCAACTGTGTATCCTCCTAATACACCAATGCATTTAGTTCCTATATCTATTCCCACTAAGAGCAAGACCTTAATCAGCCTGTATGTTGTTTATCAACTATTTGTTGATTTTGAAAAGACATGTAAGAAAAGAATCACACCTACTGGGATAACTGAAGGGGAGAGGAGTTTTGAGCAAACTAAAGAATGATATTTAACTGAGGTCATGCCTTTCTTTAAACAATTAAAAGGTCAATTTGAGAGTCTTCAAAAGGGGATAGACTCAGATATTAAAGAAATGGAAAAGGAATTTGATGCAATGATTGTTGAGGTCAATGATTATGAACGGGAACTCAAATATAATGAAATTGAAAGGAAGAATCTGCATATCTTAAATGAAAACTTAATATTGAGTTGTGTGGCTCAAGATGTTTTTTATACTGTTACTAAGCATTCTATTACTGCTTCTCAATTTCATGAATTAACAGTTGCTTTGAAAGTTTCCCATGATCGTGTCATTGAGCTTGAAAATAAAAACTCAGAACTAAATGAGAAAATTGATCAGGATGATCACGATAATTTGGTTAAACATCTTTCTAAGCTAGAAGTTGAACATTTTGATTTGCAACTAAAATATCAACATCTCAAACAAAATGTCAAAACCTCAAACATCAAGACATCTTCAAATGTTCCAGAGTTTGATGCACTTTTTGAAATAAACAAACGTGATGAACAGATTCATGCTCACTGTAACACGATCAGAAAGTTGAAAGCCCAAATTTCACAATTAAAGGGTGAAAAGAACAATGTGACTGGTTCCCAAATGCCTCCTCCTTTAGATTCTCAGTGTTCTCAAACTTTTCATCTTCAAAACTTGGTTAATGTTTTACAAAAGGAAAATGAGAGTTTTCTAGAAGAAAATGAAAAAGTGAAACGACACTTTAAAGAGTTATATGATTCAATGAAAGTCACTCGTGACAAGAACAACCAAAAAATAACGTCTTTACAAAACGAAATTGAGAATCTGAGGAGTCAGATAAAAGGGAAAATGTCACTTGTCTTCAATGAGAATGTTGCATCAAAGTCATCTGCAGACTCTAAATATACTGTGACTGTTAAATACATTCCTCCTCATCTTAGAAATAACGAACTTGTGTTTCATAACTATTTTGCTCACCTTAAGGAAAGTCTAGAATGTCTCCGTGAGATTGCAGAAGAGGATTACATAAATAAGCCACTTGATAGAGAAATTAGGTTTGCTTGCATTCAGGCCAAACGATCTCAAGAGCTGTTAGAATGTTTAAGAGCAACATGTCCTAAATCCTTATGTGAGAAAGATAAAGCTGTGATGCCTTGTTCTATGCCTAGTGCTAAGTATGCAACCCATTCTATGCCCAGTGTTAAGACAGTGTACTCTAAAGTGCCTTCAAGTAGTTCAGATCCCTGCACTTCTAGTTCAGGAATGCAAAAGGTAGCCCAACCAACTAATGTTCCCATAATTCCCTCTACAGGAGTAATCAGTGATACAAAAGCAAGCGGGTCAAAGCCTCCAGGCAATACAAAGCAAGATAGGACCTCGCAAGCTAAGAATGTCCAATGGAAGAAAGTTGAAGATCACCCTAGGAACATTAAGTTTGAGTTGAATAAAACGAATCGTGTTGATTCTAGTATTAGCTATAAGTGTACTGTAATTAATTCAATTTCTACTACTTTTGGCAAAACATGTAATGATGATTGCTTGGTTTCTGTTACTAATCATGAATGTGGTGTGAATGATTTGATTAATGCTGTTAAATGCCCTGTTAAGATTGTTTATGCCAAAAATCATGCTAAGAAGGCTAGAAAGCAATGGCGGAAGAAGGTTAGAAAACATTGGAAACCCACAGGAAGGAAATTTAGTAACATAGGTTATCAGTGGATACCTACTGGCCGCAAATTCAATCTTAATGAGATGTGCCCTAAATTATCTAGATCAATGCCCATTAGGAAATGGATGCCTACTGGTAGAGCTATTCCCTTAAGAAGTGAACATACTTTGAATAGGTCTAATGCACACACTAGCACTGCATCAATCCCTGATGATTCCATTGTTTCTACTTCTGATGTGGGTGTTCCAATTATTGTTACTAACCAAATGGAACCCATTCTTGCATGGGGATCCCAATTATCCAGTTATCCATTCTTGTCTGTGTTCAACTGCAGATCGTTCAAATCGTTCGGTGGTACCTGGACTCAGGCTGTTCCAAGAATATGACTGGAGATCGGTCGCGGCTAATGAACTTCATGAGTAAATTCATCGGGACTGTTAGATTCGGGAATGATCATTTCGGTGCAATTATAGGTTATGGAGACTATGTTGTTGGTGATAGTGTAATCTCCAGGGTATATTACGTTGAAGGTCTTGGTCATAACTTATTCTCTGTCGGTCAATTCTATTATTCTGATCTAGAAGTAGCCTTCAGAAAACATACGTGTTTCGTTAGAGAACTAGATGGTGCAGAACTTTTAAGAGGAACACGTGGTTCAAACCTATACACCATCTCTATCGAAGATATGATGAAGTCTTCTCCAATTTGCTTGTTGTCAAAGGCCTCGAAAACAAAGTCATGGTTATGGCATCGTCGTCTCAATCACTTGAACTTCGGCACCATAAATGATCTTTCCAGAAAGGACTTAGTAAGAGGCTTACCTAGACTAAAGTATGAAAAGGATCATCTTTGTTCAGCATGTCAATTGGGAAAAAGCAAGAAGTATGCCCACAAACCCAAACCTACAAACTCAGTTATGGAAGTTCTACATACCATTCACATGGATTTATGTGGACCCATGAGAGTGCAGACTATTAACGGGAAAAAATATGTGTTAGTTGTGGTTGATGATTACTCTCGATTTACATGGGTTAAGTTCTTAAGGACAAAGGATGAAACTCCTGATATCATCATTAAACTCATCAAACAGTTGCAGGTTCGGCTTAACAAAACTGTCAGAATCATCCGAACAGACAATGGAACTGAGTTTGTCAATAAGTAACTTAATGAGTTTTATGAAAGTGTTGGAATCAGTCATCAAAGAAGTGTTCCACGAACTCCTCAACAGAACGGTGTAGTTGAAAGACGAAATCAAACTCTTGTGGAAGCTGCAAGAACAATGTTGATTTACTCAAAGGTTCCGACGTTTCTCTGGGCTGAAGCCATTGCCACTGCATACTACACTCAAAATCGATCCCTAATTCACACATCTCATGGAAAAACTCCATATGAAGTTGTCCACAATCGAAAACCTGATCTATCATTCCTTCGTGTGTTTGGTGCATTGTGTTATCCAACTAATGAGGGTCAAGATTTAGGTAAACTGAAAGCTAAAGCGGACATTGGAGTATTTGTAGGATATGCACCAAACAGAAAAGGATACAGAATCTACAACAAAAGAACCCGAAATATCATGGAAACAATTCACGTTATGTTCGATGAGCTGACCGGTCAAATGGATCCAGGACAATCCAGTTCTGGACCCGCATCACAACCTTCATCAAGTAGTCTCATCAGTTCTACTCTTGTACAAAATCCCTCACTAGCAACTCCATATGTACCACCTTCAGAAGTTGCTTTGAAGACATTGTTTGGTCCAATGTTTGATGAACACTATGAGCCAATTGCTAATGATCTATCAAATCCATCAACAGAGGCTGCTAATATCCATGACAACGTAGATAACCCTTCAGTTTCTATGTCATTGAGTCAAGAAGCGCCTACTGCTGATCACTCTGTATCATCTTTAATTCATCAATCATCAAATGTACATCATGGAATTGTTTCTGGCACCTATGATGGAGATAACCCCTTTGCTACTCCCGAAGATGCTCCCTTTGAGAACATATTTGCTCCTGAACCATCTTCATCAGAAGAAAATGACTCTGCTACTTCAGTTCCTCAACAACAACCACACAAACACATGATAAAATGGACACATGATCATCCATTGGACAACATCATTAGAAATCCTTCTCGTCCAGTATCCACTCGTAAACAACTTGCAACTGATGCCTTATGGTGCTTCTTCAACTCTGTACTCTCTAAGATCAAACCAAAAGATGTTAAAATTGCCATGAATGAAGACAGCTGGTTCAATACCATGCAAGAAGAAATTCATGAGTTTGATCGACTAGATGTATGGGAATTAGTACTTGCTCCTGACTGTGCTATGATCATTGCTCTTAAGTGGATCTTCAAAGTAAAACTTGATGAGCATGGTGATGTATTAAAGAACAAGGCTCGATAGGTTGCAAAAGGATACCGTCAAGAGGAGGGTATTGACTTTGAAGAATCATTTGCTCCAGTTGCACGTATCGAGGCAATCAGAATCTTCCTGGCTAATGCTGCTAGTAAGAATATGGTAGTCTATCAGATGGATGCAAAGACGACTTTTCTTAACGGAGATCTTAAAGAAGTCGTATACGTCAGCCAACCTGAAGGCTTTGTGAATCCAGAGCATCCTACTCATGTCTATCGCTTGAAGAAGGCTCTTTATGGTTTGAAGCAAGCTCCAGGGGCATGGTATGATACGCTATCAAAGTTTCTTCTATCTACTGGATTCAGCAAAGGAGCAGTTGATCCAACATTGTTCACCAGAAAGTTGTCAAGATATACGTCGAAGTACGTCTGGAGGTGCTCAGTTTTTGGGTGATAAGCTTGTGAGCTGGTCTTCAAATAAACAAATGAGTACTTGTATATCCTCTACAGAGGCTGAATACATACCCATGTCATCTTGTTGTGCTCAAATCCTATGGATGAGATCCCAATTATCTGACTATGGCTTTGAATTCAACAAAATTCCTCTGTACTGTGATAACAAAAGTGTCATTGCTCTCTCTTGCAACAACTTTCAACATTCAAGAGCAAAGCACATCGACATTCGACATCATTTTATTCGAGAACAAGTGGAAAATGGTGTGGTAGAACTCTATTTTGTGAGGACTGAATACCAGTTAGCAGACATCTTCACCAAAGCTCTTCCTAGAGAACGTTTTGAGTTTATCATTTCACGACTTGGTCTAAAGAGTCTACAACCGGAAACACTCAAACGTCTTCAAGAGGAAGACGAGGAGTAAATGTTTTCTTCATCTATCTCTTGTATATAGTTATTCAAAAAGCAAAATACAAAATTTCAAAACCCTCAAAAGAAAATAGAAAAATATAAAATTTTCAAAATCCATAAAAATTAGAAAATCTTGAAAAATCCCAAAAATATTGTCATTTTGTCATGTTTTTCTTGATTCGATAATATCTACGGACTTTGTGTTGACATTCAAAGAATGTCACGGGTTTTTAGATGTTCTTCGAATGTACATATATTTATAAAAAAAAATGAGACGGAGAAAAATGGTGGTTGTCATTTCAGGCAATAACCCGGTTTTAAAAGAAATAACAGAGCCATGCTTAATCTTAAATTTTCAAATCTCATGCTCTGATTCTATAAAAAAATGTTTGTCGCCAAAAAGACAAATGTTTCTTTCCAAATATTTTTCCTTTTAATGATTCTTTTGTAAAATATTTGTCATCTAATGAAAACAAAATTGCTTTGAAAATACCTTGGACTCTATTTTTGAAAATCATCCGGACTTATCTTTTGTCAAAATCTCTATCTCTCAATCAACAACTTATGTCATTGATTGAGGGGGAGAATGATTTCAATTAAATCAAAAATGTTATTTTTCAAACAATTGGTACGTAAACGAGCAAGGTCTACTTTTGGATAATCAAAAAGAACAATGTTTTACAATGTTTTTATACAATTGGTTCAAGACCTTGGCTAATGTTATGTTTTCATAAGATACTTAAGCATGTTTGAACATTAGAGTTTTAAAGTCTCAAAATCTTATCCTTATCAGTTGAAATGTTTTTCAAAAGAAAGTCACAATTCTCCTAAAAAGTTTTCAAAATTAATTTAAATCAATAGAGATCACAAATCTCAAAGGATTTGAAAATTGTGATCGGGGGAGAATTTGTGATTTAAATTGGATATAAACTGATAATTTGATAAGTGGTTTAGAAATATAACAACAAGCTTTCCTCCCTACATGTGCCAAACGATTTCAAATTTTCCACACACATGTTAAGGGGGAGCATCTATTTTAAACCAAAAAATGATTGAATCATGATGAATTTGTATCAAATGTGCAGGTTCCTTCTAATATGTGCAAAAATCTTTCGATATATGATGCACATATTGAGGGGGAGCGAATCAAAGAAAACCTCATCCTTCCCAAAGTATTTCATCCAAAGTATTTAAATACTAATTTTGATCGGGAAGGTGATGTAGATATCTTTAGAAAATATTAATCAAAGAAGTGAATTCTTCCTCTTGCCTCCATGTGCCAATATGATTTCAAACATACGATGCATATGTTGAGGGGGAGCCTTTTTCTAAAATATAAAAAACAATTCAGGTACAAAATGCTTTGATAATATATCACAAGTACCTGGTTTCATTTTCAAATGGTTTCCAATTGGTTCCAATGGCAGATGAACAATACCAAAAAGACCGACCCAATTTACTTTATGTATGGTAATATAAGGATGGTTAGGTTAGATATTCATTCCCACGATCCCGCCAGAGCCGAAGGGATCTACCCAGGGACAATCCACTAGATAGTGTAGAGTCCTTAGGTATGATGAAAAAAGGAGAAAAGTGAGATATGGGAAGAGTGCGGACTGAGATAGAGCTGGAACTGGAATAAACCCAACAAGGTTCTAGTAATGAAGTCTCGGTAAGCACTGAAGGGGTTGAAGAATGAAAAAGAAATAAATGTGAAAAGGGTAAAAAGAAATAGCCCTCCATTATTTCAACCTTAGGGCAGAAACCGGGTTCAATACATATGTTACTGGTTGTTACCTAGGTAACACCGGTATTGAAGACAAGACGTCATGGACCCAGTGACGCACTGCACTACATCTTCCCAAGCTACTCAAGTTCCTCTTAAAAGGACTTGTTTCATTCTCACAAGGGAACCTACATTATCTATCGACTTTCTCTTAGAGATGGTTGATATTGAAGAAGGAGACCCTCTCCCTAGTCTCAGGCATAGGAACCAAATGTGCACAATTGAGTATAGAGCCACGAGATCATCAATAAATCTCATTAAGGACACGATCAATGAAGACTCTCTGTTTCACATAATGTGGAAAGAGAGAATATATTTTAAGAGTCCTACGCATTATCCTTGTGGTATTGCCAGAACATCTGAGTGATATGCAAACATATTTACAATGAAGATGGAAAGCCTTCTACAGCCAACATCAAACAAGCTCTTGGTAGGTGGCATGTAAGATATATCCAATAGATCAACCATGTGACAACTGAACAGAAACAATGGGGCGATTCAAAATTTTGAATCAATCCTGGTTCAGGTTATTAATTGACGGATACCTTGAAAAACCGGTCGTTGTGCTTAAAATTCTTTTCTCTAGCACATCGACTGTGTATTAATATTTTAAAATTAAAAGATGTTTATGATTGATAATTGATTTTCCTTAAAACCTTTACTGTATTGCAAAAACACTTTATTTTGAGCAGTACACGATTGTTTTTCAAATCTCTTTTCATCAATCAGTGAATCTCAAATTCGCTGGTTCACTCACTCCGTGTTGTCTTCTTTGAGGCGTTCCGGTTTGAGAACGGCTAGAGCAGCTGCTAAACCCTGTCAAGGAGATTCTTCGGAATTATACCTGATTATAGGCAGTACTTGTACTGATCAACGGGGAACCGTGGGCCGTGTACCTCAATTCAACGAAAGTGATCAAAGACACCTTCGTGCGCTTTATTGCTAACTGTTGTATGCAGGTACACCCAACGTTTGCAGCTGATCAGAATGGAGAGGTCAATCCATAGCCGCATGCTCACACAACACATTCATTTTCAAAGAAATCATGATTAGTACATCAATGACTCTGATATTCTCACTCCATGCTTCTGCTACGCTGCTGCAAATATCATGAATCAACTAAAGCTTCCGCTACTCTGATGAAAAGAAATCATGATCTAGAATGTGAGCATGTCGGTCCACTGTCACAACATCACATAATGTCAACATTACAATGGAAGAGTCATAGATTTATGCAAGCTGATGATCTCAAAGCTGGCTCAAAACTCATCATCACGTGGATCAGTTAAAGACCTCCACTTGAATTATCCAAACATGCAAAACATGAAGAATCAAAGACTACGGGCTACTGAGCAAAGAACTTAATCAAGAATCCTAGAACAATCAAATGTAATATCTTTTGTATTCATTGTAAATTGAGGTGACCTCCCTTAGGGGGAGATTGTTAGGATTTAGAAAATCCAGTCATTAAAGTGTCGGTCACCTCATGGATATGTAATCGTTAGAAAGCTCGTAGTCGTGGTCATTTAATTGTAGTTAGTATTTAGTTAAGTAACACCGTGGATGACGGACGGGTCTTTACCCTTTGTATGCCTGATCCACAGCCCGTAGGTGGCGAGTCTTGTAAGAAAACTATAAATACCCTCTACCTCCCAAGGTAGAGGGTTGGAGCTTCAATACAATTTTTCTTTGTTTCTCATAGTTCCCAACTCTCTTCCCTTTCTCTCTCTTCCCATATGGATATGGTTTGATGTGTTTGTGAAATCCTATATCTTACATATATAATAAAAGTGCATGAAATTTTGTGGTCGTCGTCAAGCGGTGATCCTATTCAATGACACCCGCTTGCACTTTCCTGAAGACTGCCCTATATAATTTATTTTTGTAAATGTTTTATAAGCTAGTACCAAGTTATTTTTTCGCATCTCACGTCACTATAAGAATGTATTCATACCGCCAAAATATCCTTTGTTGCAAAATAAAATAAGATTTACTTAATATAGCTGTTCAGCTACACTTTGATTTGTTAAAAAAAAAAAAAAAAAAAAAAAAAAAAAAAAAAAAAAAAAAAAAAAAAAACTAGATGGCTAAACTGTAATCGCACATAATAAATCTTAGGGTCCGTTTGGTTTGTAGGTAGGTTTAGGATTAAGATTTGGATTTGGATTTAAATTTGGATTTGGATTTGATATAAGAGAGAGAAAATTATTTAAAATTATTTTATTCTTTAAAATATAATTTATAAACATTTTTAAAAAAAAAATATATAGGAAAGAGATAGACACATAAATATGATAGGGCCCACATTGTCATAAAACCACCCAATTGACCCACCTTTTACATATCCCCTAATATTTAGGTTATAATCCCAATCCCAAATTATAAAAGGTTAACCAAACAATTGATTTTCATCTTTTTAACCCAAAGCCACCCTATGCCCATAAACCAAACGCGCCTTTAGATTGGCTAAACTGTAATCAGACTTATAAACCACAATTTTAGTTCAGGGTTAACTATTAGAACTCGATAACTACACATACCATGTCCGACACCTTCGTATCTTGCAGACTCTATAAACAATCTACATGCCAAGTTCGAATTCTACATATGTGGTGTAAGAAATGTAGTGTATATATATAATGTAAGATTGTTAATTTGTATTTTGTAAAAAAGTTAAATTATTAAGCGTAAAAATTGTGTGGTTCATTTTCAAAAGGTTTCTACTTTCTAGTATAGCTAGATGGACTTTTTGAAAGAGCCCATACAAAATGAAAAAAGGTTTAGTATATGTCTGGAGTATGGACAGGCCCAAAGTATATCGAATAGTACTATAGTAGCAACAAGATAATTTGAAGATTTATTAAAACGAAAACCCAAGAGATAAAGCCCGAGAAAAACAAGGGGTGTGCAGAATTCGGGTAATACCTACAAGAACCGAGAATCAAAACCGAACCGAACCAAAGGAACTAAACCGAAATTGTAATCAAGCCGAATTTGTCAAAACCGAACCGAACCGAATTAAATATTCGGATTTCGTTTTGGATATGAGGTTAGCAAAATAAAAACCGAATTCACGTAAATTTATATATTTTTTCTATATTTATATAAAGAAAAAAAACATTAAAACTCGTATAAATATAACAATCTTTAAGCTTGACTATCTTTATGCAAAAAATTTATATAATTAAATAAATAAATAATTAAAATTATGTAATTCGGTTTGGTTTTCGGTTATTAGGTTCGTTTTTTTGTTATTCGGTTCGTTTTTTGGTTTTTACCAAGATTTTTTACAGATACTTTTATTAAAAAAGTTGCTATATTTAAAAAAAAAAAAAAAAAAAAAATTATATTATTTCACATATTATTTAAAAAGTCTTCAAAATTTTCCTTTTTGAGCTAAAAATAAGATTAGTTGATCTAACCACTAAAATTATATATTCTATAGTTAGAAAAATAAAGCATAGTGAAAATCTACTTGTTAAAAATTGTTGTATGTTAAGCCTTCTTCGATTGTTTTGTTTATTAACATTTCGTTTTAAATCCTCCAAAGTAAAAAATAAAAAATTTACATCTAGTAAGCTCAACAAATACCTCATGCTTTATAGTATTCAACTTTAACCGATTTTTTTCTTCGAAAGCTCGACCAACGAGAAAAAGTTTTTTTGCTTCACTTTGTCCTTTAGTCTTTTTACCAATGATTTTGATTTTTTTTTTAAATAGAGTCAAAGATAGTTTTTGTAAATTGTTAGATACTTTAAGAATGTGCTTTGAATTTTATTAATAAATGTATATTATACTTCAATATTTTTGTATAAAATCGTACGTATGTTAAAAGTAATACAATATTTGACTCATTTTGTTTGCAATTTAAAGGTCTTTTTATCGGTATATGTATATAATTTTTTTTTTACAAAGAAATCACTAAATATTTGTTAGATATTTTATCAATAAAGTTTGTTATATAAAAAAATCGTAAATAGCTAAAAGTAAAACGTGATTTTCGTAACTCGCTACATAGTCTGTGGGCGTTTTAAAATATATATTTTTTTCCTTTTGAAATGCGACGTTGTTTGTTCCGTAAATGTATAATATAGTAAATAATTAGCAACTGGGCCTAATAACAAAGTGAGATTTAGCTTAAGAAGTTTTCAATGATCATAAAAGAATTAAACTACTCAAATAAGTCTAGTTAAGTACTTGAGAGAAAACTCTAGTTTTCGAGTATCATCATTTCCACTCTTCGACGTGCATTTATCTATGGTTCAACTACAAACCTTACTTGTGTTTGAACTTGTAGTTCGAAATAGTTTTGGCTCTCGTCACTTTATTTTGGATGAGTAGTATTTTCTTCGTTTACGAAAATACAACACTTCGAATTTCAATTTTCATTCAATGCTGGTTCTTTTAATTAGAGTTGAATGTTCGATGTACAAAAAAACAAACAAATTATATGTACACATATATATATAATTTTTTTTTGGGGTGGTTTCAAAGTGAACATACTCAAAAATTTAATATACTTTTTAGTTTTCCACCCACAAACGTTGTATTTGACATTAAATCTTGTTCAACATTGTCAAAACTCAACAACAAGAACGTGTGATTTTATCAACCACCATGTGAATCTTTAATTCCTTCGTCAAGACAATCTTATTCAGATCACCAAGGTATTTATAATGTACAATAGCGGAACTAGGGGGTCTCAAAGTGTCATGGCCCGCCGATAAAATATCGATTTTTAGTAGCATGGTTGTCAGGATCTCGATCATGATTTTAGGATTTTACGATTTTACGATACTGCTAAGCAAAAATGATCCGGATTTTACATATGATCTATAAAAGCTTAAGATCTTATAGGACTCCGATTTTGACCATAGGATCTTAAAATTTAATTCGATCCGGTTTTACTTTACTACAACCAAAAACTAAAAAACTACATATTTATGGATTGTGTTTTGTAGAATTTGAAAAACAACATGTCAATCTTTTTAAACGTTTCATAATCATAATTTAGAACGACATTTCTATGAAACATTTATATAATTTTGTGTTTACGATATATAAAATTTATAGATTTGTATAATATTACAAAAATTATTAACAAAATGACATTATGGTAGAATCTTAATATCTCTATCCGATCGTACGATCTCGATCTTGCAAAGATGAAATCGATCCTAAGTAGGATCTCGATATTGAAAACCTTGCTTAATAGTATTTTACATAAAAGATTTTGGTTTAGCCTAGTTGCATTGGGGTTTGTTAATATTTTTCTAGTTATTGTTTAGTTAGCCGATTGATAAATAAAAATTACACTTAATTCTTAATTATACTTAGCAGTTTCAATAAAAAGTATACCTTTTTTTGAACGGCAAATTATATCAAAGAAAGTAACTAGTAAGGAGCTAGAGCAAATTACGAAAAATGATTTAAGCCAATCATTCCAACAAGAAATTTTATAACCTATAGACTTTAACCAAGAAAAAAAGAAAGTATGATATTATCAAAAATGTAACATTTTATTAGATTATGGGTGCCAAATGTGATATCATTACCAAAACGTCAAATCCACCACAAAGATGAAGCGATGATACCATGCAAGCGATCATTTTTATCTTTTGAACAGGTCCAAAAATCCAACCAAGAATATAGCTAGTCAATAAAAGTACTATCCGGCCAAGGAATGTCACTATGTTCAAAAAAATAGTACTATCCGGCCAAGGAATGTCACTATGTCAGCCCAAATGCGAATGATATACCAAATAGATTTTGCAGTGTGGCATGCAAAATAACTCTAGAGTATGGATCTAGTGAGAAGAATTATTTAAATGAGAAGAGTGAGAAGGAATTATAGCCACACATTTCAAATAAGAAAAATGAAATAATAGAGAGATGCATCTATTTTTATAGATGCATCTAATATTTGTGGTTGTAGTTTCTTCTCATTCTTCTCATCTTAATTATATTTCTCATTTGAGGGGGAGGGGAGGGCTATGGTAGTGTGAGGGGGAGGGGTGCTTGGGGAAACATCATCAAGGTGGGTAGCGAAATGGAGAAAATAGGCCTAAACTTTACGAATTCTTTTAGAAGAAGAGTTGGGAATGGGGAAGACACTAGATTCTTGTTGGATAGATGGGTTGGTGAATTTAGGCTTTGTGATAGATTTCCTAGGTTGTTTAATCTTGAGGGTGAAAAAAATGTTACTGTAAAAAGAAGAGGGGAGTGGAGAAATGGTGCTTGGGTGTGGGTTTGGGACTGGAGGGGGAATCCTAGAGGGAGATCTTTAGGTGAATTAGATAACCTAAACAATTTGTTAAGCGGATCTTCTCCGGGCAAGAATTCTATCGACACCTGGTCTTGGACGATGGGTGGAAATTGTGAATTTTGGGTAAAAGCTCTTAAACAGATGGTGAATTTGAAGATTCTTGGCGAGGAAGCTGATATGGATGAAACTAAATGGTGCAAATACATTCCAAACAAGGTAAGTGTTTTTACGTGGCGTTTGAAACATGGGCGTCTTCCTGTTAGAGCTTGATTTCCTTGGAAAGAGATCAATAATGAGAAGATGTAGTATAATAAGGGTAACTCAAACGTGTTAGGTTTGAGCACCGAGATCGTTCCGAACGAGGGTTGAATGGAATTTCCAACTCACGTCTCAATAATCGGGATTCGAATGAGAAAAGGGGCATAAGATGATGTTATCTAAACTACGGGATAAGGAAAGTAAAAGGAACATATAATCTATGGGAAATCCTAAGAACTATGGCAAACTACGCGAATCTACTCTAAAACGCAAGTACGGAAATTAAACTAAACGCGAATAAAAAGCAAGTACGTCTAATCTACATCCTAAAAATAACCTAAAACTACTTTTACTCTAAAAATGATATTAGAATACTAATTATGAATTAAAACTAATTTTTAGGAATTTTCTTGATTTTATTTTAATTAAAAACTAATTATTAACTAATAAAAATAAACTAATTATCTAAAAATTATGAAAGATAGAGGGAAAAATATGAAAATACTTTCTAAAAATCTAAAATATCACTAAAGACTTTTTAAAACTATTTTTGTATTTTTCATATTAATTTTCTATTTTCTATGAATTTAAATCTATTTAAATCTAATTTAAATTATGAAAAATACCAAATAAAAGGGAAAAAATAAGGAAAAATCTTTTTTATGCTTTTTATATTTATCTTAAACTATTAAAACTGAAAAATTATTTTTTGGAACTTTTTCTCAATTATTTTCAATTAAAGCTATTTAATAATGATTAAAAACTATTTTTAAATAAGAAAAATACCAAACACTGTCTAAAAATTATGAAAAATTCAGGGAAATACTAAAATATTATTCTGAAGCTATTAAAATTATAAAAACTATGTCTTATGTGGGAGAATCTGAAGCTGTAGTGTAAATGACAATGAAATAAGCACTTTTGATTAAGCAAATAAGCTCAACAGTTAACCAACTAATAACAGAAGCTAGGGGATGCTAAAATTACTCTAAAGGAACTTAAAGAACCTACTCCTAACAGCTAATAAGCACTATACCTGAGATTAAAGCTAACTGTTACTAAAGCAATAAGCTAATCAGGCCCTAACTTAGGGCTTATGTAACTACTTATTAAATAAGCTACAGGGGAAAACAAAAGAGTGGAACTCAAGACAACCTAGCAGAGGCTATAAATCCAAAGTTACAGCTATAATGGACAAGTATTGAAGCAAAGGAGATCAAATCAAAACTGCTAAAACTTGTGTAAACTGATGCAGGACAGAAACAGATAACTGGCACCTATGTTTAAGCTAATCTATGAGCTTATCAGACAAGCTTAAGCTAAAAACAATTATTGTGTCATGAAGACCACCTAGGATACTGCAAGTAGACCAAATAGCAGACCCAAACTAGCTGAAGTGAGACCAATGCAGATGATGCAAGATCTGTGAAAAACTGACAAATGACACAATTTGACTTTCTAAAACAGATTAAGAGTTTGACTTTTATGAGATTCAAATGCAAATCAAGGACTAAAATGGATGAAATATGGTGGAATGGAACTTTAGCAAGCTAGAAAAACAACTTCTAAACCTATCTAGGGTGATATCAGTACATGGATTCCAACAGTAAGGATCATAAGACAGTTGGGATGGTGATGTTGACTTATGATGCAAACAAGCACAACTTATGACAGATATGAAAGTAATAGACTAAAACAAGACTATTCCAACTGATTTACTCCATTTTTTAGTCCTCTAAAACAGTTTAAATAAGCCATCCAAACACTCCTTAAGATTCATGAAAATGTATTAAACCACTAATCTAGATGAAAGCTAACCACAAGTAATTCCAACTTAATAATTAACACATAATTAAGCTATGAAACAGATTGGAACCATAAAATCACCCCATACCAATTTGACTCTCAAATTTGACAAAAGTTTGACTTTTGTTGACTTTTGCTTAAAACTGAAAATGGGAACAGATTAAAACAAGAATAAGCTCTCATAAGCTTTAACAAACTTACTTGAGCTTATTTGAGCAGTGAGAAAACTTTTGAGACAAGATTAATCCAACATTGAATAAAAGCTCATATGACAAGGAAATGTAAAATTGCATTAATTGAAAAGTGTTTACAAAACTGAAATTACAAATTAATTAACTACTGGAAATATAGAATGACAGGACAATAAAAGATCAAAACTCCTCTAAATACATGAGGAATTGGATAAAAGATAATGTGAGCTAAGAGTCGTATTTAAAGCTGAGGAGAGGCCTTTGCATGGATTCCATTCAGAAGGATCTAGGAGGTCTGTTGTAAGCCACACATTCAATCCATGATCACTTCAACCAATCACTGTCCTCCATTTGCACTTGTGATGTGTCACGTCCAATCAAAAGGTTCCATTATTCCACGTAGGCAACTCTATCTGACAAGTCAGAGGATGAGGTGGATAAGAAAGATTCTAGTACCAAGTTTTATGTTTGGGTGGGGGAATTGGTGGGTGAAATGGGTGGTGTTTGGGTTTATTGGGAGGAAGGGGAAGGCACTGTTAAAGGGCGCGTTTGGGTTTATTATTAAATTGTAAATCAAATAGTTTGACTGGGTCACGTGGCTTTTGACTTGGGTAATAATACGGGATTCGGGTCAAGGGTGTGTAAACCGGGTATTGGTTTAAAAGGTTTGGACGGGTTGGGTTTGGGTATTTGTTTTGGATAATGGACTAGTGTTGGGCCAAGACAGATATTGGATTTTGATGTTGTTAAGTGGTTTTTGGACTAAGGATTTAAATGGACATGTACTACATTGAGATAATTGGTAACCATAGGGACCATTCTTGTACATTCGGATATTTGAGGGACCCAACATGTAAATTCTGAATTTATCTTCAAGGACTGAATTAGCAATCTTCAATAGACCAGGGACTGATTTGCAAATTTCTGAATCTTCAAGGGTGTTTTCTGACAAAAGCTGAAATTTTAGGGGCCATTTCTGACATTTCTTCAAACTTTGATCAAATCTTCACAAATCATCCTCGGAGATTAGAAATCTTCATAAATGCATAATTCTGACCTTCCGGCTCAGCTTTAGCACTCTTCTCTCTCTCGTGCCCGGTTTTCTGTCTGATTTGAGTCATTTTTGCGTGTTTTTACATATCCATACCTGCACAAGCACAAACTCAAGAAAACCACAAATAAAAGCAATAAACGGCTTTTTTCTTGGTTGTTTTGGGTCAGTTTTGACAATGAAAAGGTATGTGTTTTAGCACATACCAGAGCTCTACTTGATAGGTATGGGATGGAATTAGACACCACTTTATGTCCAGTGTGTAATGAGGTGGTTGAGTCCTTGGATCATTGTTTCGTTTCATGTTGTAAAGCTAAATCATTGTGGAACAAAGTGTTTGACTGGTGGAGCTTAGACAATTTTTATGGATCGAGTATAGCGGACATCTTAAACGTGGATGGGAGCGATGTTTTTCCCAATAGTTTGAAACCCGTGTGGCAAGCAGTGGTTTGGTCGGTTTTCTATTTTATATGGAAATTCAGAAACAAAATCGTGTTCCAGGTCCCTCAAAACAATGAGGTGGATTTATTGTTCGAGATACAACTTACTTCGTTCTTTTGGATTAAACACCGAACTAAGACTTTAAATTTAAACTGGGTTGATTGGTGTTCGGGTCCAATTCGTTGCCATAGATAATCAGGTTGTAGTTAGTTTTGTTCGTGTTTCTCGTATGTGTTTATTGGCTTGTATTTTCTTTTCTTTCGGGTCTCTCACTCTTTAAATTAGCTTGTTTAACTGAGGAGGGATGTCGTGTTTTGTATTTTGTTCTCTTTTTGTGATTTATTGAATTGTTGACTTTCAAAAAAAATTATACTATCTCCGTCCCAAATTATAAGTCCAGTTTGACTTTTTGACTCAAACTTTGACCTTAAATATTTTTGTTTGTATTATATAATATTTTATGCAAAATATATAAATGGATTGTGTTTTAAATGTATTTTCATTTGGTATAATTTTCATCAAGTGTTATATAATACAAACAAAAATATTTAAGGTCAAAGTTTGAGTCAAAAAGTCAAACTGGACTTATAATTTGGGACGGAGGGAGTATTTCTCATTTGATCATACCTTATACCTTTGAACGGTATGTTAGTTTATCTTTTCTCGTATTTTATAATTGTACAAATTTTACTCTCTCAGTTTAGAAGAAAAGGTCAATATATTTAAAGCATCGACGTGTGCTAATAAAATGTCAACCATGTAAACGGTTGGGAGTTGTAATGCATCATCAATTACACAAAGAACTGGTCAAAAACTCAATCTTTTATTGGGACATAGCAAAAATACGTTTTTCAGAAAGTGTTTTGCTAACGACAATTATAAGTGTTATGGTTAGGACTTAGGTAAATTACAGTTAGCTATGGAGCTATACTATACTAGCATTACGTACGCATGGCGACCGTTGCTTGGAATCGTGTCACAAATTTACTCGGGACGATGTAAACTTTCCTGCAAAAACTACCAAACTGCGACTTTGCGAGCAATGGTTTTGAATTATGTTTATGATCTTAGTCTCCCTTATAAAACATATGAATGAATATATAGAGATTACATAATAAGATTACTATGTTAAATAATGATCCAGAGTCTTAATATATGACATCTAACCTAGAGTTCCAAGTTTACTGTTTAACGCGGTAACATAAAAGTAGAACCAAATATGAATTGAGTTTTTATATAAACAGCTAGATTCGTGAACTAACTTTTTGCATTTATAACATGCACCTTCTAAAATTGGAAAGTTAATGTTCATTAATGGTTAGCTAATATTTGCCTAGTCATGCTACAAAAGTAAATCATAAACATGGCCAGTTCACCACCAAGTTCATCAAAGATGAGTTGGGCACTTGGGTTATGTTAATCAGAGTCACATTTCAATGCTTATTATTTGTATTGATCCATGTTTTAATCAGGGCCGTCCCGTGTATTTTGGGGGCCCTGTACAACAATTGGAAGTAGGCCCTCGTATATCGAAAACTAAAATATACATGCAAATGACTAACGTAAACCACATATCCTAGTTAGATGTAAGTGCGGACTTCATAGCAAGTTTATGTATTTGTTACTCTGATCTAACATTGATTTTTCACTGAACTATCAAACTTTTGAAACTTTAAAATACACTAGCTAGAGGTCAGGACTATCAAATATATAAACCAGGGGTTACCAAGTTGTAGTATTTTAATTTCTTAAATATAGTTTGAGGCGAACAATTTTATATAGAAATTAATAGGTAAATGTTAAAATGGTTTTCCGTATAGAAAAGTTTGATCTTTTCTTTCTAAGATATCAATTGTTGGTGTGTCCTTCCGTGAAAGAAATTTTGAAAACATATTTGACCCTAGTTTGCTAAAAACCTAAAGTTAAGGGGCTAAACAAAAAGTTTAGATAATATTAAAGGTAAAAGAGAAAAAGAATATAAAACTTGGGGCCCCCAACATTTGGTCATCTTCCCCACTGTATATGGAAATCTGTTTTTCACCACTAAGACGGAAACTTAACATTCGTTTTAATTTATTATGGCAAAAGGTTGTATAATGGTAAAACAACATCTAAGTGACTTAAATCATCTCAAATTCAGTTAGTATTAACCTGGGAAAGTTTTAAAATCAGAGGCCCCTTAAAAAACGGAGGCCCTGTGCGGTCGATCACCCCGCACATGCTTAAATCCGGCCATGGTTCTAATCATAGTTGTTAAAAGCGCGTATAAAGTGCGCCTAGACTCTAAAGCCCATGAGGCTCAAATATATATAGTTTTACAATTTTATATCTTTATATCTTATGTTGAAGTATTAAGATTGTTTGATACTACAAGTGATATAACACTACTTAATTTCAATATATATAGTTTTACAATTTTTCTCGACATAATGTGCCTCACATAAACGAGGCCCACACCTAGGCATGCGTCTATGCAGGGCCGGTCCTGAGATTTCGGATGCCCTGGGCGAGATATTAAAATAATGCCCTTACCTAAAGGATATAAACAAACTTCGCGTATTAACTTAATATATTCATAAGACAATTATTAAGTTTAATTTACTTTGTAGATTGAGTCAAGTGCAATATAACATAAAACATAACTAAAAAAATTAGAATACATTATTTATTATAAGATAATATTCTCATAGATTAGGTAAATATATTGCTACTTCCGTGTCATAAAAATTATCCACTTTAATATTTTTAAGTCTTTTTTTTCAACTTTGACCTTAAATATTTATGTTTGCGTTATATAATATTTGATGAAAAATATATGAATGAATTAGGATTTAAATGTAATTTCATTAGTATAATTTTCATCAAGTATTATATAACGCAAACAAAAATATATAAGGTTTTGAAAAATAAATATTTGAAAAAGTTAAAGTGAACAGTTTTTATGGAACGGATGGAGTAACAAATACAAAATGAATGAAAGCAACATAAACTAAAAGGTTTAATGTGCAAATTAAGTTAAAAGTTGGAGGCGTACTTTGAAAATAAACCAATTAATATTAAATAGACACGCTGGCCCACAAGAAAGCTACAATTAGGGGTGAGCAAATGGACCGAGAACCGAACAGGAACCGAGAACCGAACCAGAACCGACCCAACCCGGACCGAATTTTAGACCCGCGGTTCGGTTCTCGGTTCTTCAATATCACAAATTTTGGTTCTCGGTTCGGTTCGGTTCAGAACCGCGGTTCTTGGTTCCGGAACCGAAGAACCGCCACTTTCAAATATATAGGATTTTTATGAGGATTTTTAAGAGACTTTTATAGTTTTTTATGTGATACTTCAAACATTGTTCTTCCTTGCTTTCTCCCTACAATAGAAAAGCTCTATAATTAGTGGAAGTGTTTGTGTATTGTTATGGTTTGATATACAATAGTAGAATACATGTTCAAATACTTGACAAAATATCTAACATTTGAATTTGAATGAGTATATATATTATATGTTAATATGTGTACGTATCTAATGGGTAAAGAAACAAAGCATAAGGCATACTTTTATCATGTAAAAAATAAGATTGCTTTTTGATTTATCGCATTGTTGTTGCCTTCTACATGTGTTCTGGCGAAGATTCAAATATCAAGCATTTGAATGGGTACATATAGTATGTGTTAATGTACGTATTAATGGGGGTAGAAAAACAGAGCATAGTTCAGAGTCTAATTGGGCATAGTTTTATATTTGTATGTAAAAAAAAAGAGCACTAAGTTTAAGTTGTAGTAAAATCGGTTCTAATGGGTAAGAACCGAAATACCCGAACCGGAACCGACCCAACTTCTCGGTCCGGTTCTCGGTTCCAACACAATTCAATTTTCGGTTCTCGGTTCTCTCGGTTCCGGGTCGGTTCCATGCGGTTCCGGAACCGCGCTCACCCCTAGCTACAATTATACAAATAGTCGACTCTCCTTCTTCCTCCACAGAATCCGACGACCGACGTCCATGTCCGGCAAAATCTTGACTCAATTTTTTTTTACTTTTTCTTAACTAAATTAGAAGTAAGAAGAAGCCAAGTTACTAATACTTTCAAAAACTTATTTATTTTCTTCTTCTTTTACATAAACGGTTTCACAGGACCAAAAACTTGATGCCCCCTATCTTTTTGATGCCATGGGCCGTTGCCCGCGCTGCCCATAGCCATGGCCGGCCCTGCGTCTATGCCCCAAAGCAAGGACGGAACCATAATCAAATATGACCGGATGCATAAAGTTTTTGAAAGTGTAATATAGAAACATATTTCGGTGGACTGGGTGCATATAAGATGCATTTAGAAAAATTGATGTTTATTTAAAAAATTAACACTACATCGAAAAAAATTCATAGAGGTCCCGAGCACCTGCGGGAACTCTCCTAGTTTCGTCCCTACCCCAAAGTCTCCTATTAGTGAGCCTTGGGCTTTTTAAAACGTTGGTTCTAATAATGTAATAGGGGGTGTTTGTTTAATATTATACATCGGGCTTATAACTTAATTGATTTCCGGCTTATATTTTATAAACTCATTTTTTGTGTTAAAACTTTTCGGCTTATATAAGCTAATCATGTAAGCTGAAAAGTATTAAATAAGCTACAAAATGTAAGCTTATGAAACATACGCCGAAAACCACGTGAGCCAAGTTTATACAAACAACCCCTTAGTCTTCGAGTACAAAGAGTAGTTTATGAGCTTGTCACATTATCCGATAAAAACATAATCAGTTGTTCATATTATCTAAGGGGACTGGCAATGGGGTTCGGCATGCCTTAGGCAAGAACAATGCCGATCGGGGTATGCATTGCCACTAAATCGGCATGGTTCGGTTTCGGGCTTCGGTGTGGTAAATCGGTATACTTCACCGATTTGGCAATGGCCAAAATGTATCCAAAATGTACCCGTTGGCCAAAATGCATGCTAAAAAAAAAATAAAAAATAGATGAGGTATGGGTTAGACATGGTTACCACTAAAAAATCTATTGTTAGGTATGAGATAGGCATGAGATGAGATGGAAGGATATTATTGGTGGGTAATTAGGTATGAAAATTTGAAATTAGCATGGTTGCCACCCCCTAAATAAAAGAACTTTCTTCAGGACCACTTATCCATGCTGTCGCTTTTATTGATATCAAATGCAACAAAGTTGATATTTGGTGACCATTATGGCTTTTACTTTTATGGTTTTGTTTCCTTTTTTCGGTTTAAATGGGACTATAGATTGCATATCAGTCTAGAAATTTAAGAATCTATGCTATTGAGTTTAAAACAATAATTAACCCGTGCACGCACGGGGTTTTGATCAAAAAAATTATTATGTATTAATAATGAATATTGTGTGTTTAAAGGTAATTACATATAATAATATAGTTATAAGTTTCGTGCACGCACGAAGTTTACACATAAATCAAATTTATTTTAACATTTTAGTTCGGTATATACACATATAAGAATTTGCCAATAAAAATTGTGATATAAGTAAAACTAATACTTATGCATGAGTTTTTCATTATGCATTAATATCCATTAAAATTTGGTAAAATATTTATAAAATTTATGTTAGGTAACTCAAGATTTAATTTTATTTAGCTGACAAAGATGTTGATGTTGTTATTTAAATTTCACTACTGATATTATGTTGTACACATGATGCAAATTTAATAGTACATAATGAGCGTTGATAAAGTTAAAGTATACTGCTTAAGGTTTTTTTACAATATTTTTTTGATATCCTTATATAAATAAATAAGAATTACATGAGTAATTGTTATAAGTACAATTGTATGTATTTATTTTTATATTAAAGTAACCCGTGCTTACAGTTTGATAATTATATTCACGTTTTCAGTAATTTAGCAGTATTTAAAATGTAAACTCGTGTCCACATAAGTTAAACTTTTAAAAATGAAATAAATGAGTCCTTATTGAACGTATATAGTAAATAAATTTATACTTATAATCTTATGCAAATTTATATGTTGTTATTTTAAAACAACATATACATTGTATTTTTTAAGATATAAAGTATAAAGGGTATAAACTATAAGGGGGTATTTGTTTATAATCCAAAGTTATTAAAAAATATGGAGACTTATAATATTACACTTAACTCTATATAAATTATAAAAATTCAACCACTAAAGTTTTATTTATTACCTCCTATTTTTTTAAGTTTTTGTTTTCAAAAATTTGACACCTATATTTTTATGTGTTTTTTTTTATCAACCAAATTTCTCCACCAAATTTATTAAAGTTTGACCAAAATCAATTTAATTTTAAAAGATTGAAAATTAAAAGATTGAAGATGCAAAAAAGAGGACAAAATGAGGTGACAAAAACTAAGAAATTGGGCTTATAAGATTTGGACTGACAGTGAGGTTCTTTGGGCCGGATCTGTGGGTCTTTTCTGTCCGAATTTAGGTAATGGTAAAATTGCTAATGTGTAATGTATTTTCTTATAATCTAACAAGTTCTTTTTTTTTTTAAACGGAAATTTTAACAAACTCACAATGTTTACACACAAATCTATTTCACATGTTATAATCAAGACTTGAAGTTATAACCATTTAGTTAAAAAGCTTCTCACACAAATCTAATACCATTAAAACACAAGACATTTCGAATCTTATAATCTAACATTCACAAATGTCATTTTACTACTTTAATTAATCTCCAGACATGTATACATTTCTAAGTTTTAACCAACCAAGTAGTTTATAAAAACTAAAGCTAGCATTTTATTTAGGACAAATTGTATAAAAAGATTAATTTGAATTGTAGGTACTCAACTTTATTTTCTCAATTTAAGATATCCAAGTTATTTTTTGTGCAATGTAAGGTTTTTTCGACTTTTCGAAAGTTGTTATTGACCATTTTTTCAGCTAAATTGGATAATTAATGTGATATATCGTTATACTTGAGCATTTAAAAGTCATTTTGGCTAAAATTATGACCGGTAATCGCTTTTGAAAAGTCAAAAGAATCTTGTATTGCACAAAAAATAACTTTGATATCTTAAATTGAGAGAAAAAATAGTTGACTACTTAAATTTATAATTGACTTTAAGTGCGATAACTTTTATGCGATTTGCCCTTTTATTTATTGAGAGTGATATTTCTAAAATTGTGTCACCCGTATCTTATAAACACTTATCTGAGACTGAGACTTAGACTTAAAGAGTATGATTGCTCACATATAAACTCTAGTCTCACATCACAATGTTGCTTCATGTCTTCGTGACCACTAGTGCTAGGAAATGAACCAAACTTTTTTGTGATTAAAAATCTGAAAGTAACTGCAAATATATTAGAAACTACAAAGAAAATATACTAAATAATGAACGAAAAAACAATCTTAAAATTTTGCTGACAAAGATCTCCTCGTAGGAAGAAAAATCCCACGCCTGTTTCCATAGAGTATGGTTAAGTTGATAAACTTTATTTTTATAATTTTCAGTACATTTATTATGACTTATGAAACATTGTTCATTCTCTTCATGTATTCTGAAATTTCTAATATCTAGAAGAGGTCCATTCCTCTCCTATCTATCCGCAACCAATCATATATTGATCATGATAAATAGTCACGTTATATAACACATTTCAATATTTCTTTGTGGTCATAACTTATTCTGAGTATTATTTATGAGTTGGGCACAGGGATGGAGCCACGGTTCCTCCGGGTGTCCAGAATCTCTACAGATTTTTTTGATAGGGTGAAGGCTGAATATACGTAACAAACTTTCTCAAATATACCGATTTACATAACATATTTATTTTATTATTAACATGCGTAATATACTTTCAAATACTCACCAATGTACGTAATATTGACAGGTTACCAAGTTTTAAAGTTACAACATTGGTCTCTGTCGTTTGCATTCACTTTCACCGTTAGTCATTTGACATTTTTTCACTTAAAAAAATTACAGTAACGGTCCTTGTAGTTTGCTTTGACTTTCACCATTAGTCCTTTCTCTTTCATCTTTTTTATATACGTTTTTTACGCGTTTTTATACACATTTTTTTTACATATTTTTATACACGTTTTTTACACACGTTTTATATACATTTTTTTACACATTTTTATACACGCTGTTTACACGTTTTTATACATGTTTCTGTTGTAAAAATCGGTCCAGGCGGCCGATTAATCCCCGCATAATCGCTGATCGCTCACTAAACGCATTGATTTATCATAATCGGCCTATTTAATCGGTTTGGTCAAAGTCGCTTATAAATCGGTCAACAAACCGATTAATCGGAAAAAATCGGTCTAATCGGACAAAACCGCTTAAAAATTGGTCAACAAAATTGCTTAAAAATCAGACAAAATCGCTTAAAAATGGTCAAAAACCAAGTAATATCTAGGTTTGACTTTAAAATTTGAAGAATTATGTATTATGTTTATATTTAAACACCTAAAATATTTGAAATTTGATGCACTATACTTATCTCATACATATAACATAATATAATATCTAAAATTACAATTTTATGCATAAAAATTCCAATCCGATTAATCCCCGCCTAACCGATTAATTGCTAGGCCCTACCCAACCGCCTCACGAGGGCCTAGCGATTTTTACACCTTGGTTTTTATACACGTTTTTATGTACGTTTTTATACACTTTTTATACACGTTATTATACACATTTTTTACACGTTATTATACACATTTTTTACACATTTTTATACACGGTTTTATGTACGTTTTTATACACTTTTTATACACGGTTTTATGTACCGTTTTTACACGTTTTTATACACGTTTTTACACACGTTTTTATATATGTTTTTTACACGAATTTATGCACGTTTCTATACACGGTATAAAAATGTTTAAAAAATGTGTATAATAACGTGTAAAAAATGTGTATAATAACGTGTATAAAAAGTGTATAAAAACGTACATAAAAACGTGTATAAAAACATGTATAAAAACGTGTAAACAACGTGTATAAAAATGTGTAAAAAAATGTATATAAAAACATGTGTAAAAAACGTGTATAAAAATATGTAAAAAAATGTTTATAAAAACGCGTAAAAAACGTATATAAAAAAGATGAAAGACAAAGGACTAATGGTGAAAGTCAAAGCAAACTACAAGGACCGTTACTGTAATTTTTTTAAGTGAAAAAATGTCAAATGACTAACGGTGAAAGTGAATGCAAACGACAGGGACCAATGTTGTAAATTTAAAACTTGGTAACCTGTCAATATTACGTACATTGGTGAGTATTTGAAAGTATATTACGCATGTTAATAATAAAATAAGTATGTTACGTACATCGGTATATTTGAGAAAGTTTGTTACGTATATTCAGCCTTCACAAGTGTTGCATTAATTAACTTGACATAAATGAGAGAACTAATTACACATTTTTGCTTACTTCCATGCCACCTTAGTACTCCTAATTAAACTCTTATCAAGGTAAGTTCACAATTCATTAGTTTCATGATTATGGTTATAGAAGTCAATTTGGAGGTTTTATGCTAATTTGGTGTTATGATAACCCTAGTCTTAGTTATGATGATTTATTATGAGTAGATAACAATCTTATATATGAAATTTGATAAGGAGCATTTAGTATGAATTTATGTTATTGAATTAGTAGATATTTGGTATGAAATTATGATGAAGTTGTTATGATGATGATTAGTTAATGATTCCAAAAGGGGTGTTTGGCATAAGGCTTTATGTAACCAAGATTAATAGTAAAAGATGAAGTTTACAAGTATGAGATGAGATAGTATGTTCTAATAAGTGCTACTATGATTGTATCTGTTTAGGTAATCATGGAAAGTAATGAGAACGCCTAGACCAAGTATTAGGTAAGTAACATGTAGGATTTACATGTTTAATAGTGTAGTAATGATATGAGAATTTGTTGAATAATATAGAGGACTTATATTGTCAACTTTGAAAGTCTTAAGAAATTTGTGTCTAAAGTGATGAAAAGAGGAATGCAGGGACTGAAGTGAAACTTGGAAGAGTATATAATCTCTCTTTTAGCTTTAGGGTTTCACTTTTTACAATATTTGTTTTCAGTCTCTCTCTCTTAATTTCACACAGTTGTGGTCTTCGTCTTTGATATCAATCTTGCTATCTGTTTGTGTTTCTGTATCAGGATCAATCTCTTTATTTGATCTTGTTGAGTCTGAGTGTCTGAGTGATCTTTGTAGTGAGATTGCTGGTGTCTTCCTAGAAGAGATCAGTTTGGTTTATTTGTATTTGTATTGGTAAGCACCCAGTTGGGGACTTATCTTCTTACATTGTTATAATAAAAGATACACCAAGGGGTGGTTGGCTGGGTGTAATTGTTGGTTGTTGTGTGCTCTTGATCATTTTTACATGGTATCAGAGCGCACGGTTCTGATCTGGTGGTTTTGAGATTCTAGGGTTTCGAAGAATTTTTGGGGGGTTTTTGCAATTGAAGGTTTAATTGGTTAATTGAGGTTGTTTTCTTAACGGCCGTGGTTGATTTGATCTGTTTGGGGTTTAGAACTAGTGAATTTGTGGGTTTCTTGATTAGGGTTTTTTGAAACCGTAATTTGGAAATTGGGGGTTTTTATCCCTGGTGGTTTCTTGTTGGTATTGGGCCCGTTCTTGATTACAATCTCACTAGACTAAGTGAATCTAGTGAGTTTTTTGTATCTCATTCCGCTGATATATCACTGTAAGTATATTTCTCTCTATTAAGATAACACGAACTTAGTTAAGAAGGTGCAAACGGGACAGTTAACATCTTGATCTGCCAACTTGATTGGTACGAATACCTGCTCTGGCTGTCCCCAGTCTTCTGGCTGGTTTGTTGTTGTTCTTGGGTGTGAGTAGTAGTTTCTATATTTTGTTATTTCTGTTATTTAGTTTCTTGTTGTGTCTAAGTCGAAGGAGGATAGGATTTGGGCAGTCTTGGAAGTTGATTGTGCTGTTTAGTTCTGGTTATTTGTTGATCTTGTTGTTATTGTTTCTTGTGATTATTTCTGTTTGTTCTTGCTATTTGTTGATTTTTTGGTTATTATGGCTATTGGTAGCACTAGAACAAAAAGTGGATTTGGCTACACCAAATATGTGTGACGATATACATATAGTTACACATGATTTTTCGACCGTGTGTGACTAAAGGTCGCGCGACCATAGGTACTCTATGGTCATGTGTTTGACTTTTTTTTAGTCTCTATTGCAAAAGAGTAACCAAAACCGTAACATGTGTGACTAATTAGGTACAAATTTTGTTGGATTAATCCGTATTAGTGACCATAAACACTGTATAGTCACACAAAGCATGTTTCTTTTGGGTATTTAATCACATACAGTTAAGCATAAAGTGGCCAAAAGTGTTAACAAGTGTGACCATATGTTGTTTAAGGTGAAGAAATATGTCTTTTGTGTGACTATTGAACATCCAATGGCCACTTGAATTTTATATTTGTGTGGCCTTTTGTAACATTTAGTCACACAAAGCATGTTTGTTTTGTGTATTTAGTCACATACAATTAATCATGCAGTGGCCAAAAGTGTTAATAAGTGTGACCATATGGTGTTAAAGTGAAGAAATGTGTATTTTGTGTGACTATTGATCATCCAATTGCCACATTAAATTTATGTTTGTGTGGCATTTTCTAACATTTAGTCACACAAAGAATGTTTGTTTTTGGTATTTAGTCACATACAATTAATCATAAAGTGGCTAAAAGTGTTAATAAGTGTGACCATATGGTGTTTAAAGTGAAGAAACGTGTATTTTGAGTGACTATTGATCATCCAATGGCCACATAAATTTTATGTTTGTGTGGCCTTTTCTAACATTTAGTCACAGAAAGCATGTTTATTTTGGGTATTTAGTCACATACAATTAACCATAAAGTGGCTAAAAGTGTTAATAAGTGTGACCATATGGTGTTTTAAGTGAAGAAATGTGTGTTTTGTGTGACTATTGATCATCCAATGGCCACTTGAATTTTATGTTTGTGTGGCTTTTTCTAACATTTAGTCACACAAAACATGTTTCTTTTGGGTATTTAGTCACATACAATTAATCATAAAGTGGCTAAAAGTGTTAATAAGTGTGAACATATGGTGTTTACAGTGAAGAAATGTGTGTTTTGTGTGACTATTGATCATCCAATGGCCACATGAATTTTATGTTTGTGTGGCCTTTTCTAACATTTAGTCACAGAAAGCATGTTTGTTTTGTGTATTTAGTCACATACAATTAAGCATAAAGTGGCCAAAAGTGTTAATAAGTGTGACCATATGGTGTTTTAATTGAAGAAATGTGTGTTTTGTGTGACTATTGATCATCCAATGGCCACATTAATTTTATGTTTGTGTGGCCTTTCTAACATTTAGTCACACAAAGAATGTTTGTTTTGGGTATTTAGTCACATACAATTAACCATAAAGTGGCTAAAAGTGTTAATAAGTGTGACCATATGGTGTTTAAAGTGAAGAAACGTGTATTTTGAGTGACTATTGATCATCCAATGGCCACATGAATTTTATGTTTGTGTGGCCTTTTCTAACATTTAGTCACACAAAGCATGTTTGTTTTGGGTATTTAGTCACATACAATTAAGCATAAAGTGGTCAAAAGTGTTAATAAGTGTGACCATGTAGTGTTTTAAGTGAAGAAATGTGTGTTTTGTGTGACTATTGCTCATCCAATGGCCACATTAATTTTATGTTTGTGTGGCCTTATTAAATATTTAGTCACACAAAGCATGTTTCTTTTGGTTATTTAGTCACATATAATTAACCATAAAGTGGCCAAAAGTGTTAATAAGTGTGACCATATGGTGTGTAAAGTGAAGAAATGTGTGTTTTGTGTAACTATTGATCATCCAATGGCCACTTGAATTTTATGTTTGTGTGGCATTTTCTAACATTTAGTCACACATCGAATTAAGCAAACTGTGACCAAAAAATGTTAATAATTGTGACTATATGAATCTTTTAGTCACATATAAGAAATCAATGTATATCAAAACAAATTCAAATATGTATATATATTCAAAATATATTCAAATACAATAAAATTGGAATGTATAAAAAATTGTAATGTCGTACATAATTAAATTCTCAATAATTTAACGACTTCTGACTCTTGATCTTCTTAGCTTCCTTTTGCATGGTATCACTAGAGACGTAGCGCTTCGTTTGTAATTTAGGTGCAGTTATGTTCTCACCAATCAGTTTTATGGTACTTGGTGGTGTTACCTGTAGGAAACAAAAGCCGGGTGTATCAAACACTGAATTAAATATGAAGAATGATATATGTATGTTTATAAAACACATGCATGTATGTACCTTTTCATCGAAAACCACTTGATCCTTTGGCCATGCATAAAAACCACCTACTGCATCCTTAATTGTTTTGAGACCGTTACTTCCTACATCCGGTATGCATGCTGCATCCACTAAAGATTTTTCAATAGACACTCTGTAGCAATCCTTTGGGAGTGGTTTGTTATGAAGCATTTGTTTTCCATCAGTTTTGTACACGGTACCCTCCGCAATAATAGTTGATTTCTTTAAGTGCCACAGTCTGCACTTAATTACCTAAAAAGATAATTTGTTGCATGTATATATGTATCAGTAATTAATTAAACTAAATAACATATGAAAATGTTTAAATACATACTTGTGGTAGTGCTGTTAATGGAGACTCATGTTCTTGTTATCCGAAAAGTTGATGTGAAGAATCATTTCGTTTTGATCTAGTCGTTTTCTTAGATGCGACAGATTTAACAGTTTCCTATATATATAATACACGGTAAATAATACATGTATGTAGAATTCAAAAATCCCAGGGGGATGATTTATTACTTACACTTATTTCCATTTCCTTTTCCAAAGTTGCAAGTCCATTAGACTTCTCAATGCTTGCAATTTTCTCACGTCCAGCAACACGTGTTCCGACATCATCATCAGCACTGCTATTTATAAGATTAATGTTCACCGGAGACACCTGAAATATAAATTGTTTAAGAAGACTGCAGCAGTATTTGAAAGGGTAAAAAAAAGATGGAATGTTACTTTCTTATGCCTTACTTCTGTTTGTGTCAAAGGAGTTGAAGTTGACTGCAACTGCCCTCTTTGTGCAGCCAATTGTTTCATCAAATCCTGTATTACTGCCTCTTTTTCTTGAAGTTGGCGCCTCTCATTATCAAGTTCATTTTGAAGTGACACCACTCTTTCATCAGATGCTTGTTTGATTCGAGGCAGATCAAAATACCTCTTGTAGGTTACTCCACCTCCCACTCCTCTCGCATATCCTCCCTTTTCCTTACCTAATACAAATGTCATGGCATCAGTGCCATGATCAACCTTCAAGGTTCCTTGTTTGATCTTCTCCTTCGTCTCTTTCTGCACACACAATATGGGAAATAGGTTATTTAATTATACCAGTATTAACTTATAAGTAACATTATTAACTTATAACTAACAGTATTAACTTATAACTAACAGTTTTAACTAATACACTATCAGTATTAACTTATAACTAACAATAAACATAATAATAAAATTAGTCAAACTTACAATTTTTTGTCCAACTGTTCTGATATCATCATCGTGAAATTTTCCGTCTTTATTCACCCTTCCTTTCAACCACAGCGTACCACGCGGTGGTTCTTCATCTGGTTCAATTTCTTTATTCTCGATCTTATAAACATCAAATACATACACTTGTAAGATAAACCAATATAAACGAAAGTATGATGCTATTAAATGCAAATGTTTAATGTTTAATGTTACCATTTTATCTATCACACGGGCGTATCCACCTCGTCCCATTGTATGCTGATAAACAGACTTGGAATGCGCCACTTTAGATGCAACTGATTTCACCTTACAACACAAAATAAAAAAGGTGTTTAGATTTAGTAATGCTGATAGTATACAACTAATATATATGGAAACATCAAATGTGACAGATATTTGAACTTGAATAAAAATGAATAATTAACACCTTGTATTCCTTGGTGGCCGTGTAGTTTACAAAATTCACCCAATCTTCGGCTTTTATAATTGCACTATACTTCGCCGGGACTTCATTAAGTTTTGAAAGGGTATTTTGGTTGGGCAATATGTAGTTTTCGATCAATTTCCTTATGAAATTCCTTAGAAGATGACCAAGACGATTCATTATCAGCTTTCTGACTGTCAAGTCAACATCAAAATATCGCTGCAAAGATTAACACAATGTTGTTAATTAGTTGCACATAATGTAAATGCATAGATAAACTTATTAACACCTTGTACCTACGACAGCCAAGCCACTACTAGTTAAAAAAAAGTATATGTGTACCGTGATTTCGTCTCACATTTTATCTCTTGCTTCTGAATCAACCTTCCTCCAGGATAGAATCCTGACACCTATAGGCTCACGAACCAAATCACCCAAAAAACTCGAAAACAATGCCCTGGTTTTTCCTGATAACCTATTTAGTGCATCGAAGGTTACACTGACCTTTATTCCGTCGGTTTTTCCATAATCCCTACGAAACTTAGCTAACCTAGTTATGCCCCTCTTAACAACATTCGAATTTGAATGGTTGTTTTCAGCATCCTCACCCTCATCTGAATACGCCTCTGATTCATATCCAAATGAGTTATCATTTTCACGATCAGAATTAACCAAATCATCCTGACAATTGGTTTGAGTTGCCATGATTCGTCAGAAGTAATGTGTTAAGGAAAATTAGTAAAGTTAATTGGTAAATAATGGTGTAAAAATTGAAGTTCTGGTTGTTTTGCTTGAATCCTGATTTATTGGAGTAAAATTATGGCTCATTATAGGGCAGTTTTTCAATTAAGGAAACCATAATTTCCTAAGTAATTTTAAAAATTTTGGCTAAAATTTGGCTCCAAATTTGATAATTTTAAAATGTGGCTCCAAATTGATAATATAGAATTTAAATATTTCATTTTTGGCTGCATTTTGAAACCAGCACACCCATGACAGAAATGGTTCTTACCCACAGTCCCAAACACCCATATAACTTCAAACCAGCTGTATCAAAGACACATATAACTGCAGCTATACTAAAATCTCACCACATGGCGCATACAAATGAAGAAACAAAAGCAAAAAATGGAATTAAAGCAACTAATTAAGTAACTATAACTAATAAGCAGTCCCAGATAAACAAGTAATCACAAAAATAATCAAATCCATCCAAGGACTGCTGACACAACAAACAGCCCTGAGACCTTACTTTAAGCCTATAAATAAGCTATTTATAAGCACTTAAATAATCTCTAACATCCTCAAACAGTAAAAAAAATCTAGAAATCATGTAAATGCAATTAACTTAAAGCAAAAACAACAACAAAAACACCCTAAATCTAATGGTTCAATCCAAAATAATTGTCATGCACAAACGGTCCACTTCTTCATAATCAGTCATTAAAAATTGACAACAACCTAAAAAATGAACAACCTAAGTAAAGCACTTATGAACCGCATATCCATGGCTCAACATTGAACACGACACATGGGATGCACCACTGTGATTGGATCAACCTCAAACCTACAATAATACATTCTACCGGATATGAACTTAAACACCACAACCAATTCCTAAATGCAAAACAACATTAAAAAAAGATGAAACAAACTAGCGAGCGCATCCCATTCCATTCCATTGGATCAACATACATATTTTAGAGTGTCATATGGATAAACCATCAAAAGATCCATACATGTTTCATTGTTAATATATCTACAAACCATAATATTAAACCAAGACATAAGACATTATAAACAAATGACACTAGAGCAAAAGAAACCATCCCTTTACATAGCGAGCAACCCTTCAACCATTCATCGACTTAATTTGTTCTTCCTTGGTCTCGATATCCTCCTCAGCTTGAGTAATGAGATCATTCAACCCCTGCAGCTTAGTCCTCGCAGCCTCCAGGTCATGCCTAAGATCCATCAATGTGTCAAAATGTTCATCCCCATCTCCAAGAGCTACCATCTCAGCAATTAAAGTATTAAACTGCGCAATCTCATTCTTTGTTGTGGTGGCCTCTTCGCGCATCCGGTTTATAAAGCCACAGAGACTGGAAATTTGCTGAGCCTTGAAGAAACTCATGTAACCATCAACAGATGTCTCCCAGCTAAACTCAATTAGGTCATCAATAACACGCTTAGCCAATTGGTTTTGTGGTGATGGTGCTGCCATTGATAATGAAATTGGCTAAAATATGATATTATTGAAAGATTGATAAGAAAGGTTGAAGAAGAGTTGTGGGGATAGTGTGATAGAGAAGATACTTGTAACTCCTTATGAATTCAAACTATAAAGACCTAAACTTTAAAACCGCAAAATAAGTCCTCCTTTTAAACTATCACTATAAATTAGGGGTGTTTATCCGTTCGGTTATCGGGTTGTTTGGTTTCGTTAAATCGGTTATTTTTTTATTCGGTTCAACACGAAAACCGAACCGAACCGAAGTAGAATTAAACGGAAGCGAGCCGAAACCGAATATGAATTCACTTCGCTTCTTGGGTTGACCCAAAAAGTCTTAAAAACGGATAAAACGGACTAACGCAGACGAAAACGTGTAAAAACGTAAGAAAACGTATGGAACGTAAGAAAATGTACATTAATATGTAAAACAGATGAAAGCGTATGAAAACGGATGAAGACATCTAAAATAGATGAAAACGGCTAGAAACGGATGAAAACGGTCAAAAAGTTATACAAACGGACTAAAACATGAAAAATGCAGCAACAAAGTGTAAACACGGACGAAAACGTGTAAACAAAAACGAAACACATAAAAACTGATTAAAAAGGACAAAGTCGTACGGAAAACGGTGGAAAGCGTATGAAAACAGACGCAAACGTGTAAAAACGTATGAAAATGTGTAAAAGTGTAAGAAAGCGTATGAAAACGGCGAAAAAGTCTTCAAAACATATGAAAATGGCTAAAACGGATTAAAACGGACAAAAAACGAACTAAAGCGGACCAAAACGTATAAGAACGTAATAAAATGTACGTTAATATGTAAAATAGATGAAAACGGACGAAAACGTCTAATATAGATGAAAATGGCTAGAAACGGACGAAAACGGTCAAAAACTTATACAAACGGACTAAAACATGAAAAAACCAGCGACAAAGTGTAAACACGGACGAAAACGTGTAAACAAAAACGAAAACGTATAAAAACTTATTAAAAAGGACAAAGTCGTACGCAAACGGTGGAAAACGTATGAAAACAAATGCAAACGTATAAAAACGTATGAAAATGTGTAAAAGTGTAAAAACGTACAAAAACGGACGAAAACACATGAAAAGAGACAAAAACGTGTAAAAACGTACAAAAACAGAAGAAAACATGTACAAAACTAAGAAAACGTATGAACACAGACGAAAACGTATAGGACCGACTAAAACGGACGAAAACGCACAAGGGTTGTGTTACCGTGCCCAACGTATCTAACGCAACCCTAAACACAGTTTCACACAGTGTTTTGAGTAAGACACGTGAGTTAATGATTTTATGTCATCCTGAAATGTCAAAATTAACGTGCCCACCTTTAATAACTTTAATACAATTCATATAACCTTCACACTATAACTATACACCTACCAAGCCGGTGCAACCCATTCATGACCGGTGATAATGGCTAGTTCACATGGTGGGTAGGGTATTATGTTATCACTGGTCACATTCATTAATGGGTATTTGGCAAAATATGGGTCAAAAGCATTGGGTTATAGTTGTTTAGAGTGTCATGTTACGACATGATTCAATCAAAATTACATATAATATTATATTATGAAAAACCTGACCAAATGGTCAATTTGCTGGCTACCCGAGAATGAAACTCACAATTTGGTAATAGAAAGTCAAAACACAATATTTTCCAGAAATATGAGATATTCCCAGGTCGTTTTAAGTCCCAACGGAGTGTGAATGGAAATTCGCGTTCGGTTCGTGATCGGGTGATAAAGAATAATGAAAGATATTTGGATTTTTTGAATAAATTTATGAAACATAAACTAAAAACAAAAAAAGAGCAAGGTTAGATCAAGTGGTTAACACTCTTGCCTCTGGAGAAAGAGGTCAAGAGTTCGATCCTTACCCCTTGCAAGGCCGGAGGTCCTTTTATACCTTTGGTAGAACTGGAAGCAGCCTCTCTACCTTAGGTAGGGGTAAAGCTGTCTACGTCTCAACCTCCCCCATACACCGTGGAAGACGGTATTGGGACCCATAATCCGTGGAAGACGGTATTGGGAGTTACTTTACTTTTTTTTAAACTAAAAAACAACTAAATAAGCAAATAAATCAAGTAATAAAAGTCGTAATAACCTAAAATGCACTTAATCCTAAAAATACCAAATATTGGAAATTTAAGCATAAAAATTAAAATTATTTTTTAAAAGTCCTAAATACTTAAAAATATATATATTTTTTAAAAAAAATTGTATTTTTCTGAATTTTATTTTATTTATTATGAATAAAAAACCTTTTTAAACTAATTAAATGAAAAAAAAATCATTAAATCAAAAGAGAAAAAACCTTTTTAAACTAATATGAAAACTTTTCAAAAATTTAAGCAAATTTAAAATTCCCCCCACAAATTAAATTTATTCCCCCCAAAGTTTGCATCAAGGCCATTCCAAACTAATTGCAAAAATTAACTCCTCCTCCTCCTCCTGTACCGCCACACCTCCCTCTCATCTCACCACAAATCCCGTCACCACCACAACTCTCCCGTCATAGACCCACCAGTCCCGTCACCACTGGTAAGTATTGTTATGTTTCTTTTGTACACATCGTTCTAACACATAAAATAACCCTGTTAAGCCTATTAGCTAATTGAACATTTGTTTCGAGATATCCTCTTGTAAATTATGTCATTTTCTTGTTAAATTTAGATAGTTATTTGGTTAAAAAATTTAAGAAACCCTGTTAAGCCTGTTACCACATGAACATGGAACCATAATTTAGCTAGTTAATTTCTTATTTTTCCTTGACCCAAACATCCCTTTAGGAACTGTTTCATTAGACTTTATTCAATTCTTAGCATAATTCAATACCACATTCAATCTTTGAGCTATCCTCATTACTTGGAATGTCTTTTTTAACTTTTAAGATCATCAATTGAAGTTTGATGTTGTCTTCTATAATCTTCAATAACTTGGACTGTCTTTTTAACATGCCTGCAGGGACTACATTTATAAACATTGTTGCTCGGATAAGTGGGACACATTTATAAACATGGACAAGTCTTGGATAGGAACTAATAGGACCAACAAATCTTATGTTGATGGAGTAGCAGCGTTTATTGATTATGCAGTACACAACTTGCGGACGATGGGGAACGTCGACCCACGAGTTAATAAAAATGAACTTTCAATGCCATGTCCGTGTACAGATTGTTTAAACCACATAGAGCATAAAGTGGAGAAAGTGCAGTTCCATTTATTCAGCAATGGGTTTGATCTAAGCTACCTAAACTGGACTAAACATAGAGAGAAGGATGAGTCATCAATAAGTACCGAAACACCTGTTAACGCTACAACAGAGTTTGTTGACGACACGGATTTTGCTTCATATATTCCAACAGATGCCCCAGCAACAGTAGAAATGGTTAATGCTACAAAAGATAATTTTGATGAGGATGATCTTGTCAAGTTTCAACAATTATTATTAGACGCAGAGAAGCCTCTTTACGCAGGATGTCCTGACTTCACAAAGCTGTCCGCAATAGTTAAACTACTCAACTTGAAGGGTAAGTACGGATGTTCTGATAAGTTCTTTACTGAATTACTAGGATTGTTAAAGAAGATGCTACCTGGTGGTAATGAAATGGTGGAAAAAACTTATCAAGCCAAAAAAATTTTGAAATTGATGGGATCAGGATACAAAAAGATACATGTATGTATCAACAACTGCCTTCTTTACTGGAAGGATGACAAGGATTTGACTGAGTGTCGAACTTGTGGGATATCAAGATGGAAGGTGGATAATAAGACACATAAAGTGTACGAAAACATTCCAGCAAAGGTAATGTGGTACTTTCCAATTATACCAAGACTGCAACGACTATTTAAGCTAGAAAGTATTTCAAAAGATTTAAGATGGCACGCGACACGGAGGATAACCGATGGTGTGTTACGTCACCCCGCAGATTCAAAGGCATGGCGTACCATAGATGAAAAATTCCCCGAAATTGCTGAAGATCCAAGAAATCTACGGCTAGGAATATCGGCTGATGGGGTTGACGTCAACTCAGGAAATAGGCATCACAGTGTATGGCCAGTTTTAACTGTCATATACAACCTTCCTCCATGGTTGTATATGAAAAGAAAGTTTATCATGCTTTCGGTATTAATATCGGGATACCCGGGAAATGATATCGATGTTTTTTTAGAACCGTTTGTTGATGATCTGCAAACCTTATTCGATACAGGGGTTGATACATATGATGCATCCACAAAAGATAACTTTAATCTACGTGCCGTTGTGTTATGGACAATAAATGATTACCCTGCACTTGGTACATTATGTGGCTGCCCGTACAGTGGATTCAAAGGTTGTGTAGTATGTGGGAAAGATACAAACTGTGTTAGACTTTCTGCCTCATCCAAGCAAAGTTATGTTGGTCACAGATGATATCTACCATATGACCATCCGTTCAGAAGGCAAAAGAAGGCATTTAATGGACAACAAGAATTTCTCCCGGCTCCAAATCCAATGACCGGGGAACAAATATACAACGAGGTACAACATATTGAAAATAAGTGGAGAAAAGGAAAACGAACAAACAATAATTCATCAGAAAACCAAGAAGATACTAGAGGCAGAGGTGGGAAGATTCAAAAGCAGAAAAGAAACATAACAGAAGTAGAGGGTAATTCAAGCCAAGTAAACGGATAAAACGGTGCGTATTGGAAGAAATTCAACATTTGGTATCGAAAACTTAGGTATTGGAGGCATAATTCTGTTTCACATTGTATTGATTTTATGCATGTAGAAAAGAATGTTGCTGAGAGTCTCGTCGGAACTTTGCTACATGTTCCAGGAAAGACGAAAGATGGACTGAATGCTCGATTGGATCTGGCTGAGTTGGGGGTAAAACAAGAGTTGTTTGCTATGCAAGAACAAGACAAAACAACACTACCTCCAGCAGGTTACACATTAACGAATGCTGAAAAAGATATTTTTTGTGAAACTTTACACAACATCAGGGTACCACAAGGCTATTGTTCAAATTTCTATAGTTTGGTTAACCTAAAGGATAGGAAGCTCATTGGCCTAAAATCGTATGACTATCACATGCTAATGCAAGAGTTTCTGCCCATTGCAATACGTTCAATCATGCACCCACCCACACGATATGCTATTATCAGGTTTTGCTTTTTCTTTAAATCAATATGTTGCAAAGAAATAATATTGCAAGAACTAGATAATATGCAAGCAGAACTGGTAGTGACACTGTGCCTACTCGAGAAGTTCTTTCCTCCATCATTCTTTGATATTATGATACATTTGACTGTGCACCTAACTAGGGAGGTAAAATTATGCGGTCCCATATGCTTTCGGTGGATGTATCCATTCGAAAGATGTATGAAGGTTATTAAAGGACATGTGCGGAACAGAAATGGACCAGAAGGATGCATTGCTGAGGAGACTATTGCGGAAGAAACAATAGAGTTTTTAGCGAATATCATAAATCCATGAAAACTGTTGGTATCCCACCTGATAAACATGAAACATATGAAAATGAGGAAGGAAAGCCATTGTCGGCCGGCAAATCAAGTGAAGTTTCTACGGAACTCTTTCAGAAAGCACATTTGTATGTAATAAATAATACAGATGAAATTGTACCGTATATCGAGTAAGTCTTACTAACACATGTCTATTACGTTACTGAAAATGATGTATCAAATATAATAATCAAACACATTGTTTCAGGTGACACAAGCAAGTTTTGAAAACAGAAAACCCGGGTAAACGAATAGCATTTCTGGAGAATGAGCACAACAAATCTTTTGCCAAGTGGTTACGCAAAGAAGTAATTAATCTTATGTTACTCAACATACCCTTTCTAAACCTTATTTCTCAGCTCATTTTGATCTGAAAATTGGTGTACTTATTATTTTGAGCTAATATATACTTGTAATGAAATTCAGGTTGAGAGAGAGTTAGAAATCGACAAAGAAAGTGTATCAGAAACTGTAAGGTGGGTATCCTATGGACCACGCGCCACCGTAGTGAAATATGATGCATATCACATCAATGGGTATACTTTTCGTACGAAAGATCATGAAGGCAAAGTTTACCAGAACAGTGGGGTTAGTGTTGAGGCATTAGATATGCACATATCTAAAGAAGTTGCAACCACAAGAAAAGCATATTATTATGGGGTTTTACAAGAGATATGGGAACTAGATTACCATTACATGCAAATTCCTCTTTTCAAATGTGACTGGGTTAATCACAAAGCTGGTGGTGTGAAACGCGATACTACTCTTGGGTATACATTGGTTGACCTGAATAGTTTAGGCCACAAGGTTGATCCGTTCATATTAGCCGCACAAGCACGACAAGTGTTTTATGTGAAAGACCAGGTAGATAAAAAATTGTCTATTGTGTTTAAGACACCTCTCAAGAATTACAAAGATAAGTATGACGAAGCCGATGAGGAATTTAGTACCGTCATTCACCAGCACAATGATAACATATTGCCACGTGTGGATCGACGTGACTTGGGTAACGAATCACGAACTGACTACTATCGAACCGACTGTGGAGGTGTTGTTATACGAAAATCCAAGTGAACCATGTTATGGTCAAGTTGTCACACTCTACCTTTATCATATTTCACTCTTTTAAAGCATATAGACATTTATTCTTTGAACTTTTTTAAGGATTTATGTTTATAATACAAGACTTAATATTAGTTAAATCTGTTAGGTATATTATTTTGTTTAAGAATATGTTGAAAAGCAAGAATTCTCACAGATTGGAGATGTATGGAAGCTGTGCTAGTTGATGTGCTATAGTACAAAGTTAATTATGGTGATGTCATTGTTAAGTCTGTTTGACCATTCTTTAGTCTGGTAGTGCAAAAATTAAAAAATGATTTTTACTGTTTAAATAGTACCGTTACTTAATTTTAGGTGGTCAGAAGTATTTATATGGATAATTTTTATTTTTAGAATTCATATTTATTCTTTAATTACTTTATCCTAATCTTTAAAAGTTTAAATCTTTTCTTTTGATTAAGTCTCCTTACCAGCACTAAACCCTAATTGCCCTGCACTACCAGTACTTCAATTAACATAAAAGATGGCACAATTAAAGTTTGTAGACAAGCACAATCAAGTGGGATTTCTCAAAAAGACTGCTGAAAGCACAGGCTTCGAGCAGATAGTGGACTTTCTAAAGGGTAGTCATATCAGGTATGCCCTTACACATAATCCAACTATCTATGATTCCCTAGTCAAACAGTTCTGGCAGACTGCTACTGCTAGAACTATTGCTGATGGGACACTAGAGTTAAATGAAACTATGATACGTTAGAGTATTCAATCACTGAGGAATCAGTCAGAAGCAAGCTTCAATTGGCTGATGCCTCAGGGATTTCAATGTTGCCAAATAATGACCTCTTTCAGGGATTGGAAAATATTGGATATCTAACTGATGGAACATTCACTTTTTGGAAGAGTCATTTTACGCCACAATGGCGTTTCCTTGTGCATCATATTTTACATTGTATGAGCTCTAAAAGTGGTGGATGGGATAAATTTGGAAGCAATATTGCTTCTGCATTGGTCTGTCTCTCCACTGGCAGACTCTTCAATTTTTCAAAAATGATTTTTGATGCCATGGTTGCTAAATCCAAGAATAAGAAAAAGTTTTTTATGTACCCAATATTTTTGCAAATGATCTTAAATGTTGAAATAGCAAGCAAACATCCTTACATTGCTCTCTCTTTCACTAAAAAGATATTTGGTAATATGAAAAGGGGTTTTGAAGGGGTACACAAGCCACTTTTGTCTGCTATGTTGCCTGTTGTTGCTACTGACCCTGAAGGTACATCTACATCTATTCCATCTCCTACTGCTACATCAGAAGCTCAGGCTCAACCTACATCTGAACAAAAAAAAACAGAGTTTGTACAGAGGACACCAACACCCCCACCACCTTCACCTTCAGTCCATGAGGAAGAACCACCAGTGATTCCTCAACCACAACCTCCAACACCCACTACTACAGGAGAACCCAGTTCCTTTTCTATGGAAGATCTACTTCAACTGGTTCCACAACTGATTTCAAGGGTTGATGAGTTGGAGAAAAAATTGAAGAAGACCAAGAAGTCACTGGGGACTACTCGCAAAAGAGTTAAGAAATTGGAGGGGAAATTCAAACAGACGGGGATAGACATTACAGACTCAGAAGGTGAGGAATCCTCTGAGGAAACTCAAATTAGTCCTCAAGGATTGGAAGCAGCTGAAATCTTGGTTAAGAATTTCAGTCACAAGAAATCCTTTAAGAAGAGACTGGATAAAGAAGCTGCAAGTTCTGGTGGAGTGGATAAGTCTGGTGACTTTACTAAAGATAAGTCTGGTGTTGCTGAAATTAAATCTGCTTTTGATGAAGATTTTAATACTCGCTTTGATGCTGAAGTTAATACTAGTACTGAACATATGAATCCTGGTAGTGATCCAGGTAGTACTGGTGAGGAGTTTGTGCATAGGGAAGGCAAAGGAATAGTGCAAGAATATTCTGAGCCAGTGAAGACCAAAAAGCAAATCACACAAGAGGAAGCTAGCTTAGCTGAGATTGCTAGGATTCAAGCAGAGGATGAGGCTGAAGAAGCTAAACGTGCAGAAAAAACATTGAATGATGAGCTGATTGCCAAAAGTCTGCAGGAGGAACCAGAATTAACTGAAGAACAAATGAAAAGGAAAGCTGAAATTGAGGAATCTGCCAAATTCTACACTGATGAAGAATGGGATACTATAAAGGCCAGATTATTAGTAAACAGAGATATCCTTCCTGATATTGGCGGAGAAGACTATGCAAGTAAAATGGTTGAGATAATTAATGAGAAGAAGAGGCTTCTCAGAGAGCAGAGACAAAGAGAAAGGATGCACAGACCCTTGACCAAAGCTGAGCAAAGGGATTATATGATCCACTACATCAAAAGTCAAGGGAATCCTACCTGGAAGTTGAGCCAGTTAAGGAAATTGAAGGATGATGTTCTAAAAGCAGAATTTGAAAGAGTAGTGTACCAAAATAAAAAATTTATTCCAATGGATTTAGAGTTGGAAGCTTCAACGCTTAAAAGGAAGGGTTACAATCTTCAACCAAAGGATGCTAAGAATCAGAATTTGATTCTCTAACTAAATTGCCTAAATGTATTTGTGAGCATAAATGTGCTTATGAGGCTAGCACTGAGTTAGTTTTGCATCAACAGTTGATGAAATTGATGCAATTTCTTATGGGTCTTGATGACTATTATCAACCTGTGAGAACTGCATTATTAACTAGAGATCCTCTACTCGAGGTTAAAGATGCATATGCTGTTGTGTCTAGGGAGGAGTCCCATAGAGGGATTCCTGAGTCCTCTAGTGTTTCTGAGTCAAAACTTAATGCATCTTCTTTTGCTGCTAAGTCTTTTAATAACAATAGAAGAATGTATAACAACAGTAATAACACTAGAGGTACCAATTCTAATACTGCTAATAGAGGTCCTAATCCTAATCTGAATTGTAAAAACTGTGTTAAGATTGGACATACTATTGAAAGATGATATGAACTCATTGGTTTTCCACCTGGTTTTGTTAAAAATAATAATCCAGCTAAACAAAGTGGTTTTAGACAAAACTATAATGCTAATGTTGAAAATAAAGTGTCTGAAAAACCATCCACTACTTCATCTGCAAATATATCTTCTGGTTTTACTTCTGAGTAGATGAAGAAACTCTTGTCTTTGATCAATGATAGTTCTTCTGGAAGCATACATGCTAATATGGCAGGTAGGGCTTCATTCTTTAATGGAAATGTTTGGTTTAATATCAATTTTTCTAAATATTTCTTTGGGAATTCTAGTTTATCTGTTAAAACTATATCTTTGGGATGGATTATTGATTCAGGTGCTAATCAGCACTTGACTGTTTCTACTGTTGGTATGTTTAATGTTGTGGATATTTCTAGTCTTAAGATTACTGTTGGACATCCCAATGGTACTCTTGCCACTATAAGTCATGTTGGAAATTTAAAATTGACCAATAATGTGACTCTCTATGATGTTTTAGTGGTTCCTGGTTACTGTGTGAGCTTGTTATATGTTAATAAACTGATTAGAGATAGCAAAATGTTTGTTGGTTTTGATGAAGATACTTGTTATATTCATGATTTGAAAAGGGAGAATGTTCTGGGGACTAATAATACTTTAGGTGAGTCAGTCTGATGGATTGTATTTGTTTGATATGCAGCCTAATAATACTTTAGGTGAGTGCAATGTGGTATTGTCTTATAATGTGTCTAAACTTGTTTGGCATAATAGATTGGGTCATCCTGCTGATCCAATCTTGTCTGTTCTTCAGAAGAATCTTGGTATTTCCAAGAATTCCTCTATTTCTATTTGTGAGATCTGTCATAGGGCTAAGCAGACAAGAGAACCTTTCCCTTTGTCTGATAATAAGTCTAAGAATATTGGTGAACTTGTTCATCTTGACTTATGGGGTCCTTACAGAGTTACAAGTAGAGAAGGATATAAGTATTTTCTCACTATTGTTGATGATTATTCTAGAGCTGTGTGGGCTTACTTAATTAAATCTAAAGATAAGGTGTTTGATGTGTTCTGCTCTTTTATTCACTTAATTTCTAATCAATTTGGTATTAAAATTAAAACTGTTAGATCTGATAATGGTACTGAATTTGTAAATAAGAAAATGAGTGAAATATTTTCTGATCTTGGTATAATACATCAAACATCTTGTGCTCATACACCTCAGCAAAATGGGATTGCTGAAAGGAAACATAGACACCTATGTTAGTGCAAATATTACGATATTTAATCTATACAGTCTCGTTTGTTTTGATTGATGACAAACATGTAACTTGTAATACATAACGTAAAATGTACAAGTTACTTGTAATCACACTTTGTCTCAACATACATTCAACACCTCTCGATGTCTCAAGTCCTCGTATGTTACAACACAGGTTCGTACATGTTTGTTATGTGGCATTATGATCAAACCCATTAACAAATCATTTAGAATGTTTAAAATACATTTAGAGTCACTAAGTATTTTAATAGGTTAACCATTCTATTTCGAACCTCATTTTACATTTTGCATTCGCAAGTATTTCAAAAGGTAACTAGACATTTTATTAACTAGTTACATAATACATTTTACAAGTTTACCTTGATAAACCTTTTAATCTAAAAGTGGAAATACATGTTACATCATGTCATGCATCATCTTTGAAATCCTTGGAAGATCACTTGAATATTTTGGTTAGATTGACACACAATAAATCAAATGTGATCTTAGTAAGATTTGGTAATATCTTGCAAAGATTTGAAGAAAGATTTTTTAGATTTTATGTCAGGTACCCACGGTACCAAATTGTATAAAGGACGGAACCCTTTTAAGGGGTCCGTGGTCCGTGGACGCTCCTGTCCACTTTTGGCTATAAATAGAAGCCCATTGTTTTCCCATTTGCTCACCACTTCAAAGCACATCTTCTCCACCTTCTTGCATACATTTAGATCAATCATTAACAATGTAGTAACACACATTAAACACCCTAATGATCATGATCATAATGCTTCTAACATTCATCTTTGTTGTAAGCATACTCCTTGATCAACCAAGGAAATCTTGGAGATCTAGCCATCCCCACTCACCACAAGTTGAAGATCTATCACAAGAAGTTTAGGGAACTTGTGATCTTCATCATGAAGGCTTCCTATTAATGGAAGTTCATTTAGAAGTAGTTATTCATATCCATTAGACATTTGTGTCATGGATCATTAGTGTAAACTTCATTGCATCATAACAACACTTTCACCAAACTAGATTAGATGGTTTATGTGTTTGTGCCATAAAACACAAGGTTTATTATGTTGGGCCATAAAACATATTGGGAGTGGTTGTACCCTTGTAAAAGAACTCGACATCTAGCTTAGTGTCGGAAATATTGTATAGGCGACGTTAGGTTGGTTCTACCTCGAACTAGAACCCGGTATTTAGCTTTGTACCGGAAAAAGTGTAAGCGACGATTGTAAGGTTTTCTCCGCCAAGAAGGGAGCTTGTTGATTTAGTGAAGTAACTCTCGAGTTGGGTACTCGGGGAGTGGAGTAGGGCGGAAAGGAGATCCGTGACCGAACCACTATAAATCCTCGTGTTCGGTTTGCACTTTCCTTTCTTTATCTCTTTACTTTTATACTTGCACTATACTATTGTTTGTGATATGGTTTGATGTTCATGATTGTGTGACAACTTGGTTTACCATGCTTTATATTAGTCACAAACAATAATTGGTACTTTCATATTATAACAAGCTTCATAAGCGATTTGATACTAAAGATCTAAAGTTTTTAAACGGTAACGTATTCACCCCCCCTCTACGTTTCCACAATTGGTACCAGAGCCACGTAGCTCGTATTTTCAAAACAAATGGTTTTTAAAATAGAGTACGATCCATGTATCAAATTACCATTGAAGCGAAAAATAATATGAAAAATGCTTTGCTTGTTATACTTAGAAATTTTGTTGTTAAATGTAACTTTGTATACAAGCTTGAAGGTTTTCTTGAAAAATAAAATAAAAAAAGAGTTTGTTGAAAGAACTAGTAAGTATTGTATTGTGTGCTAATAGAAAATTTACGAAGAAATATGATTTTAAAGGAGTGTTTGGGATAACTATAAATCTAGTTGAAAATCACCTCCGTAAATGTTTAAGATAAGTTACATAAGTAGATATGTTGTTAAATATGTGTATTATATGTTTACTATGAAATCTAGTAAGTCGCACACGTTTTCTCTATGTCAAATAATAGTTTTGGTGAATCTGTCTCAGAGGACCACGGCACCAAATCTTATAAAGGGCGGATCCCTTTATTTGGTTCCGTGGAATCCGTCTGTACAGTATGCAGTATTTTTGGCAACTTCAAAAAATCATAACTAATCAACCGTAAGTCCGTACGAGTCGAGCCACCTATCATTTTAAAGGGAATTGAGTCTACTTTCATTTAAAAATACTCTCATGGCCTGAGTCTAATTTTAAATAAGTGAAATAGACCAAATACTACACTATGTCTAAAATATTGAGTTTCGCTTTAACATAAAAACTCAAATTTTTGAATCAAGCAATTTAAGTTGGTATTCTTAGAACTTTGATACAACTTCCTTTAAAACTAAATAAATTGGTAATATGTTTAAAGGAAACTAATCAAGCTTGGTATATATCGTCATACTTAAACGCAAATTGACGAAAAGTGTCTTTCTTGTTATGCTATGCTAAATGACCACTTGTTTATGTTGTTTGTATATATGTTGCTGGCTTATTTTTCAAATTGTTGTTTACACTTGTTTGTTTGCATAATATAAGTGTCAATCTTGCCGTGTTATTTATTCGCTTGTTTGACGATTTCTTGTTTATGCACAATAGGTTATTTGCTAGATTTTGTGCACTAAGTTGGAAAATTGTTTTACCATCGCTTGTAGAATTAGATCACTTCGTTTGCATAGGTTATACTAACATTTCACATAACTTATGAAATGTCATAACTCACTTAGCAATGAGTACTAAGTAAATTGGTCAAGTACTTTGAAAAATGAATGTGTTAAGAGAGTGTTTGGTACAAGGACAAAAACAATGTTGTATGATGTAATTTATTTGTTTTTACTTTGTAGGATGATAATATGACTTAAAACAATGTTATATGCTAACCGGTTTATGCAGGTGGATAGCACAAGTGTGTTATCAAATTTTACCCATTTTCATTTTTATGTGAAAATCGTTAGCCCTTGGTCAAAGTCTATGCTCCACTATATTTATATATGTGTTATCGACTTTTTCTAACTAGAAGTAATTAATGTCACATGTTTTAAGCAAAATTTCAGGTTTCGGAAAACTGCCTGACACCTGAAAAATGGGTCTGTGAACTTTTTTGGTACCGTCTGTTATGTATTTTGGTACCGCCATACTTGTACAGGCGGACCAGGCGGCACCAATTTAAGGGTTACGCCTGTGTAAAGAAATGGTGCCGTGAATCCTACAGGTAAGTTATTGAATTTTACTAAATCCCGCAATCTAATTTACCAAACTTCGTTTATAGGATAGTTGTTAATTCATATCTTTCATACCTCACTCAACACATCCTCAATGGATTAACTTAGGATGTTTGACATGATTTTAGACACTTCCATCTCATTAGAAACTACCATCTTTGTATGGATTAACATCAAATTCATGAATCCTTAGTTCCATAAATCGACACATTCAAGATGATCATTTTCACACCTTCACTGTTACTTTTCCTCAAGCTTAGCATTTCTTAAAGCAAAGTGAAAATGACTAAATCCTTAACCTCAAATAAGCCACTTAAGAAAACCACTAGGATTAGCATTCGATCTTGTTGCTTCATTAACTTGAGCTCTTCATCCTTAGACTCATTACCTCTCCACATTTCATCACCCATTCAGGATGTGAACTTTCTAAACTTGAGTACTCCAACTCCACCACCAAAATCACCCACCATCATCCAAAACAACTTCACTACCAAAGTGTCCAAAGCTTGTACCTATCAAACTTTGTGCAACACCACCAACATCTCCTCACCCGTTTGCGGATGACTTAGATGACTTACCGAGACTAATAAACGTGGACTCATTATTTGCAAAGATATCATACACAAGTCTAACATATGACTATAGATATTGTTCTGTATCTACATGTATTGCCTCACCTGGTTAACATGAAAATAATGTGTCATCCTTCAAGACGATCAGTATTTACATCGAGTCATAACTCACACATATGTTAAATACATATTATCAAGTCTTGTTATCCTTGAGTTCAATCTAAGCTTTACAATCTCAACAAATTAGGATTGACAACTTAAGTATTTCATCCGAAATATTTAAGCAAAATGTTGGTACCGTCTGTTATGTATTTTGGTACCGCCATACTTGTACAGGCGGACCAGGCGGCACCAATTTAAGGGTTACGCCTGTGTAAAGAAATGGTGCCGTGAATCCTACAGGTAAGTTATTGAATTTTACTAAATCCCGCAATCTAATTTACCAAACTTCGTTTATAGGATAGTTGTTAATTCATATCTTTCATACCTCACTCAACACATCCTCAATGGATTAACTTAGGATGTTTGACATGATTTTAGACACTTCCATCTCATTAGAAACTACCATCTTTGTATGGATTAACATCAAATTCATGAATCCTTAGTTCCATAAATCGACACATTCAAGATGATCATTTTCACACCTTCACTGTTACTTTTCCTCAAGCTTAGCATTTCTTAAAGCAAAGTGAAAATGACTAAATCCTTAACCTCAAATAAGCCACTTAAGAAAACCACTAGGATTAGCATTCGATCTTGTTGCTTCATTAACTTGAGCTCTTCATCCTTAGACTCATTACCTCTCCACATTTCATCACCCATTCAGGATGTGAACTTTCTAAACTTGAGTACTCCAACTCCACCACCAAAATCACCCACCATCATCCAAAACAACTTCACTACCAAAGTGTCCAAAGCTTGTACCTATCAAACTTTGTGCAACACCACCAACATCTCCTCACCCGTTTGCGGATGACTTAGATGACTTACCGAGACTAATAAACGTGGACTCATTATTTGCAAAGATATCATACACAAGTCTAACATATGACTATAGATATTGTTCTGTATCTACATGTATTGCCTCACCTGGTTAACATGAAAATAATGTGTCATCCTTCAAGACGATCAGTATTTACATCGAGTCATAACTCACACATATGTTAAATACATATTATCAAGTCTTGTTATCCTTGAGTTCAATCTAAGCTTTACAATCTCAACAAATTAGGATTGACAACTTAAGTATTTCATCCGAAATATTTAAGCAAAATGTTGGTACCGTCTGTTATGTATTTTGGTACCGCCATACTTGTACAGGCGGACCAGGCGGCACCAATTTAAGGGTTACGCCTGTGTAAAGAAATGGTGCCGTGAATCCTACAGGTAAGTTATTGAATTTTACTAAATCCCGCAATCTAATTTACCAAACTTCGTTTATAGGATAGTTGTTAATTCATATCTTTCATACCTCACTCAACACATCCTCAATGGATTAACTTAGGATGTTTGACATGATTTTAGACACTTCCATCTCATTAGAAACTACCATCTTTGTATGGATTAACATCAAATTCATGAATCCTTAGTTCCATAAATCGACACATTCAAGATGATCATTTTCACACCTTCACTGTTACTTTTCCTCAAGCTTAGCATTTCTTAAAGCAAAGTGAAAATGACTAAATCCTTAACCTCAAATAAGCCACTTAAGAAAACCACTAGGATTAGCATTCGATCTTGTTGCTTCATTAACTTGAGCTCTTCATCCTTAGACTCATTACCTCTCCACATTTCATCACCCATTCAGGATGTGAACTTTCTAAACTTGAGTACTCCAACTCCACCACCAAAATCACCCACCATCATCCAAAACAACTTCACTACCAAAGTGTCCAAAGCTTGTACCTATCAAACTTTGTGCAACACCACCAACATCTCCTCACCCGTTTGCGGATGACTTAGATGACTTACCGAGACTAATAAACGTGGACTCATTATTTGCAAAGATATCATACACAAGTCTAACATATGACTATAGATATTGTTCTGTATCTACATGTATTGCCTCACCTGGTTAACATGAAAATAATGTGTCATCCTTCAAGACGATCAGTATTTACATCGAGTCATAACTCACACATATGTTAAATACATATTATCAAGTCTTGTTATCCTTGAGTTCAATCTAAGCTTTACAATCTCAACAAATTAGGATTGACAACTTAAGTATTTCATCCGAAATATTTAAGCAAAATGTTGGTACCGTCTGTTATGTATTTTGGTACCGCCATACTTGTACAGGCGGACCAGGCGGCACCAATTTAAGGGTTACGCCTGTGTAAAGAAATGGTGCCGTGAATCCTACAGGTAAGTTATTGAATTTTACTAAATCCCGCAATCTAATTTACCAAACTTCGTTTATAGGATAGTTGTTAATTCATATCTTTCATACCTCACTCAACACATCCTCAATGGATTAACTTAGGATGTTTGACATGATTTTAGACACTTCCATCTCATTAGAAACTACCATCTTTGTATGGATTAACATCAAATTCATGAATCCTTAGTTCCATAAATCGACACATTCAAGATGATCATTTTCACACCTTCACTGTTACTTTTCCTCAAGCTTAGCATTTCTTAAAGCAAAGTGAAAATGACTAAATCCTTAACCTCAAATAAGCCACTTAAGAAAACCACTAGGATTAGCATTCGATCTTGTTGCTTCATTAACTTGAGCTCTTCATCCTTAGACTCATTACCTCTCCACATTTCATCACCCATTCAGGATGTGAACTTTCTAAACTTGAGTACTCCAACTCCACCACCAAAATCACCCACCATCATCCAAAACAACTTCACTACCAAAGTGTCCAAAGCTTGTACCTATCAAACTTTGTGCAACACCACCAACATCTCCTCACCCGTTTGCGGATGACTTAGATGACTTACCGAGACTAATAAACGTGGACTCATTATTTGCAAAGATATCATACACAAGTCTAACATATGACTATAGATATTGTTCTGTATCTACATGTATTGCCTCACCTGGTTAACATGAAAATAATGTGTCATCCTTCAAGACGATCAGTATTTACATCGAGTCATAACTCACACATATGTTAAATACATATTATCAAGTCTTGTTATCCTTGAGTTCAATCTAAGCTTTACAATCTCAACAAATTAGGATTGACAACTTAAGTATTTCATCCGAAATATTTAAGTATATGCGACTTACGATTGTAGTCATTAAAAGTCATATCCGAAAAATCAAAACCCAAGTATTTTAACAACACATGTTGAAACACTTATCCAAAACAAACAACCCACGGTGCCACTTATCCCTCTTTGACACCTACTATCCGTCTTCCATCTTTTGGCACCATTAACCGTATTGCTCATGAACTTCCAAGAGTATACTTTAAATCAAACGTGCCCTTTCAAGGTGAACCTATACCTCAGCCCCTAAGCTTCATAAACATAACCAAAACTTCAAGCACTTCACCCACTAGTTGTAGCAACCAATGAACCATAAGAATTAGTATCCGTATTTTTTTGTGTTCAACATCTATGGACAAATATTCAACCTAAGTACTCCCATAGCACAACAAACCCCTACATCACCACATCCTTATTTAGACACTAGAATACCTACCACCTAGATCAACCAATCCACCATCCTTACCATCATTTGAATTCATTGAGTGTATTGCTCAAAAAGCCCTTGTGTCCAACACTTGTACTGAATCAAATGCACGTTTGAACAAACTCAAACATCCTTTCCAACATATAAGGACTTAGATAATTCATTATGACTAGAACCTCAACTATCAAATAAGCATGGTGCTCTTGGTAATTGTTGTCAATTTCCACTAGGTATAAGTAGTACTACCTTCACAAATTATAAAAGTATTAGTAATACTTCGTCGTTAAACTTCTGCATAAATTTCGTTAAACCTCAAATCAACATTTTAACAACATATGTTAAAATTCAATCTCAAAGCCAACATCATACACCCCAAGCAACAATGACTTTTGAGGAGTATACATAAGAAACTCGAGTGAATTCCTCTTGTCATCATCTAGTGAATATAATCTTGAGACCAAGTTTATTTAGATGGGACTATCCGATTCAAACACTTTGGCTTCATATCTTCATTTAGGAAAAAATGATGTTTTGAAGAACATTATGACTAAGATTCATGCGTTAAGATTTCATCTTGTTAAAAGGATATTGTATATCCTATGCATCATTCTTGCGACATAAATAGTTGTGTTACAAGAGATTTCATTACGCCTCATTGGCTAAATGATCTTGAAACAAACATCTACAAGTTCTATGAACTAGCATATCCAATTCATCTTGTCATACTTGTTTTCATAAGCATGATAACTTTATCCCATGGGATAATCTCATTTGTTGAAAGATACTATTTGTATCTATTTCCTTTCAAGCGTACATCATAACCTAACCTTGCTCAAACCGAGTGCACATCCAAGGTTAAAACTACACATCTTTTAAGTATACACAAGATCTATTGAAGTTGGTAACCTCACTTAGATTATTGTTAAATAAAATACCAAAGAGCTTTCTTGAGAACGTTCTTAGTTTAACATATTCTCTAGTCTTAGATGATCAATTCACATTTAAATTACACACTTCAACTCAACATAAAAAATGTCATCCATTAGATCATACAATTAGCTGTGTAATTTGAACAACTTTAGAGTCTAAACACAAGATTAAAACACATTGTTTATCAAACACACCATTGTTAAAATTCATGTGTATAACATGACGTCTTCATCACCTTAGTTATATTGCATATTAGTTAAGTCACATTAAGCCAAGTATTGGTAAACTATCATCTTTTATGCACTTTAATATGCAAAAGTAGGAGTTCCCATCTTTCTAACATGAGAATGACTACTGGAGAACCTATTGCACTAGAAACTCAATTTGACCTAACGGTTGAATTGCTTCCTGGAGAGAAGTTGGGTATGTGGAATCACCCGTAAAAAATGGTCGTGTTTAGCCTTAATTGAGCACTGCTAGTAATAGTCTCATATTCATTCTCCAACTTGAAAAATCTGTATTCCTATACTTGCCTAAAGTAAGTGTTAAAACATTGATAGTTTGCCTCGTCTTAGGAATACTAATCAAACAAGTAGTATATATGACTTTTCTTTTAAAACTACTTGCATTGCACTTACATGTGTTGATTACATGTTCTTGTTTGATACAATAAGTTGATTTGACATTATCTTAGTGTTTGATAATAAGTCAAATGTGTAAACCTTAGTACGGTTTTATCTTTATAATACTTGTATTCTTGTTTCATGCTACTAAACGTTTAAACCTAAACTTTATTTGCATGATACTTACTTTTGAATTAGTTTTAGCATGATTAACATGTTAATTATGAAATCATAATATGTCATTTTGATACGTGATAATTCTGATATGATAAGTTTGTGTTTGAAAGATATTAGTTGGCATTCATTATATCTATGTGTAGTACAATCCAAATGATACATGCTCCAAATTGTTATATCTTAAACATGGCTTGCATGAATCTTTCATTTTGTTTCTTTTGCCTCTTGTCACACTATTTGTTTGCTACGTGTGCACATATAATCTGTCAAAGTGCTTTTTGTATGACAAACTTTTAGAAGCTTTTTATCTTACAAATTAATCACATAGATTATTGTATATCCAAGTATGCTTGAGTGGCTAAGTCTAACGACAAAACAATCTCATAATGAAATGTCTTGAATAAAGTCGTATTCTTGCATAATATGATTGTTTTGATGATATCTTGTGTGGTGATTTCTTGTCTACTAAGTGCAATGTGTTGTTTTTGCTTATATAATATGTTATCACTTGATTTCTATCATGTTAACATCTTTTGTCACTAACAAATTTGTTTTGTAGGATGATAACAAATTATTTGTTATCTCACTTGGTTCTAACTTTTATATGCTCATTTTGTATAATCCCGTTTATTGCTACGTAGATTTATGGTACCCCTACACTTGCATATAGTTTAAAAGCATATAGAATTAAGTTCTAGAGGGTTGGCTTTGCATTTTTGTCTTTCAACCGACCTCTTTCCAAATCTCATTTTTGCTTCCGCTTTCCAAAAAAATCACCTCCATCATTATTTAGTTATAACAATACTCTGATCCTCTTCACTTCCTATTAGGAAACCACATGCCTCATCATACGATCATCTCGTATTAATCGAGAAGAGGTACGTAACTTTAAGGATGAAGCTCATTGTATGCTAACCATCATCCAGAAAAACATTACTAAGCTCACCTCTTTCGTTAACCCGAATAACCTCCTAAACACTTTGTTGTCATTCCTTATTTGATACATTGCACATTATGTTGGATGTCCACTAATTAAGGGGGAGAGAAATCCATTCACATAATTGTATTTTGTCAAAATTTATGTCTCCTAGACTCTAAAATACCAACACATAGATAAACACCACTTAGCTAAAACCAGTTCACTAAACCACAACTAGTTCAACCTTTTTAACTTTATATCACAAGTTTACACCAATACCTCATCAAGTGAAAAACACATCATGTGTTTTACAAACTTCTTCATCTCCACAATCAACGAATCTAGGATTTTCCTTAACCTAGCACCTTACAACTTCACTATCTAGAACACCATCATAGGATCTTATCCCTTTCTCGCTTGACATATATCATGCATGTCATTGTCAGTGCAAACGATATATTAATCAAAACAGCCATTTCCAACACGTTGGTCCATCCAACTCTCACTTATATGATGTCATTCTCATCCTCATATAGGTACTCATTATTATTATTAGTATTTTCCATATTGTCTTCACTTCTTTTCAAAGTGATAATCATCCATGTCGGTCAAAACCATACTAATACTACCTTTCCCATTGTCACCTAGAATAGGTCATTTTTATAATTCGTGTCAATCAATGAACGAATTTATCTTCATGTTATCACTTTTATATATCTTAGATAGAACGCATTATTGATTACCCTTGGGTTGAAGCATATGAGAACTTGCTCAAAACAATAGGTTGTTAGCATCAATAAATCATTCAAATCATAACCCTTATGCATCATTGAAATGCAATGTCCATTCATTTTTTTTTTCTCTTAGCTTTGGTCACTTGACATGACGAAAGGATTGCATGAATCCATATTTTTATATTTGCTATACATACGAGTTTCTAAATCCTTAATAGCTTCCTACCTAATCACCACCACCTTCCATCACCACTTTCACTAATCATTACCACCATGGATTAGCGAAACCTTACTTTTGTAAATCTCGAGTCATCTACCATCACCACATGATTCCTACAAGTAAACCGACACCAACACTAGCACCACTAGTGTCACACCCGGTGGGAGACTTCATATCTTCCTTCTAGGAACTATTATGTAGGTTTTTATCATATTATATTCTCACTTTTCTTATGATTGTAATTAGGAGACTACACTTCATGAGATCTTTGATTATATCATTTATCACATATATACATCTTATTTTTCTTTGTGAAAAAGATGAAATATATTGCACTAATGTTTTTCATTGTAGGTTCATCATCATATACACTCGATTGTATATAATTTACTCATCTAAGGATGAAGTTTGCATCAATTATTTTTCTTATTTTAGGTGCTTCTTGACACCTTAGAACAAGGAGGAATGTCCTTTAAGCACTCATATTGCATCGTCTATACACTTGGTTGTATATGACATATTTGTCTAAAGACAAAGCTTCTATTATACTAATATTTATTTTGAAGGTTCATCTTGACGCCCTAGAGCAAGGGGAGCTTCCGTCAAGAATTTACTGAATGCATATTATATACACGTTGTTGTATATCACTTACTCGTCTAAATGACGAATATAGTTTTGCACTAATATTTGTTTTGTAGGTTTTTAATTATACCCTGACGCCTCAAACAAGGGGGAGCAACCGTCAAGGGGGAGCATGCACGCATTTAGCATCATTCTCACTTTTCAACACGCATTTGTGCTTCGATAAAAAGTGGAGAAACTAGGCTAACATTGCTATGCATTTTTCTTTTTCATATATTTCTCATAATTTTTGTTGCATAAAACTAACCTTGATGTAGGTTAAGCCTCTTTATTTGATCCATGGATCCGCTACCAAACAAGGGACGGATTGTAGTGGACGATTTAACTTCACTAGGGATGATGCAAGCTCGCCTTTTTGGGGAGAAATTAAGTTAAACTCCAAGGACACACCCTTTTTTGTTTCGACAAAAGGGGGAGAAGAGTGTAAACGGAGAAGGTAATGTAAAGGTAGTAAGGATACAAGTAACCTTTTACATTTTACTTTCTATTACGTTTACATATATTTGTCATCATCAAAAAGGGGGAGATTGTTAGTGCAAATATTACGATATTTAATCTATACAGTCTCGTTTGTTTTGATTGATGACAAACATGTAACTTGTAATACATAACGTAAAATGTACAAGTTACTTGTAATCACACTTTGTCTCAACATACATTCAACACCTCTCGATGTCTCAAGTCCTCGTATGTTACAACACAGGTTCGTACATGTTTGTTATGTGGCATTATGATCAAACCCATTAACAAATCATTTAGAATGTTTAAAATACATTTAGAGTCACTAAGTATTTTAATAGGTTAACCATTCTATTTCGAACCTCATTTTACATTTTGCATTCGCAAGTATTTCAAAAGGTAACTAGACATTTTATTAACTAGTTACATAATACATTTTACAAGTTTACCTTGATAAACCTTTTAATCTAAAAGTGGAAATACATGTTACATCATGTCATGCATCATCTTTGAAATCCTTGGAAGATCACTTGAATATTTTGGTTAGATTGACACACAATAAATCAAATGTGATCTTAGTAAGATTTGGTAATATCTTGCAAAGATTTGAAGAAAGATTTTTTAGATTTTATGTCAGGTACCCACGGTACCAAATTGTATAAAGGACGGAACCCTTTTAAGGGGTCCGTGGTCCGTGGACGCTCCTGTCCACTTTTGGCTATAAATAGAAGCCCATTGTTTTCCCATTTGCTCACCACTTCAAAGCACATCTTCTCCACCTTCTTGCATACATTTAGATCAATCATTAACAATGTAGTAACACACATTAAACACCCTAATGATCATGATCATAATGCTTCAAACATTCATCTTTGTTGTAAGCATACTCCTTGATCAACCAAGGAAATCTTGGAGATCTAGCCATCCCCACTCACCACAAGTTGAAGATCTATCACAAGAAGTTTAGGGAACTTGTGATCTTCATCATGAAGGCTTCCTATCAATGGAAGTTCATTTAGAAGTAGTTATTCATATCCATTAGACATTTGTGTCATGGATCATTAGTGTAAACTTCATTGCATCATAACAACACTTTCACCAAACTAGATTAGATGGTTTATGTGTTTGTGCCATAAAACACAAGGTTTATTATGTTGGGCCATAAAACATATTGGGAGTGGTTGTACCCTTGTAAAAGAACTCGACATCTAGCTTAGTGTCGGAAATATTGTATAGGCGACGTTAGGTTGGTTCTACCTCGAACTAGAACCCGGTATTTAGCTTTGTACCGGAAAAAGTGTAAGCGACGATTGTAAGGTTTTCTCCGCCAAGAAGGGAGCTTGTTGATTTAGTGAAGTAACTCTCGAGTTGGGTACTCGGGGAGTGGAGTAGGGCGGAAAGGAGATCCGTGACCGAACCACTATAAATCCTCGTGTTCGGTTTGCACTTTCCTTTCTTTATCTCTTTACTTTTATACTTGCACTATACTATTGTTTGTGATATGGTTTGATGTTCATGATTGTGTGACAACTTGGTTTACCATGCTTTATATTAGTCACAAACAATAATTGGTACTTTCATATTATAACAAGCTTCATAAGCGATTTGATACTAAAGATCTAAAGTTTTTAAACGGTAACGTATTCACCCCCCCTCTACGTTTCCACAACCTACTCAATGTAGCTAGGAGTCTTATGTTTCAAGGGGGATTCCTTTGAGGTTTTGGTCTGATTGTGTTCTAACTGCTGTATATCTTATAAACAGGCTGCCATCTTCAGTTCTAAGTGGTGAATGTCCCTATGAGTTGTTGTATAAAACTAAACCAAATCTTTCCCATTTGAGGTCTTTTGGCTGTCTATGTTTTGCTACCATTTTAAATAACCATGATAAGTTGTCTTATAGGTCTGAAAAATGTTTTCTTATTGGTTTTTCTTCTACTAAGAAAGCATATAAACTTTTAAGTTTGGATACAAGGAATGTGTTTTTTGCCAGAGATGTGAAGTTTTATGAAAATGTTTTTCCTTTAAAAATGAAAACCTGTGAGTCAACTGATACAAACAGTGTAAATGAGGTTGAACACTTGAAGTTTTTTGATAGTCCAAAGTCTCAAAGTCCCAATGATGAAGGGGAAGATGCACCAGTTGAGGATGGTAGTATGCCATCTTCACATGATGCTAGTGGTAATGAAACAGATACTACTTATATGCATCATGAAGATGGGCAATCTGCAACCCACTTTGGTGACCAAAACTGGTCTGAGGGCAATTCTAATCTTGAAAACACTGGTTTAGTTTGTACTCAGTCTGAAAATGTAAATGAGATGTGCAGACACCTGTATTAAGAAGGTCTGGTAGAGAGTCTAAAACTCCTATTAGGTTTAATGATTATGTGATGCACTCTATAGTTAGATATGGTATTGAAAAGTATGTGAGTTATGCTAGTTTGAGTAGGACCAATTTGTGCTTTGCTTCTACTTTAAATAAATCTGTTGAGCCTAAGAATTATGAAGAAGCAGTTAAAAATACCAATTGGTCTGAAGCTATGAACAATGAAATTAAAGCTTTAAATAGAAATAATACCTGGACTGAATGTGAGTTACCTGTTGGTAGACATGCTATTGGGTATAAATGGATATGGAAAATCAAGTATAAGTCTGCAGGAGAAATTGATAGATATAAAGCCAGATTAGTTGCTAAGGGTTTTAATCAAAGAGAAGGTTTTGATTATGATGAAACCTTCAGTCCTGTTGTGAAAATGGTGACTGTCAGATGTCTGATAAGTATTGCTGTTAGTAAAAATTGGCCTTTATATCAGTTAGATGTTAATAATGCCTTTTTATATGGTGATCTTGATGAAGATGTCTATATGCTATTACCTAAAGGCTTTAATGGTGGAGATGATTCTAAAGTATGCAAGCTTAATAAATCTTTATATGGGCTTAAGCAAGCACCTAGACAATGGAATGCTAAACTCACTAATGCTTTGATTGAGCATGGTTTTGAGCAAAGTAAACTGGATTATTCTTTGTTTGTGAAACAAAAAGGTTCTGTGTTTGTAGCTTTGCTTGTGTATGTTGATGACATTGTTATCACTGGTAATGATGAAGTAGAAATCAATAACTTTAAAAAGTTTTTGAGTTCTAAATTTATGATTAAAGATTTGGGAGAGTTGAAATATTTTCTTGGTATTGAAGTATTGAAAAATGATAATGGTATTTGTATGACACAAAGAAAGTATTGTTTGGAATTATTACATAAGTATGGATTGCTTGCAGCTAAGCCTGTTGATACACCCTTGCCTGAAAATTCAGTTTTGAGTTGTATTGAAACTAAAAAAGATAAAGTGTTGAACAATATTAATAACTATCAAAAGTTGGTTGGTAAGTTGATTTACATAACTAATACCTGACCTGATATTAGTTATGATGTTCACTGTTTGAGTCAACACATGCATAAACCTTTACAATCTCATCTTAAGGTTGCTTTGAGAGTTTTGAAGTATTTGAAAGGGTCTCCAGGTTCAAGTTTGCAGTTTGATAAAGAGTCTAATCTTAAGCTTAAAGCTTATGCTGACTCTGACTGGGCTAAATGTCCTCTAACTAGGAAATCAGTAACTGGATTTTGTGTTTTCTTGGGTAACTCTCATATATCTTGGAAAAGTAAGAAACATGCTACTCTATCTAGAAGTTCAGCTGAGGCTGAGTATAGAAGCATGGCTTCTACTACCTGTGAAGTGATTTGGTTGAGTAACTTGTTGCATAGTCTTGGTATTAAAGAGTTGTTGCCTGTGGATATATTCTGTGATAATAGTGCTGCAATCCAGATTGCAGCTAATCCTGTTATCCATGAAAAAACTAAACACTTTGAGTTAGATGTGCATTTGGTTAGAGACAAGGTTTTTGCTGGAGTTATAAAAACAATTAAGATTCATACAGAAGTGCAAGTGGCAGACATTTTTACTAAGTGTCTTGGTCAAAGACAACATACTTTGTTTTGCAAATGTCTTGGTATGTTTGATTTGTTTGCAGGTGTTAACAATTGTGAAAAGAGTAGCAGTCAAGTTGATGGTGGAAGCAGTTTACAAAGTGAAGACTTGTCAACTTGAGGAGGGGTGTTGAATAATATAGAGGACTTATATTGTCAAGTTTGAAAGTCTTAAGAAGTTTGTGTCTAAAGTGATGAAAAGAGGAATGCAGGGACTGAAGTGAAACTTGGAAGAGTATATAATCTCTCTTTCAGCTTTAGGGTTTCTCACTGTCTACAATATCTGTTTTCAGTCTCTCTCTCTTAATTTCACACAGTTGTGGTCTTCGTCTTTGATATCAATCTTGATATCTGTTAGTGTTTCTGTATCAGGATCAATCTCTTTATTTGATCTTGTTGAGTCTGAGTGTCTGAGTGATCTTTGTAGTGAGATTGCTAGTGTCTTCCTAGAAGAGATCAGTTTGGTTTATTTGTATTTGAATTGGTAAGCACCCAGTTGGGGACTTATCTTCTTACATTGTTATAATAAAAGATACACCAAGGGGTGGTTGGCTGGGTGTAATTTTTGGTTGTTGTGTGCTCTTGATCATTTTTACAGAATTAATATCGAAACTAACCGGGTATGATAATGTTACAATGTTTGAGTATGATATAGTTACAATGATTGAGTACGATAATGTTACAACGATTAAATATGATGATGTTACAAGGAGGGGGCATGTTTATGCTACAATGATTAAAAATGATGATGTTACAAGGACATGTTTTTGTTATAATGATTGAGTATGATATAGTTACAATGATTGAGTATGATAATGTTACAACGATTAAATATGATGATGTTACAAGTACGGGGCATGTTTATGCTACAATGATTAAAAATGAGGATGTTACAAGGACATGTTTATGTTATAATGATTCAGTATGATGATGTTACAAGGATGTGTTTATATCATAATAGTAGTGTCGCATATAATTACTCATGTCTTGTGTGGAGCTTGTGCTTTATGCACTCATATCCTGTGTGGTAACCGTGCTATATGCACTCGTGTCCGGTGTGAAACTCGTGCTTTATGCACTCATCACTTCTAAATTAAAGATTAATTTAATTTTTTTTCCAAATAATATTGTGTTTATGATATAACTCAATTTTTATTACAACTTTTCAGTTAAGAAATAAGCCCACCTCATTCTACATTTATTAAAACTTTTTTGGTTTTCACTGTATATGTATTTTTTTTAAAATTTTCAAGCAGTCGATATTATGTAAGTTATTATTGTTATGCAGTTCTAACATACGTTAGTAAAATATGATATTATGATAAATACGCATAAAAAAACTATACAATTTCTTTTAAGAACTGTATAGGAACGGACATCATACATCACCACTGTTGAATAAACATGGGTTTTTAGAAATAGGTTAATTACTTAATACTCAATATTATTAGTGTTTCTGTTACCGTGTTATTCATTTCATAACGTAAACTTCAAATTTAACTCAGATACACTACTGTATTAATTATAGAAACCAATTATCGAGAAAGGATCATCCGGTACATTCAATAGTTTTTGAAAGTTTTTAAACATTTCATAGTTTACAAACAATAACAAGACACTTTGATAAATCGTATGTAAATCGATAAATGAGATATATTTTAGTTTCCGGGAAAGAAAGAAAGTATATATCTTAATAAAATAATAGGATAATAGAATCTCGCAGCAACGCGCAATCTTTTTATTTCCCTCGTATTACTTTCTTTTTGAAAGACAACAAGATATATATTAAGACTACGAGCAAACTGATACAACAAAAAGCCATTCCAACTCCTCAATCAAAAAGATTAAGAGAACTGAGACTCGAAAAAAAAACGAAGCACAAGCCCCGCAAACTTGGGCATTACAAGCTGAAAATGACAAAACAAGGGTATATGGAACCAACCATATGACCAAGACCCCATGAAAGACATAAAATATACCAAACTCATGACAATAATTAGGACAATGACTCATTTTTTGCAGACCTTGCAGTGTCCCATATACATAAACAACCCACCGTATGAGAACAAAATCATCCACACTAATCAACCACGCATCACGCAAAGCAACACCATCATAATCCTGTCATCACAATACTCGTCAAACCACAATCACCAGGCCTCTCAAGCCATCTTTGCCAAGGAAAATGATGCTTCTTAGCCAACCTGCTAACCCACTCACCGTGTAAAGAACTTCTCAATCATCTTCCACATTAGGAATATCAATAACCATCTCCTCCTTTAACTCCCGATCAACCCTAATATCAATCAATGCACGAGCATAATCCATACACCCCCATGATTAAAGACACATAGAACTCGTATACAAATCAAGCATAATCGGGTTACCAAGCTTAGTAGCCATCACACTCAATCCGTCTGCAGTAAACGTCAAAAGGGGGATATCATGGATTTTTACCCAAGTGGGAACCGAATTCATATCTTCCTTAAGTAAAATAGCATTAGGCATCCATTTCTTTAGAATGATAGGTGCAGATCGAATAAACCATGGACCGTTCCCCCCGCTCACACCCTCAATCGAAGTAAACTTGAAGAAGAAGAAGCCCTTTGAGTTCATCATTACTCGAATCAAGCCATACTTCTTCCATGCATTCTTGACATAGTACTCAACAACCGGGAATGCTACTATTTTACCCACGAAAAAACCATACAAGCTAAAGCTAAATCTCGAATGAACTTCCAAAACAGACGCCTTAGGAATTTTGACTTCAACCTTTGCGTTAATAGGTTTATCCGTGTTTAAGGATCTAAAATTTACCTTACAATTTTCAGCCTCATTGGTAACTAAACTAGTAAAGGATTTGCTCACGTTCCCGTTTAGCACACTCTTGTCCCCCCGTGAGCCCCTCCGATCTACTACTCGTCTTGGATACATCACTAGGTCTTTTACCAATAACAGACTAGGTGATGCTTTAGAGGTCGACTCAATAGTCACATCGATTTTAGCAGGTTGAGAGTCACCAACCTTACCACCAGTTTTCTTATGATTTTCTCCTCCCCCACTCGACCCCATAAAACCATTTCGCATGATTTACATCCAAACAGCCCTCACAAAACTCCAATACGCCAAAACCAGAAACCAAAACAATAAGCCAAGAAACCCTAATCTTGTATATAACCAAATCGCAAACAAAAAATCAGTTAATGACATTTCAAATCCACATCAAAACCAAACAAAAAATGTGACATCAATTAAACAATCAAAGAGCAGTTATAAACGAACCCAAAATGAAAAACCCTAATCGATTTTTAACCTAGAACGAAAATATAGAATAAAACAAGGCGTTGGGATTAATCAACAAACATGGTTAAAGTATCTGACGATTAGAATAATCAATCAGTTAAGGTAAAAGCACGATCAAGGAATTTAGGGTTTATGTGGTTGCCAATTTCACTAGTAGGGTGGGGGGTTTTAATGTAGCCAAGTATGATTTATTGCCCCTGTAATCGTATCATTTTTATCTTTTACTACTACTTAAGAGAGATTATATTAAGTTTAAACAGTGGAAGAAAATACAAATTTTATAAGGATGAAGATGATAACTTGAAAAAAAACACATAAGTGTGTTGGCTGAATTGTGTTGTAAAGTTGATAAACATTATCTCTCAATGATGGGACAAATGATAAAGCAGTATATTAAAGTATTTAAGATCGAAAACAAAAAGAAATAGACGTTTAGATTTAGGATATACAATAAAGGATGAGTTGAATACGATCCAATATAGGTTAGAATATGACATTACGCTTGTTTAAGCCAATTGTTGTTTTCGCAATTAATTCTTAAACGAGGCAAGCCTCTTATGACATACGTATCACCCTAAAATTTTCCCCGAAACTCCATCCTATGTCACATCGCTCTCTACAAAGAGAACGACTAATGCCAAAAATGTAGCATTTCTCATAAGAAAAAACTATACCTATGCCGCCCTTAAAAAGGAAAATAAAGAAGAAAAACTCCCTATCTGCATATGTGACTGAACATTTTTGAAAACAAAAAAAACCAAGGTTTTCAAGATCGAGATCATACTCAGTATCGTTATCGTTTTTGCAATCTTGAAATCGCAAGATCGGACCGGGATTATAAGATCCTACTATGATGTCATTTTCTTAAAAGTTTTTATAATATTATTCAAATCTACAAATTATTATATATCATAAACACAATTTTTTATGAATATTTCATGAAAATGTTGTTTTAAATAATGAATAACGAATACTTAAGACGATTAACATGTTGATTTTTAAATTGTAAAAAACATAATCAATAACTTTATAGTTTTTTAGTTTGCGATTCTAGAAGTAAGATCGGATCGGATTATATCTTAAAATCCTACGGTCAAAATAGAGATCTTATAAGATCATAAGCTTGTTAAGATTGTACCTAAAATTCGAATCGTTTTTGCTTTGTAGTATCGTAAAATTGTAAGATCTTAAGATAAATATCGAAATTTTAACAATTATAAAAAAAAAAAAAAGAAAAAAAAAAACTACGTTTTACTTGTATATTGTTGTTTGCAAGCAAAAGGAATTGCTTGTAAATTTTTTTTTATACAACACTTGATCACTTTTGAAGTTTTGATGCAGATCTAACATAAGTCTTTGTCAAGTGGCATGTAAATTAATTGATTTATTCATGGGTAATAAATATTATTGGTTCAGCCCACAATAAAATTCAGCAGTATCGAATTTTAGTTTCAATACTCAGCACGTTAGTACCGTTGGATTCTTACACCACCATTTAATGTGCCTAAATGTCCTAAATATTCTCAATCAATTCTTACATCTATTATTTACGTACTTTTACATAGATCTTACGACATTACAGTAAGTTTTTTCTAATGTGCAAGATAAATAGGTAAAGTTTTAAATACAAATAAATTTGATACTCTTTTTATAGGATATCTTCACATGCATGTGCGAGTTTAGGTAAGGAATCATCATATTAAGTACGAAAACATCACGAGTACGTGATTTTGTTACACCAATTTGTTACATCTGCATAGTGAACCGTACGTGTAACTAAACTCGTTCATTTAATTTACCCATCCGGTTTATCAATCAGTAGTTACTCCTGGAACTCAATTCCCTTAATGTTGTGCACATGTAACACTTTAAAAAATTTGAACAATTGATTCATACCTAGTAGCATAACACCATGGAACTCACCTCCTTGCCTCTCAACCGGTGCCTCCAACTTACTTTTTTCGTACTCCTAGCCATCACCCTACTCCTCCCTATCACCACCACCATCTTCCAATTCCTTACCACCCACCTCCTCATTACCACCTTAGCAACCCTAAGTGTTACTATCCTCCTCATTATCCGCCATAAGTCCCAACCATACCCTATTTTCCTCCTCAACTACTCATGCTTCAAACCACCAAATGACCGAAAATGCACGTATGATTTAGCTAATAATTTCGTACTGCAAGGTAACCGGTTCAGCTCTGCTGAACCAGTTACTTTCATGCGAAATATTTACTTAAAATCAGGCTTAGGAAATGACACATATGCACCACCTTTTATGTTTGAAGAAAACCAAACACCAACTATGAAAAATGCAATCCAAGAAGCAGAAGAAGGGGTTTTTGCCGCAGTGGATTCACTGTTAGCAAAAACCCTAGTTTTGCCCGAGGATATCGATGTGGTGATTGTGACTTGTGGAAGCTTTTCACCTTCACCCTCGATATCTTCACTTATTGTTAACCATTATAAGCTTCGAAGTGATGTTAAAACGTATAATCTTAGTGGAATGGGGTGTAGTTCTGGTGTGCTTTCGATTGATTTAGCTTATCGGATTTTACGTGGTAATGGCCGGAAAATCAAGAATGCTCTTGTTGTGGTCACGGAGAGTATTACATTAAACTGGTAATGTTAAAGGGTGTTTATTACGGAGTATTTCCTAATCCTTTTCTTAAAATGTAGTATTAATTAGTTGTATATGAATCAGTGGTTCATGTTGTGGGTAAAGACACGAGGTTAAAAAACTTTAGGTCAAAATGAGGGTTAAATTCGTAGTCACATAATTCGCTAGCCACGAATTGCGATTCAGTTCTTTCGATCCAAAACATGGTACAAAACCGATCCAGATTGATCGGGAATGCAAATTGGATAAGTGAAAATAGCGTTTCAGAAATTAATTGATATCTGAATCGGGACAGAGAAATTCGCGTTCTAGTTATTTCCGATTCACGTTCTAGTTAAACCGATTCACGTTCTAGTTATATTCGATTATGGTTTAAGTTATGTTGCTGATAAAACTAACTTTTCATATTTTTTAAGTTAATATGCTTTTTCAAGTTATGTTGCTGAGTCAAAGGTCGGACTATGTTTAAAATCTAGTTTTACATATTTTTATTATCTTTTGGATCTTGATTATGCCTTTTTAGATTATGTTGCTCATAAAAGTTTTATAATCTGTTTCTTTGAAAGAATATGAGAATATGATAAGTATTATATTATGAATGTTTGGATTTCAAATTAATATATTAATTATTGGCTACAAGGGTACATCGTATCACATTATTTGGTACATCGTATCAAAGCGATCCCAAATGAAGTGCATATTCAAAAGTTTTACAGCTCTTGTCCAATATTCAAAAGTTTTACAGTTCTACAATATTACAAGCACGTTTCCATAAAAGAAGTGCATATTATATTTTAAATGGTATACTTATTTTGTGTATAACCCTAGCTATGTGTATAAGATAAATATTTTAGTTTACTAGTATTAGAATATGTATTAGATTTTCACCCTTATGAGATTTACACATAAATTTTCAGGTACGATGGTGAAGAAAGATCAATGCTAGTAACAAATTGCATTTTTCGCGTTGGTTGTGCGGCTGCGATAATCACCAACGACCCCAACCGCAAATCATCTTCAAAGATGGAACTAACACATTCCTTAAGAACCCATCATGGAGCCGATGATTCGGCTTACCATGCAGCATTCCAAGAAGAGGACACTAAAGGGATCACAGGAGTATCCCTTACAAAAGATCTAATACGTGTTGCTGGAGTTAACCTCCGGCAACACATCAAGATCCTCGCGCCACGTGTTTTACCTATAAATCAGCTCGTGGGGTATGCTTATTCGGTTATAATGAACGTGCTATCCGGTGGGCAGATGAAACCGATAGTGCCAGATTTCACGGCTGCATTTGATCATATTTGTGTGCATACGGGAGGAAAAGCGGTCATTGAACAAGTAGGTCGGGTAATGAAACTTGCTGACTCGGTTACCGAACCAGCTAGAATGTGTTTGAACCGGTTCGGTAACACCTCTAGTAGTTTAGTATTTTATGAGTTGGCTTACTTTGAAGCTAAACAAAGGGTTAAAAAGGGTGATAAAATGTGGATGCTAGCTTTTGGAACCGGGTTTAAGGTTGGTAGTTTAGTTTGGAAATGGGTTAACAATCCCGAACACGAGTTAGATAACCCTTGGAATGATTCCATACATCAATACCCATTGAAAACATGGTAATACACAATATTTATTAAAAGTTAATAACATTTTAATAAAAAGTAGTGTCAAAAAATAATTAGTAAAAACGAAAGAAAAATATAAAAGTTGATATATATTTTTCTTATACGTAATTTTGGTGTCTATAAGTTGATCCACAAGTATATGATAGAGTACACACGGTTCTTGAAGGCCGTTAGGGTTCGGGTAAAGTAGGTCTGGGCTAGATCGTTTCTGAAGTCTGAAGGTAGTCTTCTGCGGATAGATGTTACGTTTGATTATCGTAACAAAGATGAAGTTCGATTGTAGTTTGTAGTTTTTTCTTGTATAATGCTATTGGTTTGAATACATAAAGGTATAGTTGTTTGTAATTTGGTTCATAATCTATATTAATTGATTATTTGTGTCCTTCAAAGACATAATTGTTTTGTTTTGTATTATATCATTAATTGTGTCGACGTACGTTTGGTGCACATTTGACATGATATATTTGAGATGTGATGTGCGAATCTAACGGGTTGTTGAAAACCTAAAGTTTGTTTAAAGTAATATATAGTTAAATGGGAACGACCTATGATGGCTTGTATTTAAGGCTTTCTAGATTCTCTTGTCCTAACTTACTGAACGATTTCTAGGTCCTAAGTCTAATGATTTATGATCTTTAGCAACTAGATCATTAGAGTTTGGTATCAAATAGAAGCTAACATCATATTCAATAATTTCTAAAGTCTCATGTAAGGTGAATACATTTTTTGTGTATTTATATAAACTCTATAGTTATAAGGTAAAAGATGTATGTACTTCTTTTGATGTTTTGGTTAAAGCTACTCTTGGGTCGGCTCGATAGGAGATCTAGAAATAATGAGTCGACTTTGCCATGATCAAGCCGAGACAATCACCTATTGAACTTTCATCTTATACTTGGATATATAGTGGTCTTGCAAACATATATGTTATCTATTCAAAGTGTTGTATAACTAGCTAGCTTCTTTGACTGCTTAATCTCTTATTAGCTTTTAAGAATGAACATGTTGGCTTTTCTCTATGACCTAATGAGATTATTGAGTTCATTGTTTCAACTTATGATCTTATCATGGATTTATGGATACAAGATACTTTACATTGTATCAACTCATACAACATTCAATTTCACAATCACAGGGGTCCCATTTATGTAGATAAGTATTGACCAATCATGCATTGAATTTAAATTTACAGACGCGTATTGCCCTTTGCTTTCATTTGTTGGAAATTGAAAAGATCGAGTTGGGTTAAAATATATACTTTATTGGGTAGTTAGTAATTGTCACATGCAAGTTGCAACTATACACATGCATTAACACCTTACCAAATTTGGATATATAGAATTGTGAGAATTATTATTTGGAGAAGAACTTTTCAGGTACGCAGCTACATATAATCAAAAGAAACATAATGTTTCTTTAACGTTGCAAAGCTCTCTATTTGATCACAAGAACTTACATCTATTGAAATGTGTGGTCTAAAACTTAATATGACATTGTAATTGGTTGGTACCATGTTGTCATGCACAGCAGCACACATACCGTGCCCTTTTTTTTGGTTAAAAGATCAAATACCTGGTAAATATATTATTAAAAAAAAGGTTTAAGTACAAAGGATATGAGTGAATCTCATATCTCAGCCGTTACATAGACGAAAAAGCTTACATAACAAGATACTTCTTATTCTCTAAACAATACCGTGTCCTTTTTGTTCACATGGTGGCCAAAAAAACTTAAAACTTAAAACTTAAAGCGCGCCGAGAGATCATGATTAGGTCACCTCATTGACAACCAACCTAACGAGTAACAACAAGCAACAACTACCAAGCTTGTCTTAAACTTAGAAAGTATCCCTTCTTGATATCAATCCTCAGCATCGGCTGTAAGACCAAATCAATAAATACATCATTCAACTATCATAAAGTCCCATAGATCTCAAGGAAAGGTTTAAAATTGTACAACAAACCTATACATCATAGGACATTACCGCTGACACTCAAAAGGTAGATAGTTGATATTAGTTGGTCATGACTTGGTCTTTTAACAGGCAATCTGGCATCATAAATGTTACTTGCTATTTTAAAGTAAGAAAATTTTTGTAATCTGTAGTTTCTTTTCCTATACATTCTGCGTATTGAACTAGTCAAATATGTCATTTATTCATTTCGGAATCTTTCTGTTTCTCTTCTTTAAAAATTTCACATTTTAAGATGTTGCATTTTTGCTGAAAATGGAAGACTTTACTTGGTTTGAGTCTATGTGGTGGTGGGTTCAAACCCCGTGAATTAGTCGGCCAAAAGGTCAAAAATCATGATTATCCAAAAAAAAAAAAAGAAAAAAAAAAAGAGATGCTGCATTTTTCTACCTACATATATTTTTAACGTTTCGTCAATAATTGTTTTGTGCATATATATAGTTAGAGGTATGTATGACAAAACTAGCAGAAAGCCCTTGCAGTTGCAGTAGTAGAAACAATATTTGTTTGTTTTACAAAACGATTTGGTCAAATAGTTGTATCAATAATCGTAAAGTGTAAACACTAGTTGGTGCAAAACATTTCTTCTGGTAACGTTTAGAAGAATTGCAAAAATTAGTTGCTTGTTGCCAAACATACATTTTATTGTAATCAAATTAACGCTACACGTTAAATACTAATTACTCTAAAATGCTCCAAAATCTGACTACTAAACACAGCCAAAATAGTAATGTAAGTCGTAAGGAATTTACTTAATAATTGCTTACTGCTGTGGATAATACATAATAGTGATCTTTTATGCAACGTGTCATGAGAGTTTAAATGAAGTTTAATAGTTTTTTTTTATGTAAATGAACTATGTGTAAATATTTTATACTTCTAATTGTCATTTACAAACACACTAGATTGTATACTTCTAATTTTGTATCTATTATATGACATTGGAGATAAATGAACTTTTTAGATATATGATAAGAAAATGTTTTTTACTAGAGAACTGAGAATCGGGATACTTTTGTTCTAAAAAAATAAATTAGTGGCATTTATGTAGTCTTTTTTTAAGTGGAATTGTTTTTTTACTTCACCATCTATCTATTTCACACGTTTTAAGCAGGATATGAACCTGCAATCATTTGGTCGAAAAGTTTCTCATACAATATGAGTTACCATTAAAACACAAACTCTTTAGGCTGCCCCCAGTAAGGAGCCTCAATCCCCCTCATTTTCCCTTCCACGTCAGCTTTCTCTCTCCAGCGACCTTCAGGTGATTGGGTTCCCCAGTAAAGACGACCTTTAATAAAATTAATTAAAAAGGGTGAGTGTTATTTTATGTGTGTGTTTGTTTCGATCGTACATACGATCGAATTGATGATAAAATGCCCCGATCTACACCTCCCACAATAACAAGATCGAGTGGGGATCGATCCTCCCAATCGATCTTCTCTATCACGATTGATATTGCTGCAGTCAGCCTTAGTTTTTAAGTGAAATTGTTGTTTTAGCTTTAATGACTGAGGGAAACCATCAACGTGAAATGATTTATAATTATAACAATAGCTCACAGAAATCGTTAAGAGAGATTAATGGACATACTAAATATGCTAAAAGGTGTGGACTTCTTAAATATCTCATTTTCTAATGCCATATAACAAGGATTCTTTAAAGTTGTGGGTATCTGTAATCATCGGAATGTTTTGATTTCACATCTTTTTTATGCGGATGATGTCGTTTTTATTAGGGAGTGGCAAGATAAAAACTTTAATAATATCGTAAGTATTTTGCAGTGTTTTTATGTTTCTTAGGGCATTCGAATTAATGTGCATAAGTGTAGTTTGATGGGCGTAGGTGGTGTCTCAAACGATGAAGTAACGAGAGTTGCTAGATTGATTGGGTTAGAGGCCGCCAAAACTCCATTTAAATATACAGGAGTTGTGGTGGGAGATAGTATGTCTCGTTCCTGTGCTTGGGATCAGGTAATAGATAGAGTAGTCTCTAGACTTTCAAATTGGAAGGCCCGAACTTTGTCTATAGGTGGTCATCTCACCCTTATTAAACCGGTGCTCGGGTCTTTACCAACTTATTATTTTTCACTGTTTAAAGTCCCGAGTTTGGTGTTGAAGAGACTTGAATCGTTGAGGAGCTGTTTCTTTCAGGGGCAAATGATCATGTTAAGAAGATGGCATGGGTTAGCTGGAATAAGGTCTTGGCGATTAAGAAGAAAGGAGGTCTCGGGGTGAATAGTTTCTTTGCGATGAATAGAGTTCTCCTATTTAAGTGGGTATGGCGATTTAAAATTCAAAAAGACGTGCTTTGGGTGAAGGTGGTGAAATCAATTCATGGGGACAATGGTGGCATAGACAATCTTGGTAGCAACTCTTTCGTTAACGAGGCTAGAGTGTTTGAAAAGTGTTGCTCAGTTAAAGAAAAAAAGGTAGACCTCATGTCTTTTGTTTACAAAGACGTTGGAGATGGAAAAGTTTCGCTATTTTGGCATGATCCTTGGTTGGAAGATGTTCCTCTAAATTATAAATTTCCAATGGTTTATGCTTTAGAGGAGAATAACAAGCTTCAGTGAGTGATAAGTTAAATATGGGTCTTTGTGCCTCTTTAAGAAGATTGCCTAAAGGAGGAGCAAAGACTTTTCAAATGGATAATCTTAGACACTTGGTGGATGAAGTTGCTCTTTCTAGTAGGTCAGACACTTGGTTTTGGGCGATGGAGGCTTCTGGTTTGTTCTCGGTAGCATCGACTAGACAGTATATTGATGATATGTTGTGTGCTTGGGAAGGTACTCCTACGAGGTGGATCAATTTGGTGCCAATAAAAGTTAATGCTCTCGCTTGGAGGTTATCATTCAATAAGCTTCTGTCTAGATTCAATATGTCCTTGCGTGGTATGGATATTCAGTCCATCTTTTGTCCGATTTGTGAGAGGAATGTGGAGCATGGAAATCACCTGTTCTTCTCATGTATGTTCTCTAGAGAGATTTACGAAAGAATTTTCTAATGGTGTGGTCTTTCGATCGTAATGTTCTCTTCATACAATGATTGGCTTACGTGGTTCAATTCTCTTAAGTTCCGAAAAGTGGTTAAAGTCTACTTGGAAGGCATCTTCTTTGTTACCTGGTGGCACATGTGGTGGTTCCGCAACAAGATGATTTTTAAGTCCAAGCGTCTGAGGAAGATGAAGTTTTTGATAGTATTGTTTCTCAATCTTTTATGTGGTGTAACTCGAGAGCTAAACGTAATCTCGCTTGGTTAGATTGGATCGAGAGTCCTTCACTTGTAGTTTTGTAATGTTCTTGATTCTAGCTTCTTGCTTAATCTTTATAAATACAATTCAGCCGTTCCAAAAAAAAAAAATTATATGCTAAAAGGCTATATTTTGCATTAACATTCACTTTCATAAAGTTTAGTTCATGAACTTTTTCTGTATATCTATTTTTGGTGATCATAGCTTTTGATGTGTAAACAAGTTTAAAACGATAGACAATATAAGATGGGTTATTCATAGATTAGTAAAAAAAAAATGACATGTCGTTTGAACTTGTACAAAACCGATAATTGGAATTTTTTATAGCCTACAAAAATCTCTTATATAAGAGATGATACTAAAAGGACAACCAAATTTTGGAGGATTTTCTAACCGGGTCAATTAGAGAATTGAGAAAAGATAAATATGTGCCATAGATAATCAATCATGTTTGTTTTATTTTTTTTTATCAAATAAATAAATAAATAAATTTTTACTATTTTTTTTAAAAATTGAATATATCTTGCAAACCGTTAATCGTTACGCGAAAAAAATTATACCATCGCAACGAGAATTAAATTGTATTTCTTTAGATATGCGGTTCTATATACTTTCAATTATTTTATTTTTTTAATTTTCGCTAAAAAAATCACATGTGATTCGAAAAAATTACATGTGATTTTTACGAATCACAAATCACATGTGATTTTTCTCGTTGGAAATTAAAAAAAAAAAAAAAGGTCGAAAGTATATTGAAGTGCATATTTGTAGGAAGATAATTTAGTTCTCGTCGCGATGGTGTATTTTTCATAGATTGAAGATTTACCGTTTGCAAGATATATTTGTTTAATAAAAAAAGTGAAAAATAATTTTTTATTAATTTTGATTAAAAATGAATAGCTAAGATTGGTTCATTGAATCTATGGCAGTTATGAGATCTATATTGATCTCAACTCTTAGAGAATTAGATTTTGCCACTTATGATAAATGGATCAGAATTATCTGATTAGTTAATAGAAAGTCAAAATTTAATAATTTGATCAAAGTCATCTTTATTTCATCTACCCAAAAAATATGTATAAAAATGCATGTCACGTGTTCGGATATGTCTTGTGACATGTCTTCGTGACCGAAGACAATACACACTTCACACTTAGGTGGTTCTCATCCATATTTCACCCTAACCGTATGAAGCACGACACCCTCACCTTCCAAATTCGGAATAGCAATAACCATGTTCTCCTTAAGCTCCCGATCAGCTCTAATATTAATTAACGCACTCGCGTAATCCAAACACCTCATGATTGCATGCACATAGAACTAGTGTAAGAATTAAACATAATCATTTTACTAAGTCTAGTAGCCATAACACTCAATCCGTCATCGGTAAAGGCCACAATTGGAATATCATGTATTTTAACCCAAACAAGAATCGAGCACAAGTCTTCTTTTAAAAAAGTTGCATTATGCATCCACTTCTTTAATATAATAGGAATGGATAGAATAAACCATGGTCCATTCTCCAATACTCCGTTTATACCCTTAACCGAAGAAAGCTTAAAAAAGAAAAGACCTTTTGAATTCATCATTGCACGAACAATACCATATTTCTTCTTCATTACCAGTTGTTTACGTATCATTAAAAATGTGAGTTTGTAATTGTGTTTTTATAATAACTTTTTTGGTTTATCAAAAGCTACCAATTTTTAATCAACAAATGTAGACAGTTAGTAATGAAAAAAAAATCAAAAGAATAAATAGAGTTTCACACCAAATTGTAGGTCAAATGTCGGTCTAAAATATATTATACTATTAAACAAAGTGGTTAAAAGTAATATGATTCCTAAAACTCGTTTAATTTATCGTAGCATCAATGTAATTCGTTGCATATATTCAAATCTTGCATATTTAAGTGCATTTATAAGTTATGGCACACAGCGATCATAATCCATGAAGAGGCCCTCATCTTGAAGTCTGTAAATTGATGCAAATTAATATGGGTAAAAACCATAAAATAACAATGTACTTTTTAAATTTTACCGACTTAAAACACTTACTTTTTTATTAACATATACACCCACGTACTTTCAAATTTTATTCCGACTTTACCCATATTGTAATAAAATAGTATTATTTAATATGATATTATATTAATATAAATCGGTCATATGAGTGAAGTCGGAACAAAATTTGAAAGTACGTGGGTGTATATGTTAATAAAAAAGTAAGTGTTTCAAGTCGGTACATTTTAGAAAGTACGTTGTTATTTTATGGCTTTTACCCAATTAATATCGATGTAAAACTTTTTCTGAATAATATGTGTAAATAGCAAACATAAATTTATAACATAACATAATGTAATATAACATGTATTACAATAATAAGACAAGACAATATAACATTGATACATGTTATAGTGATATAGATTTTTCAATACTACATAATGTTATTCTCATAACATAATGTAATATGATAATATAACATAAGATAATATTGATATAGATATTCCAATACTACATTCGACAAGTGTATTATAAAGACCAAGTCTTTAAACTGAAAGAAAACAACATAACTCGTATACATAGACAGATAGTTATCCACAAAATATAAGTTTGCAATGAAGAAAAATTTCATGTGTTTTATTTATTTTTATATATTGTTCACCAAATCTATAAACGTTATCGCTATACCAGAAGAACTTTGCGAGGGATCTGGTAATGTTTTGTTGATTCTCAATTTTTTTCTCTTACGCGATGTATATTTTAACGGGGAAAAACACATTGCATAAAAAACTTATGAATTTGTTTGTATTCTAATCTAATTTATTTTGGTTGTCAAACAGCTGGTTTAAGATCTTATGCTTATGATTTTGATCCAATTCCTTGCACATTAGATATGTGTGCTCAAGCGTGCTTAGATCACGTGCCTCCCGGAGGAGTACTAGCATATGATCAATGTTTTAAAAGCCTTTGCGTATGTTGTATGAGTAATGTATGTTAGTTTTTATTTTTAAATCTATGTAACTTTTTATTACTATATCATAACCACATTTAAAAAAAAGTTGACCGAATAGTAGGGTACTATTATTGATACCCCTTTTGCTCACTAGAAAAAGTACAAAACATTCTTTTTTGTCATCTTATTTACAGTATATATCAGTTTTTATTTTGTATTTTCTGTCAGTTTAATACTTTTGACTTATTAAACTTTATATTTTATATTTCGTACTTTCAATTTTACAGTTTTTTTAATATAATAAAAGTATAAAAATAAAAAATAAAAATTAGAAAAAGGGAAAGAAACATGGTGGTATAATTAATTATTTATTTATCCGTATAATATTACTTGTTGAAAATATCTAAACTAAATATAAAGGAGGAAGACTATTTATTCAATTAAATAACACAGACAATTCAAAACTTAATATTAAGCAATACAACTATACATGCATGTTGTACAAGTAACTTATGCACCAACGTAAATATTTAACAAATTCAATTAATGTAATTATTAAAACACATCTTAATGCAAAAATACAATCAATGAATCACATGATACAAATCAAACAAGCTATTAGAACAAATATTTAAATACTCTCTCTTCAAACACACTAAATATTTCAGAAAATAAAATTGATAAATATGTCAATAAAGTTTAATGGCATTCTATTTTTTTACTATCTACTTTTAATATAATATAGATTGTCATTGTTTGAATTTAATAGAACACAAAATTTATGTCTTCTACAAAGTTATTATCATGAAAAACGTATTATCAAAACACAGTCAAAACATTTAATTATACTGTACTTATTGTCACAACGCACAAGGACCATGCTAGTGTATATAATAAAATGACACCTCTTCTAGTTTGCATCTCTCTTTGTTATGCCTTATTCATTGTTCCCCTCTATGCTTTGATAAAGATTAACTTTTCTAGTCAAGAGTATTGTCTTAGTCTAGAATACCTTTAAACACAAACAGTTATAAGAATCACTTTTCTCTTTCTAGATTACTGATAAAAGATAATCGGGCGCAATTTCTATAAACTAGAAAAACGATGTTTAACTTCGTTTAAAATTTTCATTTATATGACATAATGGAGAAATGTGGCTCCCGAGCGTTACAGCGGAGCCAATTCTAGTATGATATTTGTTGTAAATTATTTTTAGCTTGTCTGATAAGGGAATAGAAAATAATTCTTAAAGAGCGAGAAACAATATTCCGCATCTTTGTGATGAACATGTTATTGTCGGAAAAGATGAACTAAAAAAAACTTTAAACATCCTAGTACTTTCATCACCATCAATGATTGAGACAGTACACTCACCGCTACGTTTTAATAGTGGCTAACCTTATGCGACAAAAAAATGGATGGGATACTCTCAAGTTGAGAGGTATAACTTAACTTAATTTTTTTGGGTAAAAGGGTTAATTCACCCCAGTAAAATTCATTACACCAAAAACATTGAAGTACAAAGGATGAGGATGAATTCCCTAATCTCAGTCCCTTAGGACACTTACATGCAAATAGAATGCAATAAGCAAAACCTCTATATAAGAATGACAAACCATTCTTATAACTCACAATCAAAAACTAACAACTATAACGACTAATAACAAAAAATAAACCAATAATAAACGCAAGCCTTACAAAAGTAGAAATCCATAGCCTCAAAGTCATCATAGTGCTTCCAATCCATCTTTAATGTCCCTCAGAAAATCTTCACCCCGGTTCACAACCAGCATGCATATAATCATCAATATACCCATCCGAGAACAACATCGAAGAATGGAACTTACAACAATCAAAACCACATTGGTTATATGTAGGATCGTAGGATCCACATCACCAAGTACCAAACGTCAAACAGCCCCAACAAATCACGAACCACTGCAAGTCCCAATCATAGTCGCTATTCAGAAAAGAACACAACAAACTACACGTCCCAACCAAACACGAACCAAGATATGGTTGCAGCCATGGAGCACAACAGAATAAGCCCCAAACCGAACACGAACCACAATATATCCATTATCAGATCACACGGACAAATAATAGCCAAGGAAATCATGAACCACTTTGCGATACTGATCGGACAACCAAACAATAGGGTTAAAGAACCCTAACTTACAGCCAAGCAACCTAGAAGGAGAGTAACACGACGCAATATAGATCAGATAACTAAAAATAAGGTTTTAGTAACCCTAACATCCCAATCATATACACACAAGACCAACACGATAGGCCACGTGAATGATCATGTGCCATGGTACCATGTAACATACCATATACATGCCAAAACAAACAGCCACCTCACACGTCGAACACGGATCATAAGTAGTGTTTCTTAATCGATCGCAATGAGTTAAATCATTGTAGCCTAACCATACAGCCCATCGACATACTACCAGATAGGAAACTGTAAACAGGATAAACCCTGATCAGAGGCCCATCACATACCATTAACCGATCAAAGATTGAATCGAACCCCAAATCCCAGCAGTAATGCCTCCATTTAACCATCTCACATCAGGATAGAACGACATCTTTGACAAAGATAAACAGAAACGTGCATAGACAACCATGGAAAAAACCACGCTGGTTATATACATGACTTACATCACATAACATGAACCATCAATAGAAAAACGGACCAAAACCGATCTTCAGGTTCATCATCTCTCCAACCCACGTTCAAACAAATCCAATCTTGCAATTGAACAATCATTATACGGATAAAGAACATACCAACAATATAAAATGAAACCCCGAAAGGGTTTCATTAGCATCATAGATTCATCCACGTGACAGCAGTTGATACAAAACAAAACCCTAAAAAATTAGGGTTTCGAACATCATGACTAAGCAGATAACGACCCTATTCAACAAAAATCATCACGCCACACACCGGATAAAAAAATAACGAAACCCTAATAATAGGGAGAGGCTGACGGATGTGAAAACAAGTAGGAACGTTTCAAAATAATAACTATATGAGAATAAGCATGCCGCCCCTTTGAAACACAACCTAAACAACCGATTGCATACCTACGAGGAAGTAGAGAGGCGGTTATTTAGGCTGATTTGGCCAGAGAAGAGGGGTAGGAGGCGGCGGCCTGAAATCGCCCTAGGGAGAGAATTTTAACTTAACTTAAGTTGGGGCATTATGATCCGTTGGATTTGATCCAATGGCTTAAATTTAAAAAACTTCTTTTGATTTGAACCATTGGATTAAATCCAATGACTTACAATCATCCAATTTGAGTCAAGTTGTATTTCTCAACTTGAGAGGATCCCATTCCAAAAAAAAAAAAAAACATTAGAAGTTTGATTTCAATAGGAAATAAATATAAGTAGATCTTGTTGGAATATAAATAAAATACAAATAAGTTTTTAATTAATGGTAAAATCAAAAATTGGTTGAGTTAAAGAGATATGAGACATTGGCCAAACCACGTGACATGTTGTTCATATCCACTATATGTACTAATAGCATCTGTGACTCTCATGAACGTGTCATACGTCTCTAGCTCGACCTGCCAACATAAGGCCTTACTAGGCAACAATTTTGGGGAACATTTTTGGAGAAGATAAAAAAGTCATAGCAGTTTTTTGGGGACGCGTAGCATATTTTGTTAGGAACTCAAAGCGACATATTTATTGGCACACTTTAGTTATGCCTCGAAACGATATCAGATAATCTCAGCCTTTCATGAAAGTTCAGAGACAGTGCATCGAAAAGAGAGAGCCACTTCTTCTTCTTCATCTTTAAGTGACACCATCCGTGGAGAAACACTTGATTATTCAATTGTTTCATAACCATTTCAGCATGTGTAATCCCATATCAAGCATAGATTTTCGGTTCTTCGAATACTGTCTCAAGACCGTTCTAAGATTTAACTGGGACTACTTTCTGTAACACAGATAAAGGGAATTTACGGATTTCGGCTGCTAGTGTTATTTAGATGAGGAATAGTGGAGCCGCGCGTTGCGGCGGAGCATTAAAAAAAAACATACATTAGTTGTAAATACTGTTGTATTCGAAACACGCGACGATTAAAATAAATTTCATATTTCAAAATTTTTTAAATAGCTGGAAACACGTTAATACAAACAGAAATAAATAATTTCCACAAAGCACTGCACTATAAATAGGTACAACATACATAAGCATATATGACACCAAATTTATAAGGACTTGAAATGATAAACTATCGATAACTCTGCAATCACCTTCGCTAAGTTTTACAAATGATACTTTTGAGATTCGCGATTTTTCTAGGTGGGTGTGTCTTTGTATATGCATCCACATCTTTATTTCAAAATTATTAATACCGCATCCGATCTGCAATTGATAAAGACACTCCTTTCAGCAAAATTGAGTCAACTTTGAGAGTTCTTGGCGAATATTAGCAATAAATAGATATGATGGTTTTCATTAAAAATATAACCAAACATAATCATTAATTTGTTTAATCATCATCTTGTAAAGCATACCTGCTTAAGGTAACATCCATTAAGAACAGAGTGACTTATCTTTGCCGGCCAACTCAATGTCATACATTTTGTGCAATTGATCAAGCACTTTTCTTCCCACACCTTTCGTATTAATTATCAAATTGCTCATAAACATTAGATGTTACAAAAACAAATAAAGACAACCAAATCGCACATGTAAATCCACATAGCATACCAACATTGCCATTTATGGTCGCAAACATACTGTCACTAAAAGCAGTAGGCCTCCTAAGAATTCAAAATTCAAGAAACCATCTAGACAGACAATGATGATGATAATGTTACGACGATGATGAGCATACAACATCGTCTTCATTTACCCGAACTGTAGTTGGAATATGTAATGTATTAAGATAGAAATTTAATCTTCAAGGATATTTTCATTTATGCACTAGTCTTGTATCATATTTAATTTTTATGCATAAGGAATTGTACTAAATTGGGGAGTTATAAGGATTTAAAACGTATACTTTTAAGGGGTCATTTAAACCCTTAATCGCCCACTTTTATATCCGTTACTGCTTAATTTCGTTCCTTTTCACTTTTTAGGTCTCTTGGAAGCAAAATGCTGGAATGATGCATTTTTGGACGAAAATGAGTGAATATATGAAGAAAATGGCTAAGTCAAGATCAAAACACTCAAGATGCTGGAATTACACCTGAAGGCGTCCCAAATAGAGGGCGACGCCGTCCCTCTTTAGGTGGTTCAATTTGTGACGACTCGGTAGCGATTTTGCTAATTTGCACCTGACGGCGTCAGACATTGAAGAGTAAGGGCGTCCCTAATACTTTTCCTCCCAGACGGCCTAGATTCAGATTCAGACGACGTCAGAGTTAAAGACTGATGCCGTCCCAATGATGACTTGGCCAAGATGAAACCCTAATGACGGCGATCTGACGGCGTCCGAACTATAAGGTGACGTCGTCGCAGTTGTAATCTTATATATAGAAATCGAATTTTCAGAATTTTAAGAGGTAGACTTGTGGAGTAAAAACCTAAAACGATTTTGGTCCGGTTTGGACAGTATCTTAGGGTTCTCATACCCTATTTTACACCAAGATAAGTAATTTACTTCATTGATTTGATTATGTCTTCGATTGTATGTGTGTATGCTTGCATGTTCAACATGTCCGGCTAAATTTCTTGTGTGTTTGCTTAGATCTATGAAACCTAGTTATTAATTATTGATTGGTTGTCTCTTATCTTAATTGTAATTGGCTTAGGATAGCAATAGGCCATCGCTGTATTTTTAATGCTTGAGTAATCTTTGTGAACCTTAGTTTATAGTCACTAGTGGAATCGTAGACTAAATATCCAAAGATAACCTTAGTGTTAGTTTATGAAACCTAGAGTTTTCGTAGGCAATACCTTAAGGTATTCTCAAAGAGTTAGGGATAAAAGCATACCCTACGACCTTAGAAAACACAACGCGTTAAGAATAAGGATGCGACAATTCAACCACCAATAAAAGATAACTAGGGAGTAATAATATCTAGGTAGACACATTTTTAATCATCATACTAGCATACATCAATAGACATAGACTACCCCTTAGTTTAGATAATTAGATAAGTAGAGTAATCGGTAGAAGTACCAACCCCCAAATCCAAACCCCGGGATTTTACCCTTAGCTTTCTAAAAAAAATATAAAAAAGATAAAAAAATAATCTTCCTCAACCTCAAACCTTAGCGTAGTACATCTCTCACTAGCATTCCTATTCCCCTAGAGAATGATATCAATACCCTAGGCTTACCCAATACTACACTACAACGATTAGGTTCACTGCCTAGGGTGTTGAAAAACTTGCTCGACGAAAAGGAAGTTCCTTTGACCCCGAACACGTTATACGCGCATCAAGTTTTTGGCACCGTTGCCGAGGAATAGAATAGCTTGTTATATTTCCAACTCGTTTAGGTTTCCTTGCTTGATTCCTATCAACTAAGATGTTTTCTCATTTTTAGCTTCCTCGTAGTCTATCCCCCTTCTTCGTGACCTTTGTTAGTAATCCCATCACTTTTCATCATGGAAGGTGATAACCCGCCACAAAACAACAATTCCCCATCAAACAAATACCCACCACTCGATCAACTTTTGCCAACCAACTCTGAGCTCGTATTGTTAGTGAGATTGGAGAAATTGAAAAATTGAATACGATAATTGAAAGTGCACTTGAGAAAGCCCTTAAGGAAGCCACTAGTACTTTAGGTAGTGATTCTTCCTCGAGCGATGATTCGGAGGATGAAATAGGAGAAGGGGATTGTAAGTTATTAGAAATTATGGAGGGTAGTAGTGAGGAGGAAGAACTTAGGGAGTATTTCGATTCATATCCTAACGGGAAGGAAACCGCCTATCACTATAACGTAGTTAACTTCCTGCGACCACCTTTTGAGCCATGCATAAAAAGAGGTTGTTAGGTCACTAGTTTTACAACACAAGCTTATAGAGAAGAGATAAAGGCGGATGAACAAGTTATCATACACACACACACGTAATACTAAACACGGTTAAGGCAAAGAGTGTAGTGAAAGAGAAAACTTGAACAACCAACCCTCAAATGAGGGTTTACAATAGTTTATATAGGCAAGGAGCTAGGGCAACACTCCCTCTCCTTCCCTATTCCTTATTGGGCTTGGGCCTCAGCTTATGGGCCTTCTACATAAGCTGGACCTTAAACAAACATAAAGGCCAGAATAAAGCTACCTATTACATATGAAATATAAATACTTGAAATACTGTTTAGGAGTGATTCCAACAATCTCCCCCTCAAGTATATATGAATGTAAACGGTGAAGGCGTTGATGTAATAGTAGCGGTGACGTCTTCTGACATTCTTCTTTCTTGTGAGAGGAGTTGTCTTGATTCGAACAATCTCCCCAGTGTAGAGAGATCGTTATCTTCGAACGATTTAAGCTTCGACGTCATCTTTAACTTTGTTCTTTGAACATTGTTCTTTGTGGTGAAAGTGATAGTATGTTGTTGTCTGCATCAGTCTGCCTCAGGTCTGCTTCGCTGCTCCAGTGTCTCCACGTCATTCTTCAACATGCTCACACGCTCTTTGACGGTGGAAATCAATACTGATGAAGTTCTTTATGTCTTTAACTTTGTAGATTCTTTGGTTGATGAAGAATCATTCTGACTGTTGTGTTGCATTTGAATAGAACTTCCATTAGTGATGATGTTGGCGTGAGCATGAGAAGAATCAGCACGATCATCCCGCTCCGGAGCTTCCATAAGAAGAAAACATTGCAAACGGTTAGTAATAAGCGGTTTCCGGCACTTACAAGTTTGAACTTCGAGAGTGTTAACAGCATAGTGTGAAAACACAACTCTAATTCTTACAAAGGCCGTTCCTGAACTGGAGTCCCACAAGTGAGATAACACGATGTACCGAAGTACATCTACAGTTCAGATGAGCCGCTGAGGTACACCGAAGCATCACCTCACGACTGTAGACCGTTTGAGACACACTCCGCGTAATCCACGGGGAGTTACCGAAGCGACCTGCTGTCAGGGCTGTTTGATGTTGACCCTGGCAGGAGTTTCCATTCAATCACTGAGGATCACAGATGTGAACCTCTCATAAATGTTCTCGACAGATTGCTAAGATCTGTGAAGGACTCGATATGAACCACTGAATCACTGAAGATCTTATTGTTGATCAACAAGTGATTAAATGTCAAGTGTTCCTAAGAGATCATTTGATGAATCTCGAGGCTCTAGACTCAATAGTGCGTTTTGGTTTTCCTGAGCGGAGACTAGGGAGAGGGTCTCCTTCTTCAATACCAGCGATCTCTAAGAGAAAGCCAATAGTTTATGTAGGGTTCCCTGTGAGAATGAAACAAGCTTCTATTGAGAGAAACTTGAGTGGCTAAGAAGGTTTAGTGCATGCGTCACTGGGTCCATGACGACTTTTAATCTTCAATACCAGTGTCACTAAGTGACAACCAGTAGCATATGAATTGAACCCGGTGTCTGCCCTAAGTTGAATAATCTGGAGGGCTATTTCTTTTCACCCTTTACTTTGCATTTCTTTTTGATTCTTCAACTCCTTCTTTCTCCGATTCTCATTATCTCCTTTTTACAATCATTCCTAAGGACCTCTAACACTAACTAATGGTAGTGTCCTTGGGTAGATCCCTCCGGCTCTGGCGGATCATAGGACGGTTATTCCTAACCTTAGTCACCTTATAACTCCATGACTAACCTATGTTTGCCATTAAAACCACTGTAAGTTAAAATATCTCTCAAAGGGTTTGTAAATGAAAAACATGTTTGAACCACAGTGAGAGATAAGTTTTTGCATAAATACTCCCCCTCCACATGTGCTTAATAGTTTTAATGGTTAAATGCACAGTGAGGAAAGAGCGCGCACTTTTTGAATTGATCCACTAAAGATAGACAATCTCCCGCGAGACACGGTTACGTTGAATAGTTAAAGAGATACATTGTCAGCTTTTAGGTGACAACTAGCTCTAATAACTATCTTGAAGGTGTAAACAAACCTCGAAAGGTTGTCATACCCGTCAGAGTTCATGTCTATCTAAAGTTTCTCGAATGGTACTTTCTACTCAGACAAGTCCTTTGCGAGACACGTTTACATCACTAGCGAACTAGCTTGAAATTATTACCCGTCCAGGACAAGTCTTTTCGAGTTGCAGACAGTTAAGGATCGTCAATTCATTGGTTAAGTCTTTGCACACGAGAAAGCCAAGGGGCTTGCACATGTTGCTTTACAAAACATATTTCTTATCACACAATTTTCTCCCCCTCAAAAATGGCATATAAGAATGTTATTTTTGTACGGTTGAGAATAAATATGACCATTTTGAGTGTTGCGGGAAGAGTGACCACTGTGAACAATTTGTGAACAAAGTTTTAATTCAAATACTCCCCCTCAATTAGTGATATAAACTGTTGAGGTTTTAAAATCATATGGGGAAGTACTTGTCTTTTTTTTTTTTTGAGCAAAACCTTGAAAAATGAAAGGTTTGATAGGTTTTACTCAAAAAATAAGAAGCTTTCGCTCCTTTTATAAGGATTGTGGCACTGAGGCGTACCACAGGGTCCTTTCTTGACAATTGCGGGTTGTACACTGTTATGTGTGCACAAGCCATTCACATATATAAACAATCATCCAAAATCATATGAAGGAAACAATTCAAGGGGTACCAGGAAGTGCAGTGATGTTCCCGGGAGTGCACACAGGGCGTTGAAAGCCGGTGATGTTTCTCCTGGGTCGACCACCAACATAGCTCTCCAAGCGTCTGAACTGATCCCTTCTGAACAACCGTTCATCAATCATGGTGATGATACGTCGCACATTCCTCCTGTCCTGAGAGTTCCAGCGCTTAGGATTCCCAACCTTCAGGCGTATATCCTTCAATCTGTACGCCAGTCCATCCCTAACCATCTTCAAGGTATGATCCCCGAATTTGTGGAGCTCACTACACGCCATGAGGCAGTTTCTGCGAAGTTCACTGCGGTAAACAATGCCGAAAGGTTTGCTGATGAGCGTGAGTTGTGTGAGCTGGTTGATGTCAGGAAGATCAAGCTGTGGTGGAGTGAAGTTTACACGTTTCTGATATGATTCAACAGCCATCTGGATATCTTCGACACGTTCTTTGATCACAATGCGTCTAATGAAGATGAGAACTGACTTGATAAACTCACGTTGAACTTCAGTTGAGAATTGTCGCATACGACCCTGTACTTTGGCAAGGTACAAGTCTTCGATGTCGTTGAGGGACAAGTTCTCAAAGTCAGCCTCTGAGAATTCATAGTCCTGTTCATCTTGTCGTTTGACTATGATATTCTTCAAGAATGTGTAGTCCCACTTAGACTTGAGATCAATGTGTTTGATGGCCACGATGTCCTTTGAGCAATACACTTCATGTTGAGATTTCTGAACCAGGCAGCTTCTGTAGTAGATTCTTCGGCGTTCAGGCCAATGATGAATCCCATACAATGCATCTTGGTCATATGCTTGCACGTTGTCAGAAAACAAGTGATTTGCACGTTCCTCGATAGCTATACAGTTTGAGTAACAAGCCGCTGGGAATGGAAGAGTCAATGATGTAGCGTATTTGCGTGAACCATCGCCACCATGGAGAAGAAATTCCAGGTCTGTGTTGAAGAAGTGTCTGAAGGGAATCCTTGGTTCATCTGGTTGGCCGATTGTTGGTAGAGGTTTGGTCCAGTCAGTGTAATATGGAGGGTTGTTCCGTTTAGTGAAGTCGATGTTTGCTTCTGGGTTGAGCCAATCCATGTTGTTAGACATGGCTCGAGCAATGTTTTCAAGGTGATATTCAACCTCGATTGCACTTTCCGAGCTGTTTTTCAAGAGAAGGAATGCATCATTTTTGATTCGCTTCAACTCGGATTTCGTCATCTTCTTCACACGGAATCTTTCTTGCAGGATTTTTGCATGCTCCAAAGTACTACCGTCTACCAATTCTTGACCTTCTTCAGGGTAGGGAGTGTCGTTAACAAGAGTAGCAAACCAATCAAATTCAGCAGTTTTATCGTCATCAAGCCATGATACGACGTCATCCGGAGTCGTTTTCTTCTTCTGTTTTGAAGGTTTTGATGATGATTGTGGTTTCTGCACTTGTTTAATTGAGGTGGGTTGTTGTCGGGGCTCAAGGACCTCTTCATCGTCACCACCCGTGTACTCAAAGTAGTCACCTGTTTTATGAGTCAGGGGTGGTAACTCGAAATCGTCCCGAGGTTTATCAGTGGAAGACCGTGGTGGAGAAGACTTTTGTTGTGCAGAAGTCCGATGTGGAGGAGGTGGCATAGATGTAGATTGACCAGATTGCTTCTGACGTTTAGGTGCAGAGTCCTTATCCTTATCATCGTCATCTCTTGGTCTTTTGGGTTGAGCGGCTGACTCCTTGCATGATGATCTGAGTTGATAGTCAAGTAGAATTTCGAAAAATTTAGCTTCATCTGAAGTAAACGTTCCAGATCTCTGTGACATTTGCATCACTAGTTTAGCGATTAACTCAGATTCGGAGAGATCAGCTTCTTTTGCCATTGTATTTTTAACCAATGCAACGATGTTAGGGGTGAGTTGTCTGGAAAATACTTCTTTTGTCATACTGGGGACAGTGTCGAGAAGAAACTTGTGGGTTTGTTCTCTTGCTGACTTCTCCAGTTCCTTTTGGACTTGTGGAACGATATCCTGAAGGTACTTTTGAGTGTACCCTTCAATCATTTCATTTAGTTCCCCCTGACGATGACTTCTCATGAATTCCTTAATAGCTTTCCTATCTTTCCGCATCCCGTCATTCTCATCATGTAAGTACTGCATTTGTTCAGCATACCAATTAAGTTTTCTTTGAAGCATGTCCTTCTTTCTAACTTGTTTGACAGCTTTCACAATTCTTGCATGTGTTTGAGAAATCCAAGACTTTGGTGGTTTCTTCACGGATTTGGATGATGATCTGGTTGACTTAGTTGATGGTGGTGGTGATGAGTGAGATGAAGAGTCCGATGATGAGGAGACATGAGGAGACTTCATGTCCTTAGGAGTTTCTGAGGTTTTCTCCTTTGAGTGAGTTGGACTGTCTAGAAGAAACTTTGTATAATCATCCTCGTCATCTTTAGACTTTTCTTTCTCAGATTCCTGTTTCTCAAAATCATACTCAATAGTGTCTTCAACAGGCGGTTGTTGTTGCAGAAGATTGGTGGCACCAGATCCCTTATCGGGTTGATTAACCGCATCAGGATCTGGAGAGGAGTGGGCAGCTCCACTTGATCCTCCTGGGCCACCCATCTGATCTTTAGCAAATTCAGCGGCCTTTTGAATGTGTCGGACGTTGTGAAACTTCTTCCGGTATGATTTATCCAATTGCTCTTCTTCTTCATCTTCAGAGCTCTCATTATAAGGTACAGTAGCTGGAGTCTTCCCTTTTTCTTGGACAACTGGAGGGCTTGGAGGTTTTGTCACTGATGCAGGTGTTTCGGTTGCAGTTGCAGAGTAATGAACCTCTTCATCTGTCTCAGTATCATCAGAGCTCTCGTCCCTAAGTTGTCTTTGAGGTTCAAGTGTGGGAATAGGTTCGGCTTCCTTTACGGGAACAATCCTTATTGAAGGAGCTTTCCTTTTAGGAACCTTTCTTTGACTCGCAGAACTTGTTGTGCTTCCTGCACTTCCTCTTCTGGTTCTCCTGACAGGTGTTCCAGAAGATTTTTCGTCAAGATGACCAACTTTGGCTTGTCTGACTGCTTCCAGATATCTCTTGTACGTTTCGAGCTTTCTGACATCTTCAGTTAGAAGGAAATCTGGCAATACAGCACCTTGTTTCTTTGTGGACGTTTCCTTGATTCTAACAGTGAGAATGGGTTCCGTCAACATATCGTGATTGTCTGGGTCATTGAGCCTCTTGGGAATGTCAGGGTGAAGTCCAAGTGCTCTCTGGATCAACAATTTGGTATATCTGATGTAGGGAATCTTTGAGCCAAGTTTGTTGAGAAATGACATCATGTCATCCCAAATCAGAGCTTCAATGGCAATGTGTTTCATGTTGACAAATGCCCAAAATATTTGCAGTTCTATGAGCTTAGGATGCTCATAGCCGCTATCACGACCAGAAACAGACTTGGTGATGATCATGTAGAGTGTTCTCCAAGGTTGAGGAATACTCTTAAGCTCTACGTGAGAGTGCTTGGTGATTACTCCTGTAGCCTCATCATAACCGATATCGATTAAGAATTGGAGAGTGAGCTCTTCAGCAGGTGTAGCATAAAGTTTGGTTGGATTGACTTCAGGAATAAGGAGAGCAGCCCTTAAATCTGCAGGTGTAATAGTGACTTGTTTGTGGTTTAGAGTCACTGTCACAGCAGTCCTTCCTTTGACCCTTTCCATAGTGTTCCAGAACTGTTGGATGTAGATCTCCGGAATGGTTGCAGAGTGAGTAAGCATGTTCTGATATGGGTGAGTCCTCAGAATATCGATGGCAATGAGACATGAAGATTCAGAGCAAGTGAGGGTGTCAAAGTCAACACGGAGGTTATTCTTTCCTATCTTCATTGGATAGCCATGAGGATAGATATCAGCAATGGAGAGAACTTCAGGTGCATCCATGTTTGGTTGAGCAGCCATGTCGTGATCTGAGATAACATTAGCCAAAAGAACCAACATATCGAAAGACATAATGTTAGTCAACAGAAGGTCTTATTGTCTAGTTATTTAATGTACAACGTCAATGATTGTTACGAGACCTAAGTCACTTGTATGTCCAATAGTCTAATGACGTCGTGAAATGTTTCGTGAGTTAGTTAACTTTAAGTTTTAAAGCTTATGTTATCACTTATTGTTCACAACATATCAAACGTTTTGGTTTATTAGTGACATTATTGGATTCGTGACGTTATGATAAGTTTATTAACAAGTTTTGTACACGTAACAATTCATAATGAAGGTCAAGAATGGCTTAAGCGTAGGATAGACAAAGTTACGCGTAAACAGTCGTGACATACGCGTAGGCGAAAGCTTATGCGTAGGATCCTATCTTACGCGTGAGAAATGTTACGCGTAGGAAAAAGGGGACCTTACGCGTAGAGCTTACGCGTAGGCGTATAAGAACCTTACGCGTAAGGCTTACTCGTAAGAGTAGACCTTATGCGTAGAGGTCACTGTTTACGCATATCCTTCACAGGATACGCGTAGTCCCACTGTAGAACCTTAAGCGTAGAAGCTACGCGTAAGACAAGTCTTACGCATAACCAGCTACGCGTAAGGTAATCCTTATGCGTAGATAATCAAATGACCTTGATTCTGAATTCTAAGCGTAGCAATCCTGAAATAAATTTATCAAATCATCAATATTAACACATACAAACATTTTATCATCAGATCATGGCAATAACATTTGTTACACAGTTATGCGTAGAATTGCATACGCGTAGACTAAACCCTAGATCTACGCGTATGGATTCTAGCCGTAGATTATGCACCATTTTAATTCTGGTAGTTCAAGAGTGTTGGTATAGTCATTAGGCCAAGTTATAACATCCAAATTGTTGTGAATCAAGAATACCCAAAGTTTATAAGCTTTAAACCCTAGTTTCGAATTGATGATCAATTCGTGTTTCTGGGTGGCCATAGACTTAGGAAATCATCAATTTAACAACTCAAGAGCATAAAACAACAATCTTTTTAACCAAGACACTTCACATTTAGAAACACCCAAATCGACTAATAAACCCTAGTTTTTTAAAACTCATCAATTTTGAGTTTCTGGGTGGATTTTGATGGTAAAAATGTTATCCTTGATGCTTAAGAAACGTTTTGAGACAAACCATTTTACCCCAAACATACACACAATGATTGTGTGTTCATACGCTTATGCGTAGAACACATAATCACGCGTAAAAATCGTTTTAGCCATAGGATTTGAATGAGATTAAATACCTATGCTTAGAAACATGTTTTACACAAGAAACTACTTACAACTTGATGATCAAAAGCACGGTTTTGTTGAGAGATTATTAGGCGTAGGATCTTTTTGAGGTTAAGAATGCAAATGAGAAGTGAAAGGTTTAGGTGGAGAGGATTTTTTATTAAAATAGACTTTATCATTTTGACAGTTTTGGTCCCTCCACCTTTTCCATTTTCATCCAAAGCTTTTTAACTTCCTAATTTTGTTACCAAATGAAGTTTTTAGAAAAGAACCTTGACGACACTCCCCCTCGACTTGAGAAAATAATGAAAGGTTGTTAATTAAAGTCCGAGGAGTGTCTTTGAACCAGGACATGTACCACCATTTGTAAAAGAATCAACCGAGATGTGATAACATGCAAGTACACAGATGTTTTGAAACAGTTAATGGAATATTTTCTCCCCCTCAACACTTGATCGGAAAAATACTGAATTTTGAGAGATTGAAGTGTTGACGGAAGAAGTGTACTTGCCATGTTGAAAGAGATGTAGATTAGGAGAATATTTTTGTTGTTTTATCAGGTTTTATATTTTTTTTTTTGTTTTTGAAAGATTTTATTTATTTACAAAAGAGGTTTTGGTGTTTGACAGGTTTTTAAGACTGTTTTAAGAGGTCATCCAATTCCTCTTGAGTCAAACACCTCATACCAATCCGGTGGATCAACTCATTAAACCTAGCGGGAGGCAAGGCTTTGGTGAGCAGATCTGCCAATTGGTATTCAGTACCCACAAAGTATAATTCAACGGTACCCTGTTCTACGTGGTCCTTGATGAAATGATAGCGTAGATCGATGTGCTTTGATTTCGAGTGCTGGACTGAGTTGCACGAGATTGCAATGGCACTCCGATTGTCGCAGTACATCGGGATTCTATCAAATACATAACCATAGTCTTTGAGTTGTGTTCTCATCCAAATGACTTGAGCACAACACGCGGACATGGCTACATATTCTGCTTCGGTTGATGACAGCGATGTACAATCCTGCTTCTTAGATTGCCAAGACACCAGTTTATCACCGAGAAATTGTAGTGCTCCTGAAGTACTTTTCCTTGAGTCTAGGCATCCTGCGTGATCAGCGTCTGAAAAAGCGATTAGTTCAAAACCAGAATCCTTCGGATACCAGATTCCCAAATTAATGGTTCCCTTGATGTATCGGAGGATTCTTTTAGCCTCAGAGAGGTGGGTTTCAGTTGGTCGCGACTGATAACGAGAGCATAGATAAACGGCAAAGACAATATCAGGTCTGCTGGCTGTTAGATACATGAGAGACCCAATAATACTTCGGTATTTGGTGGGGTCAACTACTTTCCCATGTAAATCAGCGTCTAACTTCTTGGTATGAGCCATTGGTGTGGCATAAGTATCACAGGTATTCATTCCAAATTTGTTTAATAATTCAAGGGCATATTTGGACTGACTCAAGAATATACCACGGGGTGATTGATGAACTTGTAGTCCTAGAAAGAACGTAAGTTCACCCATCATGGACATTTCAAAATTTTTCTTCATGAGTTTTGCAAAAGCGATTGAAAACTTTTTATGTGTTGACCCAAAAATGATGTCATCCACGTAAATTTGAACAATTAAGATGTGTGCCCCGTGATATTGTATGAAAAGAGTTGGGTCAACTGAGCCTTTGGTGAAATTATTGGCAATGAGGAAAGATGATAGCTTATCGTACCATGCCCGAGGGGCTTGTTTGAGACCATAAAGAGCTTTGTTCAGTTTGTAAACATGGTTCGGGAACTCAGGATCAACGAATCCATCTGGTTGGCTGACATAGACCGTTTCTTTAAGTTGCCCATTGAGAAACGCCGTTTTGACATCCATCTGATAGACCGTCATGTTCATATGAGCCGCGAACGCGAGAAATATCCGAACAGCCTCGAGACGAGCAACCGGAGCAAAAGATTCTTCAAAGTCTATCCCTTCTTCCTGACGATAACCCTTAGCAACTAGCCGTGACTTGTTTCGGATGACATTCCCTTCAGCATCCAATTTGTTTTTCCAAATCCATTTTAGACCAATGACGTAGACCCCTGTTGGTCTTTCAACCAGTTCCCATACTTCAAGACGTTTGAATTGGTTGAGTTCTTCTTGCATGGATTCAATCCAGTTGTCTTTTGTCATTGCATCCTTAATGTTTTTAGGTTCAGATTGGCAGACAGTTAGTGCATAAATGCAATGTTCACCGTCTGAGTGAAGACGTTGTCTCGTAACGACTGGTTGGTTTGGGTTGCCAATAATGTTAGCCAGAGGATGGTCTTTAGTCCATCTATGTGTAGAGGGTTGATGTTGGTATACATTGTGCAGATTCTGAGGATTCAAATGGTTTGTGGAAGATTCCGCGACATCTGGTGCAGCAGTCTCATTTGCAAACGGATTGAAGAACGCATTTGGATCAAAATCTGCAGGTGGGGGTACTTCATTCAGAATATCATCAGCTGGTTCATCATTGTTGGAAGCGGTATGTTCAACTGTTGTGTTGGAGTCAATTGGTGTAGGTGCATCTTCAACAGTAGTTGTTGTAGCAGGTGTATCAGGTATAGGAATATTATCAGGTTGTGCAGCGGAAACAGCGGATACACCAGGAGCACGTTCATCAATGTCGTCACAGAACAGAGGAGCAAATAACCTTTCCATTTGTTGACGAGTTAGCTGAGGGCTTTCTTCAGCTGATGATGGGGGTTGAGGGAAGTTTAAACGGTTGTGTCCGGGTTCTAAGCTGTTATACTCAGAAGCCATTTCCGTGAGTTCATCGAAGTGAGCATGAATCGTTTCCATTACCTCCTTAGTTCGACGATTCCAGATTCGGAAACCTTTAGAATTGTCACAGTATCCAATAAAGACTCCAATATCAGCTTTTGCTTTGAGCTTTCCAAAATCATCACGATCATTATTCGGATAGCAAAGGGATCCAAATACATGAAAGTGTTTGAGGTTCGGTTTGTAGTTGTGGACAAGCTCAAAAGGTGTTTTGTTGTGGCGTTTTGTGATCATAGAACGGTTTTGAGTATAGCATGCAGTAGATACAGCTTCTGCCCATAAGTAATCTGGAAGTTTAGCATTGATTAACATTGTTCTTGCAGCTTCCACTAACGTTCGGTTTCGTCTTTCAACAACTCCGTTTTGTTCAGGTGTCCGTGCAATAGATGTTTGATGCTGAATTCCCACTTTCTCATAAAATTCACGAAGGGTTTTGTTAACAAATTCAGTTCCTTTGTCTGTCCGAATAATCCTGACGGTGTTGCGGAGCTGAACCTGTATCTTTGTGAGAAAGGTGATGATCATTTGTGGAGCTTGGTCTTTGCTACGAAGAAAATAGACCCAAGTCCATCGTGAGTAGTCATCAACAATTACTAAAATGTAGCGTTTGCCATTGATCGTTTGCACGCGCATCGGGCCACACAAATCCATGTGAAGAAGATGAAGCACATGCTGAGAGCTGTGTTCCACCTTTGAAGGAAAATGAGCACGAGTGCTTTTCCCTTGTTCACATGCTGAGCAAAGGTGATCTTTTGAATACCGGAATCGTGGGAGTCCTTCAACTAGTTTGTGTCGAGCAAGGTTGGTGATGGTTTGAAAGTTTAAATGTGATAGACGACGGTGCCATAGCCATGATTTTGTAGATGTTGCCTTTGAAAGTAAGCAAACGGGAGAGGAAGCAACCATGTCTTGCATAGAGATAGTGTAGAGACTAGAATTACGCGAGCCAGACATAAGGTCGTTTCCTTGTAGATCACGAATGAAACAAGTTTTCTCCCTGAAAGCAACCTCCAAATCTCCATCACAAAATTGACCTACTGAAAACAGATTGTGACCGAGGCCTTCCACATAGTAAACCCTGCTGATTTCGATGTTCCCATTAACATAATCTCCGTAGCCCATGATGGCTGCGAAGTGATCGTTCCCGAATCTGACAGTGCCAATGAACTTTGCAATAAAGTTTGATAACAGTTTAAGGTTGCCTGTCATGTGTCGGGAACATCCGCTATCAACAATCCAGAGAATGATCTGTATCACCTGCATTACACACAGACGACACAGATGGAATAGAAGTAGATGTGGAACCCGAAATGTTAGAGGGTTCCAAAGCAGGTATATCAGATATACACACATTCATAAGTTTAGGAATCCATTTAAATCCTAGTGTGTTATATATCCATTTTTGCCATCTATAACTACTCTTTGCTTTAGTCTTAGTGAACGCACTAGGTGGTACAACATTCTTAGGAGGTGAAGCGGGAGCTACTGTGATAGCAATGGTTGCCTTAGAATCTAAAGATGGTGGTTTACCAAGCACTGACTTAGAATGATTAGTGGGCCTAGAGGTATTCCGATTCTTAGGATTCCGTAATCTAGAGATTATAGCTTTAGCAACACATTTGTCATGACACTCAGAATTCATATTCTTTTGACAAATATCACAAGGTGCATCAGACTGAATATCAAAGGTACTCAACGGTTTAGCATTCGTTACAGCACTATTTCTATTACATTTGCCAGACGCAACATCTATAGTGGAAGTAACTTGAGTTTTATTCAGATTCCTAGGGTGTTCTTCTACTTTAGCATTCCTTATTGATCTTTTCTTAGGTCGCAACTTCCTATTCTTCGTTTGAGTGCTCCTAGGCTGTGAAGTGCGGACGTTTGGAAAAGATGCAACTATTCCTGTTTCAGTAGAGGGAAACACATTAGCAACTTGTGATTTGGCAGTGGGAATTCTAGGTTCACGATTACTAAGTGTGACTGGTGCTAATCTCTTAATCACAGTAGGCGGGAGTTGTTCATACTTTCCTAACATTTCCCGTAACTTAGAGATGGTGTGAATCAGATCTTGATTTTCAGAACGAAGATTACCCGCAAAGTTCATGACTTCTCTAGTGTGAGCCAGATAGTGATCAAGTTCATTAGATGCTTCATCTCGAGTCTTTTTGAGTAAATCAAATATGACACCATATTCCTGTTTAACTTTTAAAAGTTCTTGTTCATATTTTGAGATTTGACTTTTCAAAGACACGTTTTGATCATCCAGATGCTCAATTTTAGTATCAGAAGATTTTGCACTCAATTGAGCGATTTTCTTTTGAAAACTAAGTTGATGGTTGTGAATATCTTTTTCACACCAATGTGGACGTCGTTTTGCATTGTAAATTTCCGTGTGTAATCGTTTATTTTCAGCTTTTAAAGACTCGATCTGAAGCACATTATCGGTGTTCTCAACAGTTACAACAGTTTCAACAATATCAGCAGAGATATGATCAGATGCCTATGGCAACGAATAGAATAGCACAACATTATGGATATCAGCACAGATAACGTCTTCCAAGAGTCGATCAACATCTTTTCTTAACAGTTTCTTTTTGCGTTTTGTGTTAGTGATAGATGTTTCTGTTTTCTCGAAAACGTTTTTCATTACCCCAAGTTCCTTATGAAAATCCTTTTCCCAGGCAATTGCACAACTTTTCAAGTTTTTAACATTAGGTAAAAGATTTTTCTGAAAAATGTCTCTTTGTTCTCGCGCCAGAGGCGATTGAAAATGTTCAACTTTGATTTCAGATCGATATTCTATCTCATGTTGTAAAATTTTGAGGTCAGCCATGAAAATGTCAAAATATCGAAGTATTTCTCGATCTTCAGGTTTTGAGTTTACTTCACTAATGGAAGGTAAAGGACCATAAGTTTGTGCAAAGTCTGTTTTGGGATTGACAATAGAAGACTCAGGTGTTTTGATGATAACCCTTGGTGTGTTAGTAGAATCCGTTGGTGTGACGAAAGTGACCGCATTTTTGTAATTAAAAGGTTTGTTGTAAACAACATTTTTTAATTTTGATCGACTCTCGTCTTCTGCATCTAATTCCTCTTGACGATGGTATTCAACAACACTCATGACAGTATTATCAATTTTGTATTCTGCACTGGAAACTTCAGGAGTTGTGTTGGATGTTTTTAGTGAAAACTTTGGTTTGTAATCAGCTAGATTTTTTCCATATCCTTTTGGATTGGGTTTTAAGGTAAACTTTTCAATAGCTGTTACTGATTCACCATGTTTGTAAACAACAGTTTTGAACTCTTTAATTTTGTTTTGTAAACCGAGAATTTCTGCAAGAAGGTCATCTACCCGATTCGTTGAATGCTTTTTGTATGCGGAGAACTGTTTTTGACAATTTAACAACTCAGCCTTAGCATTTTGATTTTCCAAGGTGAGAGCGTTAATTTGCTTTTTATGTTCATGTTTCAGTTGTTCTAATTCGGACAACAAAGCATTCTTCGAGGCGGCTAGATCACGCTTCTGTCTCTCTAAATATTTTTCGTTTTGATGAGATTTTGCAAAAGCGGCTTCAAAACCTTTTTCACGGTTTTCTTGAGTTTTGAAAAAGTTGAGTTGCATTTGTAAACATTCAAAATCCTTGGTTAACAGTGCATTTTTACTTTTTAAGGATTGATTTAATGCATAACATTCCTCCATTTTGATTTTATGGTCTTGAATTAACTGAGCAAAATCCGGATGAGGCAGCAGATCATCTTGTTCAACTTGAGTCTCAACATGATCATTCTTTAGATCCTCAAGTACGACCACGGAGTCAATTTGGTTATCAAAGGAGACCATAAGGTCGTCTTGATCGACAAATGTAACTACAGGGTTAACTTGAAAATCATCAGAAGAAGATGTAGAAGACTCATTTTGAACAGTCTGATCCGTGCCGGATTCAGATATTGGCGGAGATATGAGTTCAGATATGATGATGGTTTGTTCGGGTACCTGAGACAAGCCATCAGTGTCGTACACTGGGCCTGTATCACTCATGTGCAGCTCATGCATATTTGCCATCAACATAACAGCTGCATTCGCCTGCAAGTCCTCCATATCATCATCTGAGTCTGCATCTGCCATAAAGCTCTGTTCTTTGTCTGTAAGAGATCCACCAGCTTCATCCTTAAGAGCCAGAAGTAAGGCCTCTTTGAAATAAGCACTGCCCCTAGTCCTTGGCTTTGGGCATGCATTAGCCAGGTGTCCCTTCTCATTGCAGTTGTAGCATCGAAGACCATTAAACCGATTCTGAGCATTTCCTTGTTCCACCACTTGAGCTCTGTTGTTATTCCTACCCACAGCATTAAACCCTTGACCACCGCCCATCTGACGACCATAATCACGATTCTGAACTTCAACACGTCCATTGTTCACAACAGCTTGAGTCCGAGTGTTAGATGAGGAACGAATACGATTGTTGGATTTGTTGGTGTAACGGCCAAAAGCATTAGCAATCATCACAAATCCTTGTTGCAATGCTTCGAATGGATCGATTGCCTCAGTAGCTTCACTGACATATGCTTGAGCATTGTTGCTGTATGGGACCAATTGATTTTGTTGAGGTTGAGGTTGTTGCTGTGAAGGTGTGTTGGAAGCAGTTGGTTGAGTTGCTGGTTGAGAGGGATAATTCTGTTGAGCATACAAGGCAAGTTGTTGATTGTCCGGTTGTGACTGTTTAGCAATTTGAGCACGGAGAATCCTTTCCCGATCAACTTCCTTTTCATGAGGCTTCAAGTAATCGTACAACAATCCATAAGTAGAATGATGCATGTTCTTCGCTTGACGGAGAAAAATGACATACTTCTCCCATTCTGGACCAAGACTACTAAGGAACTTAGTATTCACTGCAATTCTTGGCATGATGATGTTGTGTTTATCCAAATCATTGATGATGTCTGAAAATCGGTGATGATATGACTCAAGTGTCTCTCCAGGTTCAATCATGAAGTGTTCATAAGCCAAGTAAATTTTGGATTCCAAATCCTCCTGATTGAGTACAGATCCTTCCATAAGAAGACGAATATGATCCCACATTTTTTGTGCAGTCTTTTGAGCATCAACACTACGAAGAATTGGGTTTGGTAATCCTAAGAGGATGTATTCCATTGCAAGTTCATCAGCTTCATAGTGTAGAAGTTCTGTAGGATTTAAATCTGCAACAGTGGCAATGTTGGTTTGTTCATCTCTTGGTGGAACTGCGTTTGGATCTCCGGGTACAATGACAGTAGGCATCTCAAATGGACCTTCCAAGATAACCTTCTTTAAGAACTTTCCATGTGGCTTCTTCAGATCACAGAACCTAAAGAACCTTATCACCCATTGATCGTAGTTTCCTGGAGTGAGCATTGGAGGTCTATCAAGTGATCCAGCTTCATGAATTGATTGTTGGCTGCTTAAAGCTTCACACATCTTTGCAAACCAAGTGGGTTCCTTCATAGTGCTTCGTGATGGATGTTGATTGAAATCGTTTGTGTAGGGTATAGTTTGAAGACTTGGTGGTGGTTGAACCATTTGTGGTTGTGGAATTGCACCAATTTGTGGAGTATGTTGCTGATTAAATTGTTGTTGATAAATGGCTTGTTGTTGATTCCATTGTTGATGTTGTGGAGTTAATTGTTGTTGTTGTTGATGATTATAAGTGTGAGGGAAATAGTTAGAGTATGGTGGTTGAGACATGATGATAAACTTGTGTAGTAAGAATGGATCTTTGTAGTCGAGTGAACCTTTGTTGATGAAGTATCCTTAGGCGTAGAAATGACAAGAACCAAGTAGCACTTGTGCGTAAAAACACCAAAAGTTACGCGTAACAAGAATAGTTACGCGTAGGATTTAGCTTACGCGTAAGCAGGAAAAAAGACTAAAGTTACGCGTAAACAGTAAGTTAGGCGTAGAAAGTTAGGCGTAGGATTACCTTATGCGTAGGACTAAGTCTACGCGTAAGATGAATCTTAAGCGTAAGATTTTCTACGCGTAAGCTTTATGCTTAAGCGTAAGATTAGGGTTTTATCCCAAGTGATCTTTTACACTTCACAGTGCAAAAGATATCCAAAGTCGACGTATTTTCAGACTTATCCAAGTAAGAAAACACGGAATAAACCAGAAAATTGAAGATCAAACCAAGGAAAGTCTTACGCGTAATTTTAGGGTTTTGTTACGCGTAAGATTACTCGTAACTTAGATTCTATCCAAATTTGTTTCTAAACCAGTTTTTGTGTGTTGAAATAGCTTCAATAACACCAAAATAACACAAAAGTGTGAAACTTGATGATCCAAAGCACTTAAAACGGTTATGCGTAGGATAACACACGCGTACAAAAACAAGCTTAAAAACAAGGAAAAACACGTAAAGTTCCAAACTTTTTGCCAAAAACCAATAGTTTAACACCTAATAACGTTGAAAGTACAAGAATCTTGGATTCAAAAGTGTAAAAAATCAGTTTTTAAGCGAACCAAAGATTGTGTTATCTTTACGCGTAAGACCCAAATCAAAACTTCAAAAAAACAAATGAGTACACCCAACTATTTGGCGATTGATACCACTGTTAGGTCACTAGTTTTACAACACAAGCTTATAGAGAAGAGATAAAGGCGGATGAACAAGTTATCATACACACACACACGTAATACTAAACACGGTTAAGGCAAAGAGTGTAGTGAAAGAGAAAACTTGAACAACCAACCCTCAAATGAGGGTTTACAATAGTTTATATAGGCAAGGAGCTAGGGCAACACTCCCTCTCCTTCCCTATTCCTTATTGGGCTTGGGCCTCAGCTTATGGGCCTTCTACATAAGCTGGACCTTAAACAAACATAAAGGCCAGAATAAAGCTACCTATTACATATGAAATATAAATACTTGAAATACTGTTTAGGAGTGATTCCAACAGAGGTGGCCCTAAAAATATTAAGATACCGTGCATGATTGGGTACTCATATAGGGATCACACTTAGATAGACTCTAAGGCACCCCTGAACATAATGTCTAAGCTCTATTACAATTAGATCATGAGCGAAAAGTTAGGACCTATGAGGGACCCCTTTTACCCTAGGAAAGTGAGTAACTATGTTGGGAGAGTTAGAGGATTGCATGTCTTCGTATGTAACTTCACATATAGGTGTGACTTCATGATCTTGGAAAATGTTAAGGGCATCATTGATGTATTTTTAGGAGATGTGATACTTGGGAGACCATTTATTGAGGATTGCATGTCTTCGTAGGTAACTTCACATATAGGTGTGACTTCATGATCTTGGAAAATGTTAAGGGCATCATTGATGTATTTTTAGGAGATGTGATACTTGGGAGACCATTTATTGAGGAATCTAAGATGGTTTATGATCAAGAGGAAGGAATAACCAAGTTCTCAAATGGGACCGAATGTGTTAAATATATAATGCCCTACGAAAACAAGAAGTTTAAGGGTATTGATGATTTAGATGTAGACAACATTCCGGCTTTTGAAGTAGATTAGGAGAACAAGTTTTACTACACTGCTTGTCTAGAGTTAGGCCCTGAATATATTCGTGATGAAAGAAGAGTTAAGGAAATCGAATGGGCCTCTAAGATAAAGGGAAAGTAGGAGCACGACTTTGAGTCTAGCTACAAGACTCATAAATAAAGAAAAGCGCTTCATGGGAGGCAACCCATGCTTAATTGTTTGCTTGTTTGTATGTCATATATCTTTTCATTATTGTTTGTTCTCATGTTTGAATTTGTGAAAATGCTTTATTTTGTCTTTAACCTTGTCTTAATTACATATAAAGGTATTTTACAAAAAGGATAAGTGTAAGGAGGATTACACACGTTTTTAAAAGAACTTGAACATGAGAACTACGATTATTAAAAAAGATATATATGTGTGTTTGTTAGAGTCAAATGCTTGTATCGAGTCATAATAGATGTTTTGCAGGAACTTTTCCAGATTTTAAAGGTGTAATTTTTCCAGAAAAATGCAGCAGACCAGTTTCTATCAGGATAACCTGACGGCGTCAGGATTTGTACCTGACGACGTCAGGAGGAGTAGAAACAGCTTATTACTTTCTCTCGTTTTCTGTGCTACTTATAAATTTTTGGAAATTCTTAGATCTTAATTTTTCAGAAAATCTGCAAACATCCATTCCACAAGCATTATATCCTAGTGTAGTAGAGTCATATATAATTTTACCGCCGATTTTACGCGAAGGTTTCGTCTATTTTATTAAAGTGTGCAGGTTTTATTTATCAAGAAGAAGAAACATAGCATTGGATGGAGCTTTTCACGCATACATTCTTCTTGGAAAGAATTTAACCACTACTTCACACACGGATCCTACCCGAGCTAATCAGGGGAGTACTAGTTTCTTTCTCTTTTAATTACCTTCCGTTATCATAACTTTGATACTTTCGGGGAACATTGGGGACAATGTTTAGTTTAAGTGTAAGGAGGGAGAATAAAACGGGAAATTTGAAACTATGCTTATCCTTGATCATTTGTCTTGTCCTATTTCATTTGTGTAATAAACCATGAGAGATATTTGTTAGGGCAATTTTAGCGCCAAATTTAAAATTTTGCATGACTTGTACCGGTGGGTCTTTAGTATTAATAAAGCGTCTCATGGATAAGAGTTATATGACTAGCACAAAAAGCCTTTACCACTCAAATTTCACCCCACACTACTACAAAATGAAGTTAAAGTGACACCGTTAAAGTGTTGTATTATGTGTTTAAAATGTTGCATTATGGTTAATGTGACACTTTATCAAGTGCTATGTTATGCAACGTTGCTTTAGGTATAAGTGACACTTTCAATTGGAATATGCAACATTTTTTAAATGTATTGCCTATGTTAAACAAATGTGATACTTTAAAGTGCAACATTTTTTACACTCAAATACAACACTTTTATTTATTTATTGCAACACTTATACAATCAAGTGCAACACTTATTGCATTAAAATGCAACACATTTTACATAATATGCGACACTTTCTAAACTTAAGTGCAACACTTTTCAAAATCAAATACAACATTTTTTAAACAACCGCAACATTTTTTTTTTCAAAGTGCAACACTTTCTCGTTTACTAAGATGAAGTATACAACACTTTATCATGTGAAGTGCAACACTTGTAGTTGTTTTCGATCATATAACCCACCACTTACTTAATGATTTTTAACCTTTTTGTTTGATACAAATTAAAGCAATGCATAAATGTGATAATTATATCACACACATTTTAAAAAAAAAATAATAGTAATAATAAATCAAATACATTAATATTTTATGTTCAACTTTACATCGTATTCTGTCTTGACAAATTTGGCCAATGTATAAGATTGCTAACATAAAATATCTAGATGACAAAGAATAAAGTTATTAAACAACGATCCTAGAAATCTTGATTTTCATCTATGCTAATCTCCATTTGCGGCTTGAAGTGCCAGTACCACAAAAGAATGTCACCTGGTACAAATGAAAACGATAGAGTACGGTTAGGTTACATGCATTATATATATTAGGGTTTATAGACAGATAGGTTACCCAACTTTCCAACTTTATTCGCTTAAGTTACCAAACTTTTTTTTGTGCAAACAGGGTATTGGACTACACGGAGTTGACATTCAGGTTACTGAATTTGTAAAATGAGACATTTAGGTTACTTAACTTACCTAAAAAAATGCATTTTGGTTACTTAACTTACCTAAAAAATGCATTTGGGTTACTTTGATTACACTGAAAAATGAAGGTTGAATGCTTAACTAAAGTTCAGTAACCTAAGTGAACAAAATGAAAGTTTGGTAACTTAGGCGAACAAAGTGAGAAAGATGGGTAACCTGTCTGATATAAAACCCTATATATTAAGATGCAAATAAACTGATTGCTTAAATACATTAAACTGCATACCATCAAAAGGACTTAGGAGAAAAAAGCATACAAACCAATGTGGCAGTAGATGCATGTATAAATACTACATACACTCATTACTTGTTACTAAAGACAAAAAAAACATTGAAGCCTTATATTAAAACTAACATAGACAAGAGATGTCTAATAAGCATACAAAACCAGAACACAAATGGGAATTTTGGAAACTAACAGTCGTGCACAACAATTTGTTGGAAAATTTAGTGCACTTGTGGGATGGTTCACACCTTGTAATGGGTTAGGAGGTACGGAGTGTACACCCATAAGGTCCATGAACACCCTGACTCTAATAGTGGTATGTGTTGGTAGTGCTTGGTGAAAGTACTGTTGTGGTTAACACTGATTATCAGTGTTTCCACTGAAGCAGTACTTCAGCAGGATCAGTGTTTCCACTGAAGTGGTGTTTCCACTGAAGTGGTATCTCACTGAAGTTGTGTTTACACTGAAGCAATGGCGTTTCCACTGAAGCAGTGTAACCACTGAAAGCACTATGAAAGTACTGATATAAGTACTAATAAATGACAGTTACAACTGCATCATTATGACCACGTTTAATTGGTCATGTAACCACTAACGGCTATAATGGGGATAATTATGAGGCTATTAATGGGCCGATTAATACTCATAATTCCATTGGAACGGTCAAGAGTAACCTCCTATAAATAGGAGATCTGAACATGCATGAAAAACACACAGAAAACACTAAACACTTATAAGCGCAAGGGTTAAAGAATTGTGCCTAATTCTCTAACTGCATTTGGTCTTATCCCAAGTAGATATTCGTGATACCCAGGCATTAGGGTCGAATAGTTTACTTTGGAAAGTGATCACACGATTCCAAGTGATATCCGGTAACCACCAGGTGGTATCTGTTACTACTGACCATTGTTTGATTCTGCTGAAACAGTTGATCGTTTCTGCTGAAGTTGATTATCTTACCCTGCTTTGGGACGAATAACCACCAACACAATTTTTCCCCACATACAAAGCCTATAAACTAATCATGCGTGATATCATTAAGTGCTTTGTTTGGTGGATACTTGTGATATAGATCTTTGTAGGTTTTGGGAGTGAATTTACAAAACGCCTTGTAGTCTTAAACAACACAAAATTGGTATAAAGAAAAAGCATTTAAGTTGTTGGGATTAAACAAAAGCACTGCTTGATGTGAACATTTAAATGAAATTCGTCACATAGACTTACAACATTAAACCTTGTGCATATAAATTACGATTTTGATCTATAGATTCAACAACATTTCTACTTCTGGGCTCCCAATCTAGGGTCTTAGTTTTCTAAAAATATTGTTATAATATTTAGTAAATATTCAGAAACACATCATCAGCTTAATGATTTATCATGGCTATAAGTGGCGAAATGGGCGGGTCGGGCGGGTTTGGGTAATGAGACAAATGGGCTTGGTCCTAATGGGCACAGTTTAAGCAGGCAGAATTAAAATTTGGATCAAACGGGCACAGTCTAAACGGGTACGGATCAAAACGGTCGCGGGTCAAACTGGCCATTTTCTTAAAAAAATCACCAAATGACTAAAAAGACTTCATTATATTATAGACTTATACTAATTTTAAGTAATAATTAGACATGATAACGAAATTTGAGTTAGAATAAATTAGAATTAAGGTATATTTAGCTAATAAATCAGATATAGGCTTCTTATCACATCGATGGATTTAGATGTTGCAAAGTGTATACCAAATTAATTTTTGAAAAGACAACAGGTCCTAAACGAGAGAAAAAATAATAAAAAAGATTAAAATTAAAATCAGTAAGCTACACACTAAGTTACAATTTAGTGAGCCAACCCAGCCCATTTTAACCCGTTATGCAGCCACTTCAGCGCACTCTGCTGCTTGTTATAGGTCAGCATGAAAATTATATCTTTGGTTTCACAAGCATGTAAAAAGCCAACTGCATAGCAGGACATGTTTTTTATAGATACTAGCAGATGGATAACAGCTTCTAACCCAAAAAAATAGTGGTTTCAAGAAGGGGAATGACCATAAGACAATTCAAGTCCCATATCCTACAAAATATATAAAACTACAATAGGAGCCAAGTGGAACCAACCATGACTAACGCAAATTTAATGGAATATTGACTTACAAAATAGTGATAAAACTGAAAGTTGGAGATTCAAACATAACTGATATACTGATATATCTGATATAACTGGACACAGAAGAATATTGCAGCCCAAACTGACAGACGAATAACATAACAAACTAACTGATATAACTGGACATTTGCAGCTGGCATTGTATCTCGAATTGAATATATAAACGAACTTACTTTATCCGAATTTTGAGAGGCTCCCATAGCCACTATTTGGTCACAATATAAAATAGAGCATGTGTGGAAAACTAGAAGGGGGGGTTGAATAGTTTTGCCGATTTAAAGTTGATTTCAAAAACTTTAGATTCGATATTATGTGAGATCGTATGGATGTTGAGAACGTGTAGATCTAATGATAGTGCAAGCAAATAAATAAAGTTAAGGGATAGAAATAAGACAACCGATTTATATTGGTTCGGCTACAAGGTCACCTTCCTTGCCCTACTCCACTCCCCGAGTCACCTACTCGAGAGTTCAAGCACTATGTCAACAAACTCCTTCACTTGGCGGAGAAGCCTTCACAACGTTGCTTACACTTTTTCCGGTACAAAGCTAGATACCGAGTCCATAGCACGGTGGACCAAACCAACACAACTATTACACAACAAATATGTGAAATAACAAATACAAGATCTTTGCTACAGAAATCTTGCGGAGTGACAAATCAATCAAGGACCCCTTGCTTGGATGACTTGTAGAATGCTCGTGATCTCGCCTTAGAGAAGGACCTATATGAGGATCACAAATAGAAAGAAAGAAGAACAACTCTCTAGATCAAGTGATCTATATGTTAGAAGAGAATGAGAGTGTATGAGAGATTTAGTAAGAAGAGGGGTGAGTTAGAATGAAGAAATGGCTCTCTATTTATAGGCAAATTCCTTCACTGTTCCCACGGATCCCTTCCACAAGGGATCTGTCTAGTGTAATCCTAGGGATCCGTGGAACGCTCCTCTTTGCCCATGGGTTTTTTGGTTATAGGTTATGGGTTATGGGTTGGTCCATGGGTTATATCTAGATTCAATGTATCTAAGTATACATTGTATCAAGTCTCATTGGGTATGGGTTAAGATCCATGGGTTATGGTCCATGGGTTATGGTCCATGGGTTATGATATTTACCCATCCTAATAAACTATTACAACAAATGCTTAATTACTACATTTTTGTATTTAAATGGCTATAAGTAAATGCTTTACAAAACTAACATGTATCCTTTATAATTATACTTAAGATAACATTACATTTGTTATCAACAAAACACAAAGAGATCGCAAAATATTAATAAACGTTTTTACGGTTTTTTTTGTATTAATAATCTCCCCCTTTTTGTTGATGACAAAACATAATGTTATGATGAGTAAAACTTAAGAATAGATGTAAGTTTTGAAAGCCCTAAGTTTTACTTCTTCTCCCCCTTTTTGTCGAAACAAAAAGTTAACCCTTGGAAGAAATAAACAAACTTCTAACTCCCCCTTGACGGGAGCTCCCCCTTGTTTGGGGCTTCAAGTGAAAAAAAATCCTACAAAAAGAAAGGTTAGTAACATGTTTATATAATCTTGTGGTTGCCGAGAATCAAGATTGGGAGCCAAGGTATGTAAACAAGGCCTTGTAATAAAACAACAAATTGTAGTGGTATGTATGCCACTTACAAGCATGTAAAAATAAGAACAAGACTTGTTCTTGAAAATGACTTAAAAAAAATAATACTTAAAAGTAGAAAGTAGTAGTAGTGATTCCTTCCATGCTTGCATAAGGTTATGGATGGAGGTTTTGATGAGTAATGGTATTGATGCGATCAAGGATGAGGTTGAGTATGAAACGCATTTCTTCCCTAATTTCTATTGCAATTTCCCTAGTGGATTGGCAATGTTCACAATGTAAATGATGTGGGTGATGAGTGCGGAAGTTTTCCGGGTTGTTTTGATTTGAGTTATGCGGAAGTTGTGGTGGAAAAATAGGAAAATATGGATCAATATCCGGAATGTTAGTAAATGGTGGTGGAAAAGAACCTAGATGTTCTTGTGATGTGATGGGAGCTAATGGTGGTGATGTTTCAAGATCTTGAAAGATATTATTTGGAGATGTGGGTGGTGTTGAAAAGACTAATTCTTTTTCTTTAGGTTGGTAAGATCTTATTGGAGTCTTAAGGAGTTCCAAAAGAGTAACTTTAGGTGGTGATGAGGTTGGTGTACTTTTTGGAGATGAGGGAGGTGCTATTATGGAAGCATCTTGTGGTGAGTTATTTGTTGAGGATGAACCATTTGAGGTTGTTTTTGCTAAGCAACACGATCGGATACTAATCCGTGCGGATATCCTAGAGTTTGATTGTGGTATTTTGGATGGTGGAAGTACAAAGGTTTGGATATCATGATTGTTTGTACTAGATGATTCTCCTAAAGGGTTTTTGGATGACATGATGAAGTGTGTTTGTGAGAGGGAGATGGAGTATGCAAGCATTTTGGGAGTTATATATATAGAAAAACAAAGTATTGTAATGAATGCTTGACCCAAAATGTGGATTAAAATCTAATGATTAGATATGAATTCAAGGTATGTGATCATGAGAACACAAGCATTAAAGAGCATACTCCCAAAAATGAAGCAAATGTGGATTTTTCATCCAAAGTGAAAAAATAGAAGTTGAAAACAGCTTCTGTTACACGGATCCCACGGATCCTTCCCTTGAGGGATCCGTCCAGCATAAAGGCTGGGATCCGTGGGTCTGGTGTTTCAGGCAGCACAAAATTTTCATTTTTGGAAACATTTTTGCTTAGTGTGTGCCTATATGCAAACTATTTGGATTTTCAGTTATCTCGACTCCTAAAAAGAAAAAAAATAAACTAGAGAAAAATAAATCCTATTGAGATAACCCGAAAACACACATTTGGTACATAAGTACGTAATATTGTGTTATCAATGCTCCTAATTCATTTTTGCTTAAATGAATGTACCCGAAAACACATATTAGTTATATGTTCCCTTTAGCATTCAAAAGACATGAGATGCAATGAAAACGGGTTTTTTTTACTTTGTATTAATAATGAAAAAGCGATTTGTCCTAGTCGTGAGAAATTGCTTTTGTGAAATTGATACGGGAAGGTATCATTCTTTTAGAAAACATTTTGAAAGGAGATTTTCTTTAAAAATGTGTATGTAGTTATGTGTAAAAAATTATAAATGGAAGACTTATCTTGGGTTTTGAAAATTCCCGTATTGTTTGTGAGTTGTGCGTGAAATAGAAATCCTAGACTCAGAAAGAAGAAGGCTAGTGTTTACATACCTTGTAGAGTCAATTAAGTTATGACGTTTGTTCCATTAGACCAAGACCAAGACGAAGTAGGTTGAATTGTTCCCGCTTCAACGGTTTGGTGAGGACGTCGGCTATGTTGTCTTCGGATGCAACCTTCTCAATAGAGATGTTCCCCTTTTGAACATTGTCTCTTAGAAAGTGATGACGAATCTCTATATGCTTTGTGTGAGAATGTAATACCGGATTCTTGCTTAAGTCGATTGCACCTTTGTTGTCACATAGGATGGCTATGTCGCTTAGATGGATGTCGTAGTCTACTAACGCTTGTTTCATCCATAGTGCTTGTTGGCATGCTTTGCTGGCGGAGACGTACTCGGCTTCGGTTGTTGATATTGCAAGTGCCGTTTGTTTCTTAGAAAACCATGATGTTAAACAACATCCCATAAAAGTACACACCCCACTTGTACTTTTTCTATCAACGTAATCACCTGCATGGTCAGAATCTGCATATACAATTGTTTCTACTCCCGTGCCCTTAGGATACCATAATCCTAATTGTGTTGTACCCTTAATATATCTAAATATTCTTTTTACAGCTTCTAGGTGTGATATTTTAGGGTCTTCTTGAAACCTAGCACATAAGCAAACACTAAACATGATATCCGGCCTACTTGCCGTGAGGTAGAAAAGGCTACCTATCATGCCACGATATTTAGTATTATCAACGGATTCTCCGTCCTCGTCTTTTGTGAGTTTGGTGTCGGATGACATTGGAGTCCTAATTGGTTTTGACTCTTCTAGACCGAATTTCTTTAACATCTCCTTGATGTATTTAGATTGATTAAAGAACATACCATCTTCTACTTGTTTTATTTGTAGACCAAGAAAGAAACTAAGTTCTCCCATCATACTCATCTCGAACTCGTCATGCATGATTTTAGAGAAATCATCACACATGTCTTGACAGGTGGATCCGAATATAATATCATCTACATATATTTGTACTATGATTATATGTGACTCTCTTTTCTTAGTAAAAAGTGTGTTGTCAACTAACCCCATAGTGTAGTTGTGTTTAACTAGAAATGACTTGAGTCTATCATACCAAGCTTTTGGAGCTTGTTTAAGACCGTAAAGGGCTTTCTTTAATTTATATACATGTTTGGGTTTTTCAAAATCAATGAAGCCCGGAGGTTGAGCTACATATACTTCTTCATTTATGACACCATTTAGAAAAGCGCTTTTGGCATCCATTTGATAAAGCTTTAGATCATTAGCACAATCATACGCAAGAAGTATTCTTATAGACTCTAATCTAGCCACGGGGGCATAGGTCTCATCAAAGTCTATTCCCTCTTGTTGGTTATACCCTTGAGCAACGAGTCTAGCCTTGTTCCTAGACACTACTCCGTTTGCATCTAATTTGTTTTTATAAACCCATTTGGTTCCTATTATGGTTTGATTACTAGGTGGAGGGACAAGTGTCCAAACATCATTAGAAACAAATTGATTTAGTTCTTCTTGCATAGCCATTACCCAACTTTCATCTTTTATGGCTTCTTGTGTATTCTTAGGTTCTAAGGTTGAAACGAAACAAAACAAGCTACTTTGGTTTTGAACTTGAGACCTTAATGTTCGTTCGTTTAGTTTTCCTATGACTTTATCTACGGGGTGATCTTTGGACTCTTTAATGTTTACTATTACATCACTTAGAGGTTTTTCTTCTTCACTTATCTTTTTCTTTATTACTATGGCTTCACTTTCTATAATCTCGTCATCGACAAGAGGTGGAGAGGGTTTGGGTGGACTTTCATCAAATTTTATATTTAATGACTCTTCTACCTTCATTGTTTCTTTGTTTAATATGACGTAAGCTTTGCTATTTGGCGAATAACCTAAAAAGATACCTTCGGTTGATTTAGGATCAAATTTTGTAAGGTAATCTTTAGTGTTAAGAATAAAACATTTACTACCAAAGACTCTAAGGTGATTTAACGTAGGCTTTTTGCCTCGAAGTAACTCATATGGAGTTTTTCCTAAGATTGGTCTAATCAAGACTCGATTGAGTATATATGTTGAAGTATCAATGGCATTACACCAAAACTTTTGAGGTATGGATTGTTCATTAAGCATGGTTCGACTCATTTCTTGTAGAGTTCTATTCTTTCTTTCTACTACCTCATTCGATTGTGGAGTGCGTGGAGCCGAGAAGTTGTGAGTAATACCATTAGCGTCACAAAAAGCTTCGAATTGCACTTCATTATCGAATTCCCTACCATGATCCGTCCTAATAGACACTATGGGTCTTCCTAGTTGTCTTTGGATCTTTTTGCTTAATATTTCAAAATAGTTAAAGGTTTCCGTTTTGTTCTTTAAAAATTTTGTCCAAGTATACCTAGAGTAGTCATCCACTATTACCAAAGTATAGAAGTTGCCTCCATAACTTTGGATAGCGGATGGACCAAATAAATCCATATGTAGTAATTCTAGACACCTAGTTGTGGACACCATGTTTTCAGCTTTATGACTCGAATGAGCTTGTTTTCCTATATTACAAGCATCACAAAAATGATGTTCATATTTTAACTTAGGTAGATCTCTTACTAGATCTTTGGATGATAGCGATTGAAGAAGTCACATGTTGGCGTGACCTAATCTTCGATGCCATAAGGTCGAAGTATCATCCATAGAGGTAAGACATAGTTTGTCTTTAGGTTCATTACCGATTTTAATGACATAGACTCCATGTTTCCTAATTCCTCTTCCTATGGTTATGCCATTTTTAAGTATCTTACTACCGGTTTCGGTAAAAAGTACATTGCACTTTTTATCACATATTTGTCTTATACTTAAGAGATTAAAGTTTAGGTTTTCTACGTGACACACATCGTTAATGGTTAGAGATTTGTTAGAAATCGTACCTTTACCGATGATTCTACTTTTGCTATTTCCAAACACCACATTACCTCCATTGAAGGATTCATATGTGGAGAATAGATCCCTATTGCCGGTCATGTGCCTCGTGCACCCGCTATCCTTGACCCATTCATCGGGGTCTAGGTCGACCTTTAAGCACACCTAAAACAATAATAAACTCAAAAGTTTGGTCCCCATTTGTTCATGGGTCCATTAGTGTTAAACATTCCATTCATGTTAGACATGTATGGATAAGATGAGTATGCATTCCATGGAGCAAAGTTTTGAAAAGGAAAACCGTTTTGCATGTTTGGATTCCATCCCATTTGATGGTTACTTTTTGGGTAAACGTTATTAGGTCTCCTAAATGAATTAGGTTTTGAAAAAGATGGAGCTTTGTTTCTTGCAAAAGTAGGATTATATTTTGGAGGTGGTTGTCTAGTGGTGACATGAGTTGGTTTCTTCCTATTAACTATAACAAACTCAGTTCTAGGTGAGGAAACTACGTTATTGCTACTGTTTGCTACAGCAGATCCACGGATCCCTTTCTGTACACTAGCCGGTTCCCTTTTTAGGGGATCTGTGGGATCCGCCACAACAGTGGCTGGTTTTTCTAGTTCCTTAAGAAATTTTGTTTCTTTACTTTCACTAGTTGATGGATCAAGGTGTTGACTACCTAGACCCTTTTGATTATTACCGGTTTTAACACCTTCGAGTATTGTATCTAAAGTGTTCGTACTCATTCTAGCAATTTTAGAATCTAAGTTATCCACTAGTGTTTGAAGTTGAACGCAAAGTTCACATTCACCACTTGCTATTTTACCCTTTTCTAAACGTTTTAGTTTTACTTTTAATTATATGACTTCTTTATCTAAATGTTGATTTTGACTCTTTAAAAGCTTATTTTTGTTAACTAATTTTAAGCTAATATTGCATAGTTTATCATATTCATTATGCAATGAGTCGTCATCAAGTGATGAGCTACTATAGTATTCGTGACATACCTCGTCGTTTGCCATGAGACAAATTTCTTCGTCCTCCTCGTCGCTCATTCCCCATGTTCCGCTCACGAACGCCTTTTGATCATCCCGTTTGGGACACTTACTAATAAAGTGGTTTGGGTCACCACATTTAAAGCAAGTACGATCATCCTTTGGCTTCTCGTCCTCTTTGCTTTTCCGAAAGCCTTTTTTATCGTCATACGGTTGTTTGACGTATCTACCCTTTCTTCTAAAGAACTTTTTAAAGTCCCTTACCGCCATAGCGTACTCTTCATCGTCACTACTCGAAGATGAGTTCTCCTCATCGCTCGAAGCCTTTTTGGCTTTAAGGGCAAGAGATTTGTGTTTCTCTTTCACCTTTGAGGCTTCGGAATCTTTAGCAAGGACAAGCTCGTAGACTTTTAGGTTGCCTATGAGTTCATCGAGGGTGAGGATTGTCAAATCTTTTGACTCTTCGATTGCCGTCACCTTGGATCTCCACTTCGATGGAAGTGCCCTTAGATATCTCCTAACATGGTTACGGCTAGAAAAGGATTCATCAAGTGCTTGTAAAGATGTAATAATAGTATTAAAGTTAGCAAATAAATGATCTATAGTTTCCTCATCCGATATTGAAAATTGTTCATATTGTTGAACAAATAAATCAATTTTATTATTTTTAACTTGTTGGTTGCCTTGATGAGTTACAACTAAAGAATTCCAAATTTCTTTAGAGGTTTTAAGCATAGAAATTCTTTCGAATTCCTTTTTCGGTAAGGCATTATATAAAACCATTTTTGCTTCACTATTTTTAGAAAGCTTTTTCTTCATTTCATCATTTAGTTTATCATTAGGTATGTGAACTAAATTTCCTTTATCATCATTTGAGGTAGCCTCAAAATCACCTTCAACAATAATGTACCAAAGATCAATATCTTTAGACTTCACATACGTTTCGAATCTATTTTTCCAATATATAAAACCATTAGTTTCAAGTAGTGGTGGTCGTTGCATAGATTGCCCTTCCTTATAATTTTCAGAACCCATAGTGATCGAAAAGTTTTTAAAATACAATTTTATTTTAAAACTTTTATAAACTTAGCTCTTGATACCAATTGTGGAAAACTAGAAGGGGGGGGGGGGGGTTGAATAGTTTTGCCGATTTAAAGTTGATTTCAAAAACTTTAGATTCGATATTATGTGAAATCGTATGGATGTTGAGAACGTGTAGATCTAATGATAGTGCAAGCAAATAAATAAAGTTAAGGGATAGAAATGACACAACCGATTTATAGTGGTTCGGCTACAAGGTCACCTTCCTTGCCCTACTCCACTCCCCGAGTCACCTACTCAAGAGTTCAAGCACTATGTCAACAAACTCCTTCACTTGGCGGAGAAGCCTTCACAACGTTGCTTACACTTTTTCCGGTACAAAGCTAGATACCGAGTCCGTAGCACGGTGGACCAAACCAACACAACTATTACACAACAAATATGTGAAATAACAAATACAAGATCTTCGCTACAGAAATCTTGCGGAGTGACAAATCAATCAAGGACCCCTTGCTTGTATGACTTGTAGAATGCTCGTGATCTCGCCTTAGAGAAGGACCTATATGAGGATCACAAATAGAAAGAAAGAAGAACAACTCTCTAGATCAAGTGATCTATATGTTAGAAGAGAATGAGAGTGTATGAGAGATTTAGTAAGAAGAGGGGTGAGTTAGAATGAAGAAATGGCTCTCTATTTATAGGCAAATTCCTTCACTGTTCCCACGGATCCCACGGATCCCTTCCACAAGGGATCCGTCTAGTGTAATCCTAGGGATCCGTGGAACGCTCCTCTTTGCCCATGGGTTTTTTGGTTATGGGTCATGGGTTATGGGTTGGTCCATGGGTTATATCTAGATTCAATGTATCTAAGTATACATTATATCAAGTCTCATTGGGTATGGGTTAAGATCCATGGGTTATGGTCCATGGGTTATGATATTTACCCATCCTAATAAACTATTACAACATGTAGGACCACTACGAATATCAACCTTATCACTTTAACAAGCGAACCCAACACACGTAACAACAGTTACGCGTAGAACACGAACAAACAAAACACAAACATATGCGTAAAAGAAAGAAAAGATAAAGATGAATGGTGACTTGATGTTTATATAAAACCGTGTATATGTTGTGAATAAGATATGCAAAATAAAGTTGTATATTCCTTGAGAGAGAAAATACACACACACACACACTTTCAAGCACACCCCTCAAATGACCATTTGAGGGGTATTTATAGTACAAGAGGCATAAAACCCTAAAGGCTTTAGCTTGGGCTTTTCGTGGGTTGGACATGGGCTTGGGATGCTTAAGCTTATACACGGCTTAGCATATCTTAACATTTAACCAATTAGCTTAGCCCACTCCACGAGCCCGTTGACTATTCTAGCACGATGTCTAACACACAATACAAAGTTCCTAAACGTGAATGACCATCACTTCTAATAAAACTATTAAGGCTAACAATCTCCCCCTAAGGGGTGGTCATTCAAATGATGCTCCACTTGATTAGGTCTTTACTTTTCTCGAGCTTGAACTTTGCGTGTAGATACAGAATAGTCTTGATTCTTTGTTCCTTCATGCTTTGTGATCAATTAATGTGGTTGTCTGCCGTTGTCAACTTCGTTGGTTAGGTGTCTCCACGTCTTTCTCCACCATGCTCACACTTTTATTTGACTTTGAGTTTCCAATGATGAAGTTCTCGAGTCTTTACACTTTGTAGATTCTTTGACATTGACGAAGAATCATCTTTAACTTTGAGTAGCCTTTGATTATGATGAGAACTTTCATATGTTGTTGGTATGAGCATGTGGCGAAACTGCACGATCCATCCGCTCCAGAGCTTCCATGAGAAGAAAACATAAAAACAGGTTAGTAATAAGCAGATTCCGGCACTTACAAGTTTGAATTTCGAGGGTGTTAACAACATAGTGTGAAAACACGTCTCTAATTCTCACAAAGGCCGTTCCTGAACTGGAGTCCCACAAGTGAGATAACGCGATGTACCGAAATACACCTACAGTTCAGATGAGTCGCTGAGGTACACCGAAGCATCACCCCACGACTGTAGACCGTTTGAGACACACTAAGCGTAATCCACGGGAATTACCGAAGTGACCTGCTGTCAGGGCTGTTTGATGTTGACCCTGGCAGGAGTTTCCATTCAATCATTGAAGATCACAGAAGTGAAATGATGAGTGTCTAAATACTCATCATTTTTGTACCAATTAAACTGCAAAAACATCTGAAAACACTCAGAAATGCATCAAAATGATAAAAATATCACAAATAAGTGTTTTATGTGTTTTAAATGCAAAAATATCAAAATCTGGTGAAAAACGTATCAAATTTGCATAATTGGCAGTTTTAGTCCCCCAAGTTTCAAAAGTTGTCAAAAATAGTCCCTGGTAAAACCAAATAAAGAGAAATGTTATTCAAGGTCCCTGAAATATTTTCAGTTGTCAAAAATGGTCCTTGAATAAATCTTTTGTCAAATGGCAGAAAAGGTCCCTCAAGTTTCAAAAATGTCAAGTTTGGTCCCTGGAAATTTGAAAATGTCAAAACTGGTCCTTATACTATTAAAGTTTGTCAGTTTCAGTCCTTGTGTTAACTTTGAGAAATTGGCAGGATTAGTCCTTCAAAAATCAGAAATTGCACAAAAGGTCCTTGTCATTTAACATAAGCCCAAGCCTTGTCAAAATACTTATTGACCCCTGCCATCTAACCCTTTGTGACCCTTCCCATTTTGACCCCCCAGTCAAACCAGTCAAACTGAACAACCCCGCCCAACACCTTATCCTGTACACCTTTCCCCTCCACTTGCCTATTGCCTGCAATTCCTTCTCCCAACACCATCACCTCACCTTATCACCTTACCTCTCATCCCCCCCATCATCACACCTATTCCACCCCCCCTAGTGCTAGCTCAGTCCACAGTGGTCAAAACCACTTTTCCCGCCAAATTCACCCAATGGCCATTTTGCACTCAAAGGACCCAGTGGACAAGATATAGAGTGGGATCCACTCAGAAGACATGTGGGAAGCTGTTTCTATATAAAAAAGAGAAAGGAGGCAACAGAAAAAGTAGTAGTTTAGTTTTTAAATTTCTTGTATGTCGTTTTTATAAAATTATCTTAGTTAGTTTCTTAATTTTGTAATTTAAAGCTTTCCTGTATTGAATTCAAGTAGTTTGATCATTACAATCTGTTTTCAAATCTTAATTCAAGGGTTCACTTAAATTTCATGTTTTGATGACTCACTGTTGAGAAGTTCAGTTTAAAAATCTTATGTCCAAGCCTCTAAGAGCTTATTCTTAAGTTACAATAAGTTCATTTAAGCCATTTAAAGCTTTTTATAAGCTTATATTTCAGTTTCTAGAAAATTTGATATATGGTCAACGAAAGTCAACTGGATTGCTCATTGGGTTCAGAAATTGGAATGGGTTGATTGTGATGCTTGATTGGGTTGTTGGTTGATGTTTCACACTTGTTTGATGTTGTTACTCTGCCCAAATTTGTCTAGAATTACTAAGTGAGTAATCATTCTTCTTCTTCTCAAAACTGTCTTAACTAATGATCATGTGGCTTGATGATTGGTGCTTGATTTACTGTCATTTGATGCTCTCTGATCTCAGTCTTTTAGTTGTTCTAAAGTTTGCATAAGTAGGAGTAGGAGTAGTAGTGTTAACTGTCTTTAGATTAGTTAAAGGGGTGTTTGGATTGCTTGATAATACTGTGCTAGAGGTTGATATATTGGATTAGATTAGTTGATTTAGGCTTGATATAGTTTATTAAGTTCATTCCTGTATTTGTTTTGCAGCAAATTGCATCAAAAGTCAAAATCACATGTAATTTAATCTCATGAGCACATCTGTTGAAACCAGTCATAGAAATCAATTCAAATAGGTTTAAATCTTGATAAGCTAGCTTGATAAAGTTGCATTACATCATATTTCACCTATTTCAGCCCAACATTTGCTTCTAAAACTCACAAAAGTCAAAATTCCAAACTGTTCAAAAAGTCAAAATGGGGCAAAAAGCCAGTTTATGCAGCACTTGCAGCAGGTGCACAGGGTTCAATAAGGCTTGTTAGGGTCTCATCTTTGGAACATTTGCAATTTTCTAGGTGGTCTATAAGGCCACATATCTGTTTTTGGCTAAAGCTTTTCTGAGAAGCTAGTGCATAAGCTCAAACATAGGGCCTGTTTACTGTTTTGCTTATATAATCAGTTAGCTATAATCCTTGGTAAATTGCTTATTAGGTATTAGGAGTAGTTTTATTAAGTTGCCTTAGAGTAGTTATAGTATAGTTTAGCTTCTGTTATCATTTGGTTCACTATAGTGCTTATTTGCTTATTATGAAGTGCTTATTCCATATCAGTTTACATTGCAGCTTCAATATCTCTCACATAAGCCCATGTTTTCTTATTTTTCATAGATTTAGATTAATATTTTAGAATTTTTCTGAATTTTTCATAATTTTTGGTCATTTTTTGGTATTTTTCTCCATTTAAAATAGTTTTTAAGCCTTTTTTAATAGCTTTAATTGCAATTAATTCAGAAAAAGTTCAAAAAAATAATTTTTCAATTTTCCCAGTTTTAGAAAAATATAAAAAGCATAAAAAATATTTTTCCTTATTTTTCCCCTTTTATTTGGTATTTTTCACAATTTAAATTAGATTTAAATAGTATTAAATTTCTATAAAATAGAAAAATAATCATAAAAATACAAAAATAGTTTTGAAAATTCTATTTTGATATTTTAGATTTTTCTAAGTCATAATTTTATTTTTCTAGCTTTATTTCATAATTTCTTGTATTTTAGGTTATTATTAAATAGTTAGAAATAGTTTTTAATTAATAATAATTAGATAATTAGTTATAAAAATAATTTTATTTTTCTTAAAATTTTCTTTTATCATTAGGTTTGTAAAAATATCATTTTCACATTTTTAGGATTAATATTGTGTAAGTTTCACTTTTTCTTTTGTACGCTACGTAGTTTTAAATTAAGTTTTATAAAAACATAAAAACAAAAACATCATTTTGCAAATAGTGATAGCATTTATTTAATATAGTTTATCTTTTTAATTTTCTTTAATTTGCATTTAAGCCCCTGTAGTTTATGGGCTTTTCCTTAGTTATAATCATATTCAAATCTCTTTTCCCGTTCAAATCTCTCGATCACTACACGTTTGGCTATTCTCGCACAGCTCGTTGGGACTTAACGACCTGGGGAAACACTATATTCTCCTGATCTTCATTGCATTCGTGCTTAAACTGTTTTAAGTTTGTTACGGTCTGCCATTCACAAGTGGCAGGCTTGAGTGATAAAACTTGACGGTTTTGCACGGATCAAATTTTGGCGCCGCTGCCGGGGAGCAGTGCTAATAGTCTTACGTTTAGCAGATTAGTGATTTGACATCACTCCTTGTTTATACCATCTATAAAAATCAAAAAACCCAAAAAGATTTTCATTCTTAGTTTTTACATCATGTTTTTCAAAAATACCAAAAATATTCCTCTTTACCCTCTTACCCTTTTTAATTCTTTATCCCTTTACCCTCTATCCATTTGATTCTAACTTCTTCTATTCTCATGGAATCTCTCGAGAACGAATTCTGGGACAAAGTTGAAAAACGTGATGCTTTATCACAAATGTCAAGAATTCGTGTTGTTTGTGATGATCCATTCATTCTGCGTAGGGAAATAGAACGAGAAACCAGGGTGACAAAGGACCAGGTACTTCCCTCTAATAATGGAAGTGCTAAATACGTCCAACCTACGGTTATCCAAAGATCTAAACCCTCAATTGCTCCTAAGCCGTCTAGAATTGATTCTAAACTTTCACGGTTAAAAGCAAACATGCAGAATTCAGACCGGTGACTAGCAAGAATGACGTGCCTAATCTTCACGTTTCTCAAGAACCAGAACCGGAGACTATAACGGAAGTGGTGGAAATTGCTAGCTCTCAGAGCACACCACTTGTCCCACCTCCGGATTTTTCAAAATGTTCTTCGAGACTTGATAGTCATTCAGATCACCATGTTGGTTTTGTTGATTCTTTGAATAAACAGATTCCTTCTCATAACTCTCAAATAGAATCGTTTATTCCTTGTGTCGGTTGTGGTGAGCCTCTTTCTGGTTCACCCTGTCGTTGGTGTACGTGTGTACAATGTGGTAATGATATCCGTAACGGGAGTTGTTTGTTTTGTGGTTCGAGGAATTCATTTGATTATGATCCTAATCAGAACTCATTTAACGACCCCTCAAATTTTTCCAATTACCCACCACAGCCCGACTTATCTTCATATAACCAACATTACTGCTGTGAATTTTGTGGAGGTCCTCACCAAGGATTTGAGTGTCAATCCAGAAACACGTTTGTCTATGACCAGTTTTCCGGTGATGCTCAGAACTTTGGTTATGACCAATATCCATATGATTCACCAATCCAGGATCAACAGTTTTACTGTTGTGAGAACTGTGGAGGTCCCCATTTCAGCTCTGATTTTCAAACAGGGAATTCATATCCTTGTAACAATTACGACTATTCATATCACGACCAACCTCCACAGTGCCAAATGAATCCAACTCCTCAGCAAGCCCAACGAGACACTTTTCTAGAGCTTCTGGAGTCAGCGAAAAGAACTGAGGAGTTGTGTAAAACAGCATTTCAAAATGCTCCCAGTATTTCTTGTGTATATTGTGGGGGTCCTCATGATGATTATCAATGTCAACCTTCCGGTTTTGACAAATCTCCACTCCCACAATGTCCCGTCATTCCAAATTCACATGAGAAATCCATGGAAGAATTGCTAGCTGAAGAGCAGGCTGCTAAAATAAATTCCCAAATTGCCTTTGAAAAATCTGTTAGGGAATCAATTGCAAAAGAAAAAGCAGCCAGATCTAGCTCTCAGTTTCGTTTTATTCCTGATGACAGTGATGATGAAGATACACTTGATTCATCAAGTTCATCAGATGATATCCCAGCAGTTGAGATTCAGTCTCAAACAACTGCTATCACACCCGAGGCTCCCACTCACTCTCTGAACATGGGGGACGAGCATCTTGACACTGTTCCTGAAAAGGAATCGGACGAATTCATAAAGTCTAGTGTTGAGAACCTTGTCCCAATCCCGAGAGAGTCACAAGGAACTTCTGATCATGTGTGTGATTCTATTTCCCCTATTGAGTGTTCAAAAGATCATTTTGAAACTTTCTCCGATGTTAGCGACGATTGTACTTCTCATGGAAACATCGAGTATGTTGAGGCATCACTCCCACAGTCTGATGTTGATCATCATCTTGAGGAGTTCACCAATGAACTCACTCACATCAATCCACTCTCATCGGAAAGTAATAATAGTCTTTCTGATTTCAAAGCCGATCTGGGAGAGACTGAAAGTCTCCTTGATAATGATCATTCACTCACTTCTTATCCAAACAGTCCAATAGAGAATGTTAATCACTTTGTTCCTGAAACATTCAAAACTACTTTCACCAATCCTCTATTTGAATTCGACTCTGAATTCACTTTAATTTCTGAGAATCCACTCTTTGATACTCAGATTGAGGATAGTGATGAATCTACAGTGGAACAAGAATTCACAGATTTACATCTTGTGATTGATTCTCTTCACGAGGAGTTCGCCGGTGAACTCACTCATATCGTATCTCCACCGGAGTATGATAACTTCCATTTTGATCTAGATACACCCATAGTATGTCTTGATCAAGTAAGCTTAACTGATGAGATTCATGAAACTATGAATTCTCCTATTGAGGATGAAGAGTTAGTCATGATTTGTATCATGATTTTCTTTCTTTTCTTCATATATTCTGTCACTTCTCCTGTTCTTCACTCCTTCGGGAATGAAGACATTATCTTTGACCCAGGCATTTCCATGTACCATTTGTGAGCCGGGTCTGTCTGTATCTCATCGGTGTGGAACTTTCACGTACTTCAATGTTTATCCAAACGTCTTGAATGAAAGTCCGATGGAGATTGTCCCTTCCACTTACTTCCCCATGAACAAAGTAATTCGGGGTCGAGTCAAGCTAGCGACTCGGTAATCAAAAACAGTAGTTTAACATGGGTTTTCACCCGTGTGTACCACCCTAGTGTGGGGGAGATGCCCCACATGTTGTATATAGATCTAAAAAATGAATGAAAATTGTAAATATTAAAAAAGAGAATAATTGTTGTGTTTCCACACTTAGCTAGTAATGTTATCTTTTTACATTCTAAGTTTCGGCATAACAGCCGGTACTTTGAATATTGAGGACAATATTCATTTCTAAGTGTGGGGGGGAAATTCTGGCGAATTTTGATCATAAATATACCCTTTTAGTCCCTTTTTCCCCCAAAATGGCCAAATTAAAAAAATTTTTTTTGGAAGTACTATGTACTAAACACAACAAATGGTAATCAGTCCACCATGTCTAACCCACATAAGGACTGGCTAATCCAGGAGCAAACGGCTCTTGGTAAAGATATCTCAAATCCGTTAACGGCTTGCAATTTGCCCAAAATTGTATGGTATTCAGCTCACCATATCCTTAAAAGTGAAGAGTTGGCTAGCCCGCAAGTTTATGGCTTGTGGTAAAGGCAGTGGAAAAACCCATAATTGGTAATCAGCTCACCAAAGATAATATTGATAATTTATCTAAGAGTTGGCTAGTCCAGAGCAAACGGCTTCTGGTAAAGACAAATCAAATCCGTTTACAGCTTATGATTTGCTCAAAATCATTTGGTTATCATTTTACCAAGGTTCTTACTTGAACTGAAACATTTGGCTACTCCAGAAGTAATGGCTTTTGGTAAAGAGATTCAAATCCATTAATTTTTCTCAAAACATTGCTAGGGACTAGTAATATCTTAGTGTGGGGGATTGATGAGTGTCTAAATACTCATCATTTTTGTACCAATTAAACTGCAAAAACATCTGAAAACACTCAGAAATGCATCAAAATGATAAAAATATCACAAATAAGTGTTTTATGTGTTTTAAATGCAAAAATATCAAAATCTGGTGAAAAACGTATCAAATTTGCATAATTGGCAGTTTTAGTCCCCCAAGTTTCAAAAGTTGTCAAAAATAGTCCCTGGTAAAACCAAATAAAGAGAAATGTTATTCAAGGTCCCTGAAATATTTTCAGTTGTCAAAAATGGTCCTTGAATAAATCTTTTGTCTAATGGCAGAAAAGGTCCCTCAAGTTTCAAAAATGTCAAGTTTGGTCCCTGGAAATTTGAAAATGTCAAAACTGGTCCTTATACTATTAAAGTTTGTCAGTTTCAGTCCTTGTGTTAACTTTGAGAAATTGGCAGGATTAGTCCTTCAAAAATCAGAAATTGCACAAAAGGTCCTTGTCATTTAACATAAGCCCAAGCCTTGTCAAAATACTTATTGACCCCTGCCATCTAACCCTTTGTGACCCTTCCCATTTTGACCCCCCAGTCAAACCAGTCAAACTGAACAACCCCGCCCAACACCTTATCCTGTACACCTTTCCCCTCCACTTGCCTATTGCCTGCAATTCCTTCTCCCAACACCATCACCTCACCTTATCACCTTACCTCTCATCCCCCCTCATCATCACACCTATTCCACCCCCCCCTAGTGCTAGCTCAGTCCACAGTGGTCAAAACCACTTTTCCCGCCAAATTCACCCAATGGCCATTTTGCACTCAAAGGACCCAGTGGACAAGATATCAAGTGGGATCCACTCAGAAGACATGTGGGAAGCTGTTTCTATATAAAAAAGAGAAAGGAGGCAACAGAAAAAGTAGTAGTTTAGTTTTTAAATTTCTTGTATGTCGTTTTTATAAAATTATCTTAGTTAGTTTCTTAATTTTGTAATTTAAAGCTTTCCTGTATTGAATTCAAGTAGTTTGATCATTACAATCTGTTTTCAAATCTTAATTCAAGGGTTCACTTAAATTTCATGTTTTGATGACTCACTGTTGAGAAGTTCAGTTTAAAAATCTTATGTCCAAGCCTCTAAGAGCTTATTCTTAAGTTACAATAAGTTCATTTAAGCCATTTAAAGCTTTTTATAAGCTTATATTTCAGTTTCTAGAAAATTTGATATATGGTCAACGAAAGTCAACTGGATTGCTCATTGGGTTCAGAAATTGGAATGGGTTGATTGTGATGCTTGATTGGGTTGTTGGTTGATGTTTCACACTTGTTTGATGTTGTTACTCTGCCCAAATTTGTCTAGAATTACTAAGTGAGTAATCATTCTTCTTCTTCTCAAAACTGTCTTAACTAATGATCATGTGGCTTGATGATTGGTGCTTGATTTACTGTCATTTGATGCTCTCTGATCTCAGTCTTTTAGTTGTTCTAAAGTTTGCATAAGTAGGAGTAGGAGTAGTAGTGTTAACTGCTCTTTAGATTAGTTAAAGGGGTGTTTGGATTGCTTGATAATACTGTGCTAGAGGTTGATATATTGGATTAGATTAGTTGATTTAGGCTTGATATAGTTTATTAAGTTCATTCCTGTATTTGTTTTGCAGCAAATTGCATCAAAAGTCAAAATCACATGTAATTTAATCTCATGAGCACATCTGTTGAAACCAGTCATAGAAATCAATTCAAATAGGTTTAAATCTTGATAAGCTAGCTTGATAAAGTTGCATTACATCATATTTCACCTATTTCAGCCCAACATTTGCTTCTAAAACTCACAAAAGTCAAAATTCCAAACTGTTCAAAAAGTCAAAATGGGGCAAAAAGCCAGTTTATGCAGTACTTGCAGCAGGTGCACAGGGTTCAATAAGGGTTGTTAGGGTCTCATCTTTGGAACATTTGCAGTTTTCTAGGTGGTCTATAAGGCCACATATCTGTTTTTGGCTAAAGCTTTTCTGAGAAGCTAGTGCATAAGCTCAAACATAGGGCATGTTTACTGTTTTGCTTATATAATCAGTTAGCTATAATCCTTGGTAAATTGCTTATTAAGTATTAGGAGTAGTTTTAATAAGTTGTCTTAGAGTAGTTATAGTATAGTTTAGCTTCTGTTATCATTTGGTTCACTATAGTGCTTATTTGCTTATTATGAAGTGCTTATTCCATATCAGTTTACATTGCAGCTTCAATATCTCTCACATAAGCCCATGTTTTCTTATTTTTCATAGATTTAGATTAATATTTTAGAATTTTTCTGAATTTTTCATAATTTTTGGTCATTGTTTGGTATTTTTCTCCATTTAAAATAGTTTTTAAGCCTTTTTTAATAGCTTTAATTGCAATTAATTCAGAAAAAGTTCAAAAAAATAATTTTTCAATTTTCCCAGTTTTAGAAAAATATAAAAAGCATAAAAAATATTTTTCCTTATTTTTCCCCTTTTATTTGGTATTTTTCACAATTTAAATTAGATTTAAATAGTATTAAATTTCTAGAAAATAGAAAAATAATCATAAAAATACAAAAATAGTTTTGAAAATTTTATTTTGATATTTTAGATTTTTCTAAGTCATAATTTTATTTTTCTAGCTTTATTTCATAATTTCTTGTATTTTAGGTTATTATTAAATAGTTAGAAATAGTTTTTAATTAATAATAATTAGATAATTAGTTATAAAAATAATTTTATTTTTCTTAAAATTTTCTTTTATCATTAGGTTTGTAAAAATATCATTTTCACATTTTTAGGATTAATATTGTGTAAGTTTCACTTTTTCTTTTGTACGCTACGTAGTTTTAAATTAAGTTTTATAAAAACATAAAAACAAAAACATCATTTTGAAAATAGTGATAGCATTTATTTAATATAGTTTATCTTTTTAATTTTCTTTAATTTGCATTTAAGCCCCTGTAGTTTATGGGCTTTTCCTTAGTTATAATCATATTCAAATCTCTTTTCCCGTTCAAATCTCTCGATCACTACACGTTTGGCTATTCTCGCACAGCTCGTTGGGACTTAACGACCTGGGAAAACACTATACTCTCCTGATCTTCATTGCATTCCTGCTTAAACTATTTTAAGTTTGTTACGGTCTGCCATTCACAAGTGGCAGGCTTGAGTGATAAAACTTGACGGTTTTGCACGGATCATGAAACTTCTCATAAATGTTCTGGCAGATTGCTAAGATCTACGTAGGACTCTAGAATATATCACTTGTGCCCTTATTGGTGAACAGCAAGCGATGTCATGTCAAGTGTTCCTATGAGATCTTTTGATGAATCTCGTGGCTCTAGACTCAATTAGTGCATTTTGGTTTTCCTGAGCGGAGACTAGGGAGAGGGTCTCCTTCTTCAATATCAACGATCTCTAAGAGAAAGTCGATAGATTATGCAGGGTTCTCAGTGAGAATGAAACAAATCCTTTTAAGAGGAATTGAGTGGCTAGAAGGTTTAGTGCAGTGCGTCACTGGGTCCATGACGTCTTTGTCTTCAATACCAGTGTCATCTAGTGACAACCAGTAGCATATGTATTGAACCCGGTTTCTGCCCTAAGGTTGAATATGGAGGGCTATTTCTTTTCACCCTTTTTCATTACTTTTCTTTTTAATTCTTCAACCCCTTCTTTCTCCTTTCTCACATTACTCCTTTTTTCAATCATTCCTAAGGACTTCTAATACTAACTATTTGTGATGTCCTTGGGTAGATCCCTCCGGCTCTGGCGGATCATAGGACGAATATTCCTATCCTTAGTCACCTTATAACTCCATGACTGTCCTATTGTTGCCATAAAACCATTTTTCTTGAAAATCTCTTAGAGTGTTTATGATAGAAAACATGTTTGAAACACTCCGTGAGTTTTATATTTTCAGAAACACTCTCCCTTCACATGTGCTTATAAGTTTTGACAGAAATCTGCACATAGAGGGTAGAGTTCGCACTTTTTGAATTGATCGACTTTAAATGAACTAGACCGATTCGAGACACGTTTACATCACTAGAGAACTAGCTTGAAATTATTACCCGTCCTGGTCAAGTCCATAGAAAGTTTCTCGAAATGGTACATTTCCTGACTTTAATTTCTCGTCAATTCATTGGTTACGACTGAGTCGAGCTCTTTTGAGATTCAAACAACGATCATTAAACTTTTTGATCACATTTTAATCACGTTTCTCCCCCTTAAAAATAGCATATCCATGATGTTTTTGAAACAAAATGATTAAAAGATATGTTTTTCGAAAAGCATTTGGAGAGAAACTGATTTAGCATGAATTTTGGAACAATTTTGGTTTTATACTCCCCCTTAAAGAAAGCATATTTTTCATACAGAAAATTTAGAATCAATTAAGGGTTTAGAGGGAGTTATCTTGGTACCAAATGAGAGAGATTTTGAAAATTCTTTTTGAAAAATTTCGAATCAATGGTACGCAAGATGAAAAGAAGATTTTTGAAAATCTTTTGAAGATATTTAGAGAAAAATTATCTTCATTTGTTTTAGGATAAGTGCTCGATATTTGTGAAAATCGATTTTGCGTAGCACTTTCATTTCTTTAAAGATCGGGTTGCAAGCTGAAATACTTACAAGCCATTATGTTTTTAGGAATAGTGCTTTGAAAAATATTTAAGACCTTTGATTGATTAAGCACTTTCCTTTCTTTGAAGTTCGGGTTTCGTACTGAAGTATACGAAAGCCATTGTTTTTATGAAGAAATTTTGAGAAATGACATGTTTTTAGAAAACAATTAAAGAACTCTCGCTCAAGCATCTGTACATACCCGTATCATTGTTGAATGACATTTCTAGAAACGTACAGAATATTGATTATACGAGAGACATGTCGTGAGAAGAATATTTTTGGATTTTTGATTTTATATTGTTTTTGTATTTTTGAAAGTTTTCTACTTTTGTATTTTGCTTTTATTGGTTTTTCAAATTTTGTATTTTGTTTTTTCAAAAAATATTTACAAAGAAGATTTGAAGAAAGAAAATTAAGTTGGGACAAGTAAAAGTGGAGTTAAGAGTGGAACTAGAAAAGGATTTCCACATGCGAAATTGGCATAAAGATCTTCTTTACCACACGGGGTATATGAACCTTCAACACTTTTACAAGTACCTGCATCCACAGAAGAAGAATTTTCACAAATAATAGTGTTAGAAGTACATGATTCCTCACGGCGAGGGTGATCACTATCAACGGTTGTAGTGGATTCGACTTCCTTATCCGAATGATTGTCACTATTATCTGTGTTGGTGCAAGTATCAAAAATCTTTCCTGTGGGAATCCACCTAAGACCTATTTTGTTGAAAACTTTGCCCGTGGGAATCCACCTACGGTAAGATCTAGGAGTTGTTTTCTTATCAGATGCAGCGGAAGACTCATTTTTAGAAAAACTGCGTCCTGAAGAGATTGTCCTATTAGGTGTCTGTTTGTTTGTCTTTTTATCAACGGGCTTGTTTCTATTTGGTGTCATAGTGGATTGTTCCTTGGCACGAGAATTATTTTTGTTGAGATATTGTAAGGCACATGCATCATGATTAGCTGAAAAGATACATTTTTTACATGTAGTACAGACAAATTCAATATTCTTGTTTAAAACAGCAGCTTTAACTTTGTCACTACAGTCTTTTGGAAATTGATTCTTGTTCGAAAAAGACTTAGAATTCCTAGTGTTGTTTTCTAAGGGTATGGCATTTTCTTTTGCGCAACTACTCTTAGATGCAAGCCAATCCCTAGTCTTTTGTAGAGTGTTCCTAGGTAATGGTTTACTACTACTAGCAGTGCCTTGAAATCTTGTGGAATTCATCACCCTAGATGTTGCACCTAGAATTCCATCTTTTCGAGTCTGTGCCTTTTTCCTAGCTTCTTCTAGATAGTGATTGTTGACCATTTTGTTAGAACCAACAGATTCTTTAACTGGATTTGCGGTCACATTCCGTGAACTATTCCTAGAAATGCCAGGTGTAAACACTTTGTCTTTCTCAAAAACAGGTTTTTCAAAAGCTTTGATAATTCTCTTTTTAATAGGCAGGGACTGTGGAGTGACTGTTTTTGACAAATTATATTTCTCATTGACTTTTGGAGCAAACTGAGAAATAGACATTTTTTGCTTGAAAACCGGTTTGGGAACATTTGTTTTCTCCTCAGTCAATGATTTTGCAAACTTAATATCCACAGCCTTTCCTTTTAGACTTTCCAGCTGAACTCTCAAAAGATCATTTTGCTCTTGCATGTCCTTGTAGGCTCGCTCATACGACAATTTGTCATACTTGCATTCCTCGGATTTTCGATCAAGCTGTTTAAAATAGGACACGTTTTCTTTTTCAATTTTTTCAAGAGCATTTTCATATTTTGAAACAATTTCGGAGGTCTCATCCTGGAGTCGTTCATGATCTTCAACAGAATATGTTTGCAAAATGATGGACATAATATCAGTGGTCATAACATCTTCGAAGAGAGAATCATTTAAATTTTCCAAAACTTTGATGTGTTCAAAACTTTCATTAGCTTGCTTTACCAGGGATTTATGGTCCTTGACAAAGTCAGCTATTTCTTTCAAAAGTGCTTATTCAACATGAATTACCCTCGCACTGATGGCAGTTAACGGAGGGGCAATTTGGGTTTTAAAAAACTCTTTTGTTTCGTCATCATGACGAGTAAACCAGATGTTAGTTGTAATATTGGTTTTAGACTTGACAGTCTCTTGAAGATACCCAATTCTAGTTTTAACGTCATCTAAAATGCTTCTAGTATCACTTGTGTTAAAAGGATTGTTTGAAGACATTTGTTCGATTTTCGAAAGAGATTTGGAAACTACAACTGGTTTTGAAACTGATTTTGAAACTGGTGTTGACACTTTGTTTGAAACACTTGGTGTGGTGGAAAACGTTGATTGTTCTTTTTGATTAACAAAAGTAATTCCATTAATTTTGTTCCATTTGTTATAATCAATCGGTTTAAGATCTGGATTCTTTTGTTTCATTTTTGATCTACTCTCCTCAGATAGTTCCAACGTTTCAAGAGAATCACGAACAATTATGGGTTCATGCAAAGGTTGTCCATTGTTCAACACATTCTGAGATTTCTGAGCTTTCTTGAGGAACGAAGAAGGGTCGTTACCAAGTGCCATCTTATGTGAAGTATGAAAACGTGGATTTACTTGGTTAGAAAGCATCTCGTTTGATTTAGCTGAATGACCCGTTGTAAGAAGCAAATTGTCCAAAGTTTTGATTTTTTCCGTTTTATCAAGAATTTCATCAAGAAGAGAATCTTCTCGTTTTGAAAAATCAGCAATCAACTGTTTCTTTTCTTTTTCAAGATCAGAGAACATTGCTTTTTGTTTAGAAAGTTGGTCATTTAGTTCAGAAATTTCCTTGTTTAAAGATTTTATTTTCAAGTTCAGATTCCCATCAAGTGTATCATACTTGAGTTGCAATTGTTTTTCTCTTAAAACAGAATCTCGATAACCAATTTCTAATTCTGAAAGTTTGTTTGTATGAAATTCAAAAGCTTTTACGTTCCCCTTGTAACTCTCAAGCTCAGCGGTCAATATCTTATTCGCGGCCTTAACTTCGCGATTGACCGTTCTAACTTTCTCAATTTCAATGCCACACAGATTGATTAATGATTCAAAATAAGCACGTGTTTCCTCATCAGTCTCAGTATTTTGTGCCACACAGCCTCCACTAGAATCCACATATGGAGTTTCAGAGTTAGTATTGCTACAACTCGGATTGTCCAGGTATGTATCATAAGTAGGTGCTGGCGTCACAGAATGCTGTTCGTCATGAGTAAACACATCACATATGACATTGTTATAGCATGGATCAATGATTGGTACCTTAGATACTGCATTTGCGTCATAGACAGGAGGTGCGTCAGAGTCAGTGTCGTACTTAGTCTCCTGAAGATTTGCCATGTAGATGCAGTTCACATTGAGTTCCTCGAGGTCTTCCAAATCATCCATAATTTCGAAAAAGTCATGTTCCTCAGCACTCAACTGTAACCCCGCTTCTTGCTTATCTGCTAACAAAGCAGCTTTCCGAAGAAAATCACCATTCTTTTTGTGCGGCTTAGTGGGACAGTTTCTTGCCATGTGACCCACTCCTTGACAGTTATAACACTTAACCTGAGTACCCTGATTCACATTTCCATGATTCCCAACGACTGAAGCTGTAACATACCCATTCTGATTACCCACTACTCTATTCCCAACATTCTGTCCCATCTGATTTCCAACATGCTGACCCGACTGATTACCCTGATACGGAACCGCCTGATTACCGATGCGACTGTTACATGCTTTATCCAATAAAGAAAATATCTGTTGCAAGGTCGCTTCTGGGTCAGTTTCAGGATCAATGATTCCTTGTTCCTGGTATTGTTGATCTGGATAGAATTGTTGTTGTGGTTGTGGAATGTATTGCTGCAAGTTGTTGTTGTTGGAAGATGATGAAGCTTGTTGTTGTGTATTCACTGTAGTTTGAGTCTTAGCAATAAGTGCCAATGGATCATGATTCTTTGCCAATCTTTCTTGCCTGACTTCATTCGCTTCAGCTTGGTTTTGTTTCAGAAAATCATTCAGTTGATCAAAGTTCACCTGATGTAAGTCTTTTGTTTGGTTGACAATAGTGACATATCGTCCCCATTCTTCTGGAAGATTATTCAGGAACTTGATGTTTTGAACGATTGTTCTGGGTGCCAATTTTTTTCTGATAAGCTCATTCATCAAAGTGCAAAACCTTCCATAGTAGGATTCAATGGATTCTCCTGGTGTAGATGTAAACTTCTCCCATTCAGTTAGCAGCTTGTTCTCCATGTCTTGTTTACCAATTTCTGTTCCATAACATAGCCGTCTTACACGTTCCCACATATCGAAAGCAGTTTCACAACTGTCTACAGCAGTAAAAATGTCTATTGGTAAACCCAGTTGGACAATATGAATTGCCATGTCATCTACATCGACTTGTTTCTGATCCTCTTCAGTGTATTCTGATTCGGTTTGAAGATGAGAGGATGGTGGGACGGGAGGTGTTGCATCAGCATTTCCAGGTACATGAACTTGTCGAGGCTGGAAGGGTCCATCCTGAATGGATTTAATCATGAGTTTCCCATTAGGTTTGGTCTTTATGTAACGAAGCATACGACTTGTCCATTGAAGATAACCACCTTTTGCCAACATAGGAGGTCGGTTTTCGGCGCCGGCTGCATGAATGTCTTGTTGAGTTTCCATTGATGAAGGTATGTTATGATAAAGTTGATGTAGGATCGATTCAAAGATAAAGGAGTTGTGGTTGATGAAGATTAAGCTCAGTTGAGGTGTTTCCGAAAGTCGTACTCGTAAACTCGGTTCTTAAAAATTTTCGCCCAAAATATGAAATTCACTATAAAAATCAATTCTAAGGTCGTATGAAAAATTTGAGTTATGACAATTTTGACTCCAAATTTGACCCGAAAAATTTGAATTTAGGCCCAAAAATTTGAATTTTTGACAAAAATTTTCCTAGTTAAACCAAAATTTGAATCTCGCGTAAAAATTGAACGTTTAATCTCCCCTAAAAAATAAATTTTACTCAAATCTCCCCTAAAAAATAAATTTGATTTTTTTTTTTTTTTTTTTTTTTTTTTTTGAAGAGCTTTGGCGTAGAATTAGAGAGAAGGAGTTACGAGTAGAATTGGTGCTTAGGCGTAGGATCTTATGCGTAGGATCTTAGGCGTAGGATTCTTTAGGCGTAGGATCTTATGCGTAGGTTTAAAGTTACGAGTAGAAAAAGTTATGCGTAAGATTTAGCTTATGCGTAAGGAAAACTTAGGCGTAAGAAAAATGCTTATGCGTAAAGTATTCTACGCGTAAGTCGAAACTTATGCGTAAGATTAGGGTTTTGCCCAAAAATCCTTTACACTATCACAGTGTAAGAGATATCCAAAAGTCGAAGTGTTCCACAAACTTATCCAAGTGAGGGAAGCACTGAGTCACCGTTTAAGCTCGAAGAAACTTCACCAAAAAGTTATGAGTAGAACCTTATGAGTAGTTGACTTTCTTACGAGTAGAACTAGGGTTTTGACCTACTCGTAAAAAATTTCCAGTGATTCAACCAATTTCTCTTGCACAGATAGCCTTAAAAACACTCAAATAACACAAAAATGTTAACCTTTTTCACCCAAAGTGCTTAGAAAAGTTATGAGTAGAAAACTAGGGTTTTGACTTTTTGACTTCTACTCGTAAGAAATTTCCAACGATTCAAATGATTTAGCTTGCACAGATATCCTTAAAAACACTCAAATAACCCAAAAATGTTGACCTTTTTCGCCCAAAGTTGCTAGAAAAGTTACGAGTAGAAATGACCAATGAACCAAAAACGAGTTTAAAACTTAACCAAAACGCGTAAAGCTTCAAACTTTTTGCAAAAAACTGAAATTTTAGCACCAAATAAACCTTAAACCACAAGAATCTTGAATTTTTAAGTGCAAAAATTAAAGTTTTAAGCGTGACAACGTTTATAACAAAGCTACGCGTATAGTACCAACCTTCAAAACAAACACAAACACTCCTAAACCATTGTTAGGCGATTGATACCAATTGTAGGACCACTACGAATATCAACCTTATCACTTTAACAAGCGAACCCAACACACGTAACAACAGTTACGCGTAGAACACGAACAAACAAAACACAAACATATGCGTAAAAGAAAGAAAAGATAAAGATGAATGGTGACTTGATGTTTATATAAAACCGTGTATATGTTGTGAATAAGATATGCAAAATAAAGTTGTATATTCCTTGAGAGAGAAAATACACACACACACACACTTTCAAGCACACCCCTCAAATGACCATTTGAGGGGTATTTATAGTACAAGAGGCATAAAACCCTAAAGGCTTTAGCTTGGGCTTTTCGTGGGTTGGACATGGGCTTGGGATGCTTAAGCTTATACACGGCTTAGCATACCTTAACATTTAACCAATTAGCTTAGCCCACTCCACGAGCCCGTTGACTATTCTAGCACGATGTCTAACACACAATACAAAGTTCCTAAACGTGAATGACCATCACTTCTAATAAAACTATTAAGGCTAACACAACAAATGCTTAATTACTACATTTTTGTATTTAAATGGCTATAAGTAAATGCTTTACAAAACTAACATGTATCCTTTATAATTATACTTAAGATAACATTACATTTGTTATCAACAAAATACAAAGAGATCGCAAAATATTAAAAAACGTTTTTACGGTTTATTTGTATTAACAACATGTTTTGGTTAAAATGGGTCGGTCTGTCATGTAAGGTTTTTTTAGTCATGTAATTTGTTTTGAACATGTTTAGTATCAAACTAGAATAAGAGGGATGAAAACGTACCTGCAACCAAACATTGTTGCTACTTGCTACATACAGTGACTTCATTAGTTGCATCAGTTGCTTATCACAGTCTTGCTGAGTCTTTTGCATCAGTTGCGAAGACTTCTCAAGCAAACAATGTTGCCATTGCACTTGCTTCTTCAGAAGGCTTAACTCCTGAATCAAAGCTCGCCACTGCTTTAGCAATAGCAAAAGGGACTTTACTGGCTACTTATGAAAATATTAAAATATCAGGGTCTAAAAAGTCAGTTCTCAAGTCTGTTGACCTTTTCTGTCTTGGATCTGGACCTAGCTAGAAAAGAAACTCAATTACATAGAACATGTTTGCACATGAGTAATTTTGGAAAAAGAACTTGTAAATGCACCTGCTGATGTGGTCACTATTGTGGAACTAGCAGAAGAAGCTGAAATGATTGTTGCTACAAACAGTGATGTCATGACAGCCAAGATTTTGCATCTACAAACCCTCCTAAGTTTATCCATCTATGTTATAAAGCTCCAAGCGAGTCTGTCAAAAGCAAACTGGCTATAGTGGGAAATGGGTTGAATTTTGACAGTGGTGGCTACAACATCAAGCCTGGACCTGGTTGCTCAATAGAGATGGCAAATTGAGATATGGAAGGCTCATCGGCTGTTTTAGGTGCTGTAAAAGCACTTGGTCAAATTAAACCGCCAAGAGTAGAGGTTCATTTTATAGTTGTAGCTTGTGAGGATATGATTAGTTTTCTGGTCTGAGACCCGGAGATATATTGACAACCTCAAATGGAAAGACAATCGATGTTAACAACACTGATGCCGAAGGCAAACTAAACATCTAACAATTACTTGATCATGTAATTGTATTTGTTCAGTAGTTTTCATGCTTGATGTTAAATTAGTTTAAAGATCAGAACAATGTACAAAGACCAGTAATCAACTGAATTTAACAAAATGAAATGAAAAGTAGAGTGGTTGGATACTAAAACACGAAAAGGACATTGTTGGATTCATTAGCAATAGAAAATTGAAAATAGGATATCAACTAAAAGTCAAATCCAAATATAGATACAAGAATAAAACTAACAGAAACCTTAGTGAAACCACAAATTTTAAGTCACAGGTTAACAGTCTAATAATCAAATCATACACAAACCACAAACAAATCGAAATCTGCATAATAAAACTGAATCTCCTAGTTGTTGCCAAATTGAACAAAATAATACCCAACATAAGATCACAAATACACACCCCAAAGTATAACCTGGTTGTTTTTTGAAACCAACGTCGCTTGCCGCTTACCACAATACACACCCGAAAGTATAACCGATTTAATCGAAATATGTATGTATATGCAGACCCAAAATATATATTTTCTAGTGAGATCGATAGAAAAGAGTGATGATGGTGGAGCAGTTCAGTGATGCCGATTGAAATATAGTTACAAGAAGGGAGGTGAATAGACGAGGGCAAGATTTAGTGAGATTCGTGAAAAAGAGTGGGATACATGAGAAAGAGGGAAAAAAATGAATTTGGGATTTTGGAGGGTTAATTTGATTTTGGGTGAAAAAAATAGAGCGCAGTGAGGATGGAACTGAAAATCTTGTTTTAGAAATGTTGAAAGGTGGTTTTTGACATAACCTTGCAGCTGAGTCAGAGGCAATTTACTCGAGGGGTCACATTTTAATAATTTTTTGAAACTACATTACAAATTAGTTCTTAGAAAGGCAATGTACAAAAAAAATCTAAATATTTTAGAAAATTTACACTACTATTTTTTCGCTAAGGGGACACGTGCTCCTTGTGACCCCTCATTGTCTCCGCCCCTGAGCTGAGTCATGGCTTAACTTGGCATGCGTTAAAGATGAGTTATCATACCGTCTTCATGTGTTAAGGGCTGCGTTTCCAACTTAGTTGATTAAAAAAATAAAAAATACACCTTTGCCCCCTAAACGGCTAGTTATATTTGAATTTAAAAAAAAACTCAAAACTCACCCCCTTTTCCCCACCCCAATTTAAACTGCTAAAAAAATTATATTTTTTAAAACCTTCTATAAATACCTACTTTTACATATTATTTTTACACACTTTCCATACATTTAACCCACACACTATTAATCATTATAACACAAAATTATGGCTTGTCGTCTCCCCCATTTCGTCGAAAAAATGCAAGCTTATATTAAAAAAATAATGCGATCAAAATGATGTGGCTCGACAAAAGGCTATTGTCGAAGTAATCACGGATTTTGAGCTAGCAAAGGAAAAGAAAAGAAAGAACATTTGAGACAACGATACACGAAGTGCAAAGACATTTCGCCATAAAGACAAGTTGTGATCGACAAGTTTTTGATTTGAAGAAGCCAGCAAAGATGACAACATTAGTGAAACGTTTGGAAGTGTGTTTCACGGATGCATGACAACATCAGCAACAAAATCTGTAGGAGTTATGAGGAAAACATAAATTGTTGGTTCTGTATCCCAACAGTTGACTCAACTTGGGCTAGGTGTATCAACATCAACTGATGCACCTAGATTTATTGAGCAACAACAATATCAGTTTACGGGTTATGCAGACGAGGCAGTAGATGAGCATGGCTTAACTGTAAGCCAGCATTATGAAATTAGGTGTGGCGAAGATGCTTTAAGAGAAGTTGAAGCATAACAAGCAAGGCTTCAATAAGAGTGGGAGGAGAAACTCATGAAGGAAGAAGCAGAACAGAGGGCGTTCATTGAGGAATTTCTTGGGTATAGGTCTCCTTTCTATGATTTTGCATGCGGGGAGTACTCAGATTAAGATATGTTTATGTATTTCATATCGTAGTGTATTTCAGTTCGTATATTTTATTCGTATCCTATTTCGTATTGTATTTTATGTAACGTTTATTTAATTGTTATGTAATGTTTCTATGGTTATTAATAAAGTGACAAGTTGTTTATTAAATAAATTATTAGTTTAGGGGTTGAATTTATAAATTTTATTTGTTAAAGAAAAGTGGGGCCCAAAATGTGATGTTATTGTTGAGTTATGATAAAGGGTGTTTTTTGAGTTAAGGTTGAAATGTTAAAGCTGATGTGACATTGACGTGACATAAAGTTAAGGCTTAACTCTATGACACCACACTTTATGCTCTTAGCCCCGTTTGGTTTGTAGACGGGTTTGGATTTGGATTTGGATTAAGATTAAAAGTATAATTAAGATTAGGATTTGTATTTGATGTAGAGAAGAAAAAATATATTATAAAAAGATTAAAAATATATATATGTGTATGTGTGAGAGAGAAGGAGAGATACTATAAAAAAGATATGTGAGAGAAAAACTCTCACTACTTATCAACTTTAGGTTTTGTGGGCCCAAATGCACTATTTGAATTCCAAAACCTATACCAAACAAAAATTTTAAAGCCAAAGCTCCTAATCCAAAACCCACATAACAAACGAGCTCTTAAAGTTTTAACATAAGTTGTACGAATTGGATTTGCAAGAGTTTTATATACTTTGCGTATTGTTACCTTTTAAAGAGAAATATAGAGTTTATGCGTATTTTTTATATAAAATTTAAGATTATATATTTTATAAAGTTTTGTGCTTCGGTGAAATTACATGTGTAGAAAGTCATTTGGTTATCGATTTTTCCCTACCTTTTTTCTAAAATCCGGGTGCGTACACCATTCGTCAAACCCAAACTAATATTATAAGCATTAAGTTTATTCAGCTGCCAAAGTTGCTACTAAATCTTACACCCTCTCGTCTACCACTTTTAGTCTGGAGAGCGCCGTTGGTTATCGGTGTATCACGCTCACCACTAATACACGTACCAATAGTATATTATATGTTCAACATCGGTACCTATGAACTTACAGCTACTAATGTCATGTTCGACAACATGAGCAGCCAAAAATATATTGGTAGGAAAGGGTATGCAACTCAGAATATAATGGCAGCTTGTGATTTTAACATGTGTTTTACATTCGTATGGACCGGATGGGAGGGAACCGCACATGATGCTAGAATCTTTAATAAAGCATTGTGTAGACCCGAAGTTAAATTTCCTGTTCCAACGAGAGGTTAGTATAAACAATTATTATACTTTATACATGAAATGCCCAATCAATTGTTACATTTGTTCAATTGTTCACTACAGATAAATATTACGCTGTTGATGTCGGACACCCAAATACTAAAGGTTATCTTGCTCCATATAAAGGAACAAACGAACGTTCGCTATCACTTACCTGATTTTCGTCATGGACGAACCGCTGCAATACTTGCTCCAAGAGGTTACAAAGAGACATTTAACTACGCTCACTCATCATTGAGAAATGTTATTGAACGAACTTTTGGTGTATGAAAGACGAGGTGGGCGATATTAAAAGGTATGAATATCAATTAGCCTTACGAAACTCAAGTGGACATTGTGATAACGTCTATGGCACTTCATAATTATATTAGAATGAAAGACAATAGTGACGTTGCTTTTCACACGACACAACAAAAAACTTACAACCCAAATCAAGATCGTGATACCGAAGGCTCTATTAATGAAATAACCGATGACACAAGTTAGAGTCGTAGAGATACAGAAAACGATCTTTATATGAGTGCAATAAGAGACATGATTGCGGATGACTTAATAGCATCTAATAGATGAAGATTTTATATTATGTCATGATATATGTATTTAAAAAAAAAAAATTTTTTTGAGACTTTAAACTTTGTTGGATATAATTTCATTCATATGCATGACATATCTTTATAAGTAGTTAAATTATAAATTATAGTTTTTAATTTCATATATATATTTCAGAAAAATTATTAAATAAATGAAAAAAAAGCTAATCCAAGCACTTGAGCTTATAAGCTTATTAAACCATGTCCTTTTTAGTCATTTACTAACATTAGCCAAACTAAGAACTTTTGAGCTTATAAGCTTATTAAACATGAGCTAATTCAAACACTAAGCATGGGCTTATAAGCTTATGTTATGTAAGCCATAAGCGCACTATATAAGCTTAGCCAAACAGCCCCTTAGTCTTTAAAATTGTAACCAACCTTGTAAATTGGAGGGAAATGATTTTCTTTTGCCGCTAAATTTTCCGCGCCAAGTTTTCATGTGCACCACGTTTTCCAGGATTCCTCCTTCCCACTACCTCTCTATCGGCTTCACCAAAACAAAAGGAGAAATATATTGACATAGTGTCTTAACTGTCAACAAACCAAGATATCCATTTCCAATATTTCGTAGCAATAATGATAAAAGCAAGATGCTACTTGTATAAAACTATAAATGTATGTTTTCCAGTTAGTTTATTCTCAACTGGCCGTTGGTTTTGCTACTAAAGTCGGTTGCTTGTTTCATTTTCTTTATTGTGCATAGGAAGTGCTTGATGAAATGTTTATTTGAAATATTAATACCATAAACTTGTTGATATGTCCATGTATGGTTTTGTTTGCGACTGCTATAGCTTACTCGGTGAATTTTAGCATAGTCTTAATTAGAAATCCTAAGTAAACTCATCCCTCGTTATGCTTCCCAGTTTCTTTTCAATCTTAAGTAAACGAAAGTCCATTTCTTGTTATTAGTGGTCCATCGTTATCAAATACTCTGTAATGACTATTTAAGTCTAAGCTAGGTTGCTTTATTCATATTTTGCCAATGTTAGATGGCTTATAGATCACCCTCATGAAGATATTTTACTAACTTCTACAACATGACATTTGACATTTGAATTAGCTACATAGCATATCTTTTTATAATTTATTGTTGTTTTGTTGATCGTAAATGTGTTGTGCCTTTATCATTGCCCGTCTTCTGGAATTTTTCTTGTTGTATTTGGACAAGAATCACTTTTATGTGCTTCTTGGTTCTAAAAAAAATATTCTAGACTTGTTGTCTAATCACTTTCTTCTTAAGACATTAAGCATGGACTTTGGACCAAAGACCGAGAGCAACTGTTTGTCGGTTACGCAAGAAGACGAATATAAACTACATGTTGTGATTATGGTTTAGCAAATGCTGCAATGCCCAAACCCTTCGTATAAAATATACAACACTATAATTTAGTGTTGTCTACACACTTGAACAAATGCAACAATTTTTTTAAAGTGTTGCAATTATCTATCTAATGTGCAACATTTTACACCTAAGAGTTGTCTTTGAGCAACACTTTACACTAAATGTTGTCTTCGAGCATTAGCAATTGCAACATTTTTTAGAAGGGTTGCATTATATTATATAATTTGCAACAGTAGAAAAAAAAGTGTTGGTTTAGATCTTAATACGCAACACTTATTTTAGAAATGTTGCTTTATCACCAATGTTGTCAAAAAGGCAACACCTTTCACAAGTGTTGCTTGTAAAATGTTGCATTAGGCTTATTTTGTTGTAGTGCCAAAAATGTGAGGTTCGCCCCTAGATCTATAGGAATTAAAGTATTCACCTTTAATGCTTCGAGAGTGTACCGGTAGTATAATAGATTCTAGAACTTGTTTTGTGATGCATTCCACATCGGTTGAGTAATTCCCCCACACCCTTGCGATGTACTCATCTTTAGTACACGATACCCCTAGTTAACCCCTTAGAGCCTATCCTTTTCCCGGTTCTCGTTATGTTTCGGTTTTCCGGAATATCAATGAAGAGCATTGTTTACAATTCACCCCCAAATGTACACCCAAATAGCCTTAGCCTACCTTGTATGCACTCACTTTTAGTGCATTATTGTTATCATACTAAACCTTTAGTTGAACTATCTAGTTACTTACATGGTTGCTAAGTTGAGTCATATCTTTTGTACACAGTTTTGGGATGACTGGGACTCATGGGTAAAGTTAAATTTTATGGAGTGACGAGAAAGAACGTTAAATTCAAATTCCCTTTATTTACGTAATAATGTACTCCAAGTGTTTTGATCTTTTCAATTCGGGTCAAATTAGTGTTAGAGTAATAAAAACTCAAGTGTAGGGATGTGCCTATAAATCCCTTATATTTTGATGTTATCGTAGAGGATGGTAGAGTAAAAGTGTATGCAAAAAAAATTAAAAAAAAAAGTGTCGAATTTTTTTAAAAAAAAAACATACGGGCTACCATCCTACATCTATCTTTATATTTATGTTTGTTTGTTTTAATTTATCTAGAGTTAGAGAGTCGAGTCTTGGCTTAGCAACTCCATTCTTCTCATGCTTGTAACATAAAGATTTTTGACTTGTCACCACTAAATCGCCTATCCAACCACACCCTTTGTTTCTCTAACCGTAAGCCTAACGTTACAACCCTTTAAAAGACCTCTTAGATAGTTGCTCCTAGGTGCTTACGCAAAAGCGGTGGAGGTTTGATCTAGTCTCAAGCCTATGGTAATCTATGTACTATAATCGGTTAATGAGTGTTTATCTTCCATTTCCATTTGATATATTTCATATACACCCGAGAGATGAGAGAATTCAAACACCCCTTGTGAGGTGCTAGTATATAATTTTCGTGCTTGTTATGACTATTGCGGTGCTTTTACTTGTTGTGAATTATGTTAAATCAATGCTTTATGCCCCCTAACTTATAAATTGATTGGCCAAAAGCATATTTAAGTGTAGGGATATTTGATAAGGATTTAAAACGTACACTTTTAAGGGGTCATTGAAGCCCTTAATCACCCACTTTTATATCCGTTACTGCTTAATTTCGTTCCTTTTCACTCTTTAGGTCTCTTTGAAGCAAAATGCAGGAATGATACATTTTTGGACGAAAATGAGTGAATATATGAAGAAAATGGCTAAGTCAAGATCAAGACACTCAAGCTGCTGGAATTACACCTTACGGCATCCCAAATAGAGGGCGACGCCGTCCCTCTTTAGGTGGTTCAATTTGTGACGACTCAGTAGCGATTTTGCTAATTTGCACCTGACGGCGTCAGGCTTTGAAGAGTAAGGGCGTCACTAATACTTTTCTTCCCAGACGGCCTAGATCCAGATTCAGACGACGTCAGAGTTAAAGACTGACGGCGTCACAACCACAACGTGACGCCGTCCCAATGATGACTTGGCCAAGACGAAACCCTAATGACGGCGATCTGACGGCATCCCAACTATAAGGTGACGCCGTCGCAGTTGTAATCTTATATATAGAAATCGAATTTTCAGAATTTTAAGAGGTAGACTTGTGGAGTAAAAACCTAAAACGATTTTGGTCCGGTTTGGACAATATCTTAGGGTTCTAATACCCTATTTTACACAAAGATAAGTAATTTACTTCATTGATTTGATTATATCTTCGATTGTATGTGTGTATGCTTGCATGTTCAACATGTCCGGCTAAATTTCTTGTGTGTTTGCTTAGATCTATGAAACTTAGTTATTAATTATTGATTGGTTGCCTCTTATCTTAATTGTAATTGGCTTAGGTTTGCAATAGGCCATCGTTGTGTTTTTAATGCTTGAATAATCTTTGTGAACCTTAGTTTATAGTCACTAGTGGAATCGTAGACCAAATATCCAAAGATAACCTTAGTGTTAGTTTATGAAACCTAGAGTTTTCGTAGGCAATAACCTTAAGGTATTCTCAAAGAGTTAGGGATAAAAGCATACCCTACGACCTTAGAAAATACAACGCGTCAAGAATAAGGATGTGACAATTCAACCACCAATAAAAGATAACTAGGGAGTAATAGTATCTAGGTAGACACATTTTTAATCATCGTACGAGCACACATCAATAGACATAGACTACCCCCTTAGTTTAGATAATTATATAAGTAGAGTAATCGGTAGAAGTACCAACCCCCAAATCCAAACCCCGAGATTTTACCCTTAGCTTTCTAAAAAAAATATAAAAAAGATAAAAAAATAATCTTCCTCAACCTCAAACCTTAGCGTAGTACATCTCTCACTAGCATTCCTATTCCCCTAGAGAACGATATCAATACCCGAGGCTTACCCAATACTACACTACAATGATTAGGTTCACGGTCTAGGGTGTTGAAAAACTTGCTCGACGAAAAGAAAGTTCCTTTGACCCCGAACACGTTATACGCGCGTCAGGGAGGATTGTTAAAAATTTAGTTCAATTGAGGGTTTCAAGTCACGTCCAGTAATAGCTTTGGAGGTATGAAGTGTACACCCATCAGGTCTTTGACCCGCCCTGGCCCTGATAGTGGTAATGTGTGACTCATGTATCTAATGAAGTTCATGCAGTGTACTCTTTAGTGAGTGTAACTTTGAACGATATTCAGCTTCATACTCTTTGAGTAGTAAGCTGAAGGATCTCCTCAGGGAGTAGTTTCAACAAAGTTTATCTCTTCATTGAGTGAACTTCTCAGTGAGCAAACTCGAGGAGCAACCCTTCTAGGAACAAGCTCATCAGCGAGTAAGCACGTTGGACTGAATTCAAAATAACTTGTAACAGCTTTGACCTGTTCAAGGGTAGCTATAAGTTATAATTGCAACTTGATGACCACGTTTAATTAGTCATGTAACCACAATTTCAATCATAGATAAATATTACGAGGAGATTAATGAACTGATTAATTCTCATATTTTCATTGACTTGAGTAATCATGCCTTTTAATTGGAATACACACATGCATGAAAGCGACACAGAAAAAACCAAAAACACTTAGAATCAAAAAGATTATTGATTTACGCTTAAACCAAGAATATTACATTTAGTTTTATCCCAAAGAGATATTCGTGGAACCCATGCATTAGGGTCTAATAGTTTCTTTTAGAAATTGATACCACGATTCTAAGAGATATCCGGTACATTTATTATCTTAACCTTACTGGAAAACCACTAACTATTTTAAGTCATTTTAAGTTTAAATAATGAACATACACTCTTTATAAGTAACAGATATTAGATAAAATGATATGTCGTTTGAACTTGCACAAAATAAATCATTCTTATATAAATAACACAGTATTGTTATCCGTAGAATGTAAATGATACATCATTGGAACTTTTTTATAGCCCATAAATATCTAGAAAATATGTAAAGGGGAGAATCAAATTTTAAAGGATTTTCAACTAGGTCAGTCAGAGAACTTTATTTTGCCACGTATGATAAATGGAATCAGATCATTAGTTAAAAGAAAGTCAAAATTAAATTAACTTGGTCAAACCTATCTAAATTTCATCTACCATAAAAATATGTGTAAAAATTAATGTGTCAATTTCTAAAAGTAAAAAGCTAAAAAAAAGGATAATTACTAAACATAGTTATTAATTTTTAAATAAATCATATGGATTTAAGTAACTTATAATTTTTCATGTTTTTAATAAGTTCATATAGTAAATATCCTATCTATTTTATGTATATTCTTTAAAACACAACATACATGTTATTGTAATTTATTATTAACAAGAATATAAATATTAAAATGAAAGCACGGGTTTACGGGTCACTATGAGATGAAAATAAATACACGAGATTGCACATATAACAACGACCTATGTAATTCCTTTTTAAATTTTAAATGGTGATATTTGAAAAAAAAATAATATCAAGTGTCATTACGTGCTATTAAACATGCATAACATCTAAAACATGACACTCAACACAGAAAACCCAAAATTAAACAGAGTCAAATTCTTCGTCTAAAAAAATCAAACGTGCGTAATGACAATTGTTTAAAACTAGCACCAAGCCCCCGAAGGAAAAACTAAATCAAACGTCCCTATGGCTTCAACAACTGCACGTATTCCATTTGCCACGTACATGTGTTGCTCTCCATAGCCTAACTTTCTTGCTCCTCTAAGTCCCTGTAATGTGTTACAAATATGAGTACCACATCCAGTTTCATATACCCAGGAATTATATTTATGAGAAAAAGAAAATAATTCTATCATGAAGATACCTGAAGTACTCGCAACCTTTCCAGCATTCTTTCTCTTTTTTTCTCGCAACTCAGAGAGGTAGAGAGGACACTTCCTCTTCCAGTGTCCTACCTTACTGCAGTGGTGACAAGCTTAATCCTTTCCAGGAGGATCTTTCTTATGAGGAGGGTTTCTCTTGGGATTGGGTTGATAAGCCATAACCTGCTTACCCTTACCCTTGTTCGCATGTGGCTTGTTTGGCTTATTTACCCTACCAACTTGTATTGCTAGTACCTGAGGTGTAGGAGCCTTTTTCGACAAATCCTTCTCATAATCAATTAGTATTGTATGCAACTTACCAATTGTCTTCCCCGTGCAATGCATGTTATAATTGTGTATAATTCCAGCAAATTCCTTATGAAGGGGTCTGTTGATTAGGCATATCTTGTGGAAGATGGTAGTTGAGACGTTCAAGTTGATGCAAGTAATGTTTCATCTCAAGTACATGAGTACTCACGGATTTACCTTCCTCCATATTGCAGCCGTGTAGAGAATCCAGAAGATCATAGAGTTCTACATATGCCCGCTTCTCATACATGGCATTCAATTCAGTAAGTATTCCACGAGGAGAATGAAGTTTAAATTGATTTTGCAAGTCAAAACTCATACTTTCTAGCATAAGACATGCGACCTCATTGTGACGGTTGTACTGAAGGTTCCATTCTGCCAACACATCATTCGGTGAATCAGCAGGAGGAGCTGGAGGCAAAGGCTATTCCAATACATCTATTCTCTTAGTAACACGTAGTACTATTCTGAGTTGCCGATACTAGTCATTGAAATTCTTGCCATTCAATCTTTCTCGATCAAACATTTATTTGAAAGCAGAACTTAGTGTGTTATTATCGGGTTGAGCCATTGGTTAATACACATAAACCATATAACGTTCGTAAAGCTAGGATCCAAATTGTCATAGTACCATTACATCATTTGATCTGCTAGTAATGATAGTATTCAACAAGGTAAGAGTCGAACAATAACTGCTAAACATTTTTGCAACTCCTAGATCATTATGGGACTTACTAATGGCACTAAGGACCATCGCATAGTGTCATGTAAGCATGTTTTATCTCATCTAATGCCATCGGTTTATGGATCTTGCCATATAACTTAATTAAGTTGTCCAATTTAAAAAAATGTAAATTTATTCCAGCTACGTCTCATATAACGTGGAGATTTACCTTGGGATTACAATCTAGTTATGTCTCACATAACGTAAATTGTAAGTGCAAGTGTTTCTTTAATTGGATAAATTAAACTTAAATTCTCAAATGGTACGTTTAATTTGATGTTAAATCAAATATGTACGAAGAAGCATGCACACATCTTCGTTTCATACATTTAATAAAAACTTTACTCAATTAAGTTACTTATTAAACAACTACATTAATCAAAAGTGTTCGGTAGCTCTATAGTAACACACAAAGAAGCGGAGAAATTGGTCAGCGCGAAGCATATTAAAAACCAACTTCTTTAGGGAATGTAAACAAACCCTTCTTATACATCTCTTATAGTTTGTTCACTATAGGTGAGCCTAGTAGCCAATTGATTAATGACGTGTTTATAATAAAGTAATGAACTTTTTACTCGAGGTATTGCTTAGACCAATTAAAGAATTACCAACTAGTATATTCTACTACTTTCGTGAGTCAAAAGACATAAGTTATTCGAATAATTACCACAAAGTGGCGCGTAGAATGACGGTAATCACCCTTAAGATAATTTTTGTAAATACCAATTTATTGATAGATTACAAATAACATCAGTCGAATACAAAGTTTAAAACTTTATCCTTAAAAACACATTATAAACTGTCAAATTTTGTAATTCTCGACGCGATGATGCATTTAACGCATTACGACATATAAGGCCAACCCCTTAGTGTCACATAAGATTTCACAAGCTTAACAATTTATAATAAATTTCACCATTATTAGTCCAGTTAATTTTGCTTTTCCAAAAAACACCCTTTGCTTGTTACTTGTCAAACAATAATAAAGCAAATAATACAAATAACCAACTAATACAATTAACATGCGAAATTTAAATCAACTTACATGTATATTATTAACTAAGGCTCCCACTTATTTTTGATCTAATGGTACAAGTGAAGCACATACATCGACGAATCTATTACGTAAACCTCACGTTAACAATATACAATAACCACGCAAGTTGATAAAAAAACGATACATATGACGTCTTCCCTAATTTTATAATTAATTAAATATTAGCCAATTAACATGTGACACAATTAATTACTAATAAACCATAATTATTTAACATATACCGCACAATAAAGCATGTATAAACACTTAAATATTAACGCATAAATATCAATATTCATATAACCATGATAAAACATGCATGTTTTTGACATGGCTCACAATAATCACATATACACATATTAACAATTAATATAAAAAGGTAACAACATCGATTTCTAACAACATAAAACAATTATTCTTTAATAACCATGAAGTCGTAACGACCCATAAATAAAAAAATAGGGTTTTCAAAAAAAATTAAAAAACCTAGAAAACATGCAAACAATCAATCAAGATTCGAGTTTTATGCGTTTTAAGTAATTAATTACACCATATTAACGGCTCGTGATGCCATTGTTGGAATTTAATTATCATGACAGTCATATAACTTAACAAATATCACTAAGTACGCAACGGAAGACTAGATCTAATACATGTAATTAATCAACTTAAACTAAACGAAAACGTACCTTGTTTGCAATCCCGCAAATCAAACGATCAAGAATCACAAACCCTAATAAATTAGGGTTTAGTATAATCAGTTTAGGGATAAATTGATCCAACACCAAAAAAATCCAAGAGGGAATTTTACCACGGTCTTGTACACGCGTATTGATAGCGATTCAATGCGAATGCTAGTTTCTTGATCACAATAACTAACCAAAACACTTTCAATTCACTCAAAGCCAAACACAAACCCTAATGGATTTGTAATTCATGTGACTTAGGTAAAAGAGGGAGAAGAAGATAAATTAAGGTTAGTTATGGAGACACAAGATTACCAAAGAATTAAAACATGCCTTTGTATTTATACTATGATAGCTTAGAGTCCAAGATAATTAAGGATTTCCCGTTAGGAAACCCTAACCGGTCGTACACTATGCCAAGAGGGGGCTAATTTCATCTTTAGTCATTCTCTTTTTCATTTAATGATCGTTAGACTAATTTCCGTTAAGTACTAACGACCATTAGATGTTTAGTTAGAAATAATAATTAATTCATAACATTTATATATTAATTATTATACATTGAATCTCATATGCAATGTGTGCAATCCTATAATCTCGAGTTCGAATCTGGACATACGACTATTAATTATGTCCTTAAACTAACACATATATATTCAAATCTTGCGTGTTCGATCAAGTGCCTTTATAAGTTATGTCACACCCCCAAATTACATGTTTTGCAGCGGAATGGAATACCTTGGGGAGGACTGTCATAGCATCAAAGTTACAGTTATGTTGAACGACCTAAAGTGTCGTTTGGAAAACACATCGTTTGATTTATTAAAACAATTAGTGTTTACAAAGTGTAGGTCCCAAATTAAATCAATATGTACGGAAATAAATTTGTTACAAGCCAAACGATGTTTTAAAATGCATAAATCCCATGTGTGACGCGTCGTCACCACGACTCTATGATATGTCCATAAGCATGCCATGAAGTGAATGCCTTAGATACCTTAGATAAAACATGCTAAAAGTGTCAACACAATGGTTGAGTAAGTTCATAGAGTTTGGTTAACAAGTAAAGCTTTTAAAGAGCGTTCAAGCAACAAGGAAAAGTTTTTGGTCATATAGAATAGTCCACAAAGCAAAGGCATCGTAAATCCACTCAGTTCCAAGTTCCGCCCATACAAAACTTGCAACCTGTGTGTTTACAACCCACTGCTAAAAATAGTACGTCAATCATGTATGCATGTATCATAGTAGTTAAAAGTATAAATGTTTTAAGTATGTAATTAGTATGTTGATCACGTACACGTGCATCAAAACTTATGCAATTAGCCATGAGTCTCCACTCCATCTCCAGAAACCTCAGGTGGGTACGATGCTCACAAGGAAAGTAATAGCATTAGTTTTACTTCATCTCCGAAACCCAATGCGTGTGTTATCCAAGGAGACTTTGTGTTGCTCATAAGGAAAGTAATAGCATTAGTTTTACTTCATCTCCGAAACTCAATGCATGTATTATCCAAAGAGACTTATTATGCGAACGAAGGGACTGCTCCGTGTATGTTGGGTTTCAAGTTTAGTATAACACAATCAAGTATAACGCAATCAAGTATAATGTTTTCACGTGTAATGCAATAAAGTATAAATGCTATCAAGTATTATGCAATCAAGTATAAAAAGTATAGCGTAGCATAAAAGTGTAAATGTTTTGAGTATCTGTATTTGTAAAAGCAAGTAGTTGAGCATGTATCTCCCCCAAAAGTTTGTAAACAATTAATAGAAAGTGGGGCTATGAAAACTCACAGTAATCCTTAAATGTTTAGAGCTTACGAAAGTAAATGAAAATAGTTGAGCATGTATCTCCCCCAAAAGTAATTCAAAACGTATAAAAGTAGGGGCTATGAAACTCACAGTAATATGTAAGAGTTTAAAGTACTTGTGAAAGTAAATGAAAACAGTTGAGCATGTATCTCCCCCAAAATTAGTATAAAAACAATTGAAAATGGGGCTATGGAACTCACCTGATGCAATGTTTATGGTGACAAAAGTAGATACACTGAAATGAGGTGCGATCTCTATCCGCAACCTAATATGAATGATGCGCTCTAATATAAGTCATGAAAAATGTCGTGCATGCAAACTCATATGATATTCATACCACTTGTACGTTTTGGAAATAATGTTTATCGTCAAAATATATGTTTATGACATCCCGTCGTATTAAAAATACTCTACAAGTAGTTACGTTGAAACAATCTCCTATGATAGTCGCGAAATGGTGCACATCGAGTGTTAGGAAACGAACCCAACAGTTTTGGAAAGCTTGTATCATTATCTCAAAGTTTTAGTATTTAAGTTTCCATCCTAGAGGTCTCGATCATGGAGATAAATATAGGTTTAGTATGGTAATTGTATTCAAAATATTGTTTAAGGGTGGTTTCCGGCAAAGTTTGAGTGACTATATTTTATTTGTTACAACTCCGCTTGACAAACGGTTGGACATTTTGGAAAATAGGCTAGGCGAACTTACTTTTATTAGTAGACATCACTTTATAAAAAGTTCTACATTAATATTAAAAAAAACCTTCAACATGGTCTCTAGTTTTGCCGTAATATTTGCCTATTAGAAATATATTAGTTTTTCTTATATAATAAAGTTACGACAACTTTGTGTAAACGTGTATAATTTAACCGTTACAAGTCCGTTTTCTACGTTTTCTACATCCTTAGATTCGTATTAAAGTATACTAATATATTTTTGACAAGTCGACATAATTTATAACACCTAAGTTTCATTTTTGACTCGTACAAAATAAACAATACATGCTGAAATTTCCAGAAAATTATAGTTTTCGTCGCCAATTTGAAAAATTCATAACTTCTTCGTTATAGCTCCGTTTTAATCCGTTCAAGCGGCCACGTTTTCGTTTTAAAGTATATTTTCCAAATATCTAGGCCAAAATATTTTACCAACTGTCGAATTTTCCAGATTTTTAAATTAAGGACAGACCCTTTTGCAAACTTGTCGAAATGAGTTTTTCTCGCGCCAAACCTATTCTAATCCATTCAAAACAACTCCGAAGCTATTCTAATCCTACCATACACCTTCTTAGGGTGTCATGGGTTCCTAGACATTACCAAAAATAATATATAACAAGGAGTAATTATAGGATGACTTATATATTCATAACTCTTAAAAATCAATGAAAAAGTGGTACAACATCATATGACTTGCATGTTTTTTCTCAAATATGATGAAATAAATATGAAATGAACATGAAAGATGAAACATGGACATGAGATGCTTACTAGAATACTTGATGAGGTTTATGAGAATAAAGGATTCCTAATCACCCAAGGTTTTTATCTCAAAACCTTAATCAAGAGTGTGTCTAGAGTGAAAATAACTTGTCTAGAAAAATTTGATGATCCCTCCTTGATCCTTGATGGTTGGCCGGTTTTATGGTGAAGAAGAGAGGAGAGAAAAGGGTTTTGATCTTCACACTTTGGATATTTGTTGTATGTGAAAGTTTGTAAGTATAAAATGAATATTATTGAAAGAGATATAGTAAATAAAATGAGTCATCCCCCCCCCCCCCCCTCTCTTGTCGACATACATAATAGAAAAAGATCAAGTTGTAGTTTGTAGCAATTTAATGTATAAGTATAATCAAATGTAAGTTAATTGAAGTTAAGTGTTGAATTGTATACACATTTGAGTATTTAGAGTAGCGTTAGATAAAAATAACTTTTCACGGTTCAAGATAAAATATATTGAGGTCATAAAAATTATAAAAGTACATTTCTTGAAAGATTTGAGTGAATAAATATTTATCGGGTTGGATTTAAGAAAACTGTCGTAATTTATATAAACGTAACAATTTATATACGAAATAAATTTAAAACATCAGGTAAACTCATAATATTATTTTTATAAACTTAATATGAGTACAAAAATATATCGGGAAAATTTTTGGAAGTGTCGGATCAAATGTTCAAATAATGTTTATGCGATAGCGTTTATTTAATAAGAAAATAAACGTTTAATGTAAAATGCAAAACCATGCACGAACCGATATGAAATGATGAATATTGAGTTTGAGAAATGACCGGAAATTGAGAATTGTGACAAGTTGTGGTACCGAGCGATCATAATCCATGAAAAGGCCCTCATCATAAAGTCTACGTAAATTGTGCATTTTAAGATATGATAATAACATAAGATAATATTGATATATATTTTCCAGTACTAACCATTTGATAAATATATTATAAATATCAAGTCTTTAAAGTGAAAGGAAACATCATAATTCATATATATAGAGAGAGTTATCCAAAAAGTATAAGTTTGTAATGAAGAAAACTTTCATGTGTTTTATCTTCCTTTATATATTGTTCACCAAATCAATGAACGTGATCGCTATACCAGAAGAACTTTGTGAGGGATCTGGTAATGTTTTGTTGATTCTCCTTTTTATTCTCGTACGCAATGTATATTTTATCGGGGGAAAACACATTGCATATAAATTTATGAATTTGTTTGTTTTCTAAATCAAATTTCTTGTGGTTGTTAAACAGCTGGTTTAAGATCTTATGCTTACGACTTTGATCCAAATCCTTGCACATTAGATATATGTGCTCAAGCGTGCTATGATCACGAGCCTCCAAAACCAAAACGAGGATATATAGCATATAATACATGTTTTAACACCCTATGTGTATGTTGTATGAGTAATGTATGTTAGTTATTTTAAGTCTCTGTAGCTTTTAATGAAATTTCATAATCACATTCTTATTGACAAGTATGATCGCACAATATTACTCGTTGAAACACATAGATACAAGATGACACCTTATTTAGGGGATGTGTTATTAAAAACTCTCTTATAGTCAACCGTACAACCCGCGATGCAGACAATACAACACTGTGATACATACCATACGACCCTTCAATGCATCAAATGATTGAAAACCCCCCGTATAAGGTGTCCGAATATTATGCCCCCAAGCTAGGCAACTACATGACCTTCATTGTGTTAGGCTTTTTATTTATTTGTCCAATCTATGCTATGGCATGGGCCCATTTTTTAAGTCCGTAAAATCTTTTATAATATTGATTTTCAAACCACAAACAAGTACTATAATAAAGGGCAAATCACCTAGAAATGTAGTTAACTTGCCACTTTTTCTCATTTTATGTAGCATTCTTTTTTTTCTCATTCTGTCAATAAACTTCTATCGTTAGTCCTTTGTGTGTACCCGTTACCAAAAAAACATGCATCGTTAGTCCTTTATGCTAACGAGCGTTAATAAATAACTTAAAATTTGGTTATCTTACGCTAAACTTGCGTCGTTGGTCCTTTATAGTAACAATCGTTAAAAAATAACTTAAAATTTGGTTTTCTTGCGTTTCCGTCCGTTTTTTTCACGTTTTCTACGTTTTTACACGTTTTCGTTCGTTTTAACACGCTTTCGTCCGTTTTTTCACGTTTTTACACGTTTTCATTTGTTTTTACACGTTTTCGTCCGTTTTTTCACATCTTCGCCCGTTTTTGCATATTTTCATTCGCTTTTACACGTATTCGTCCGTTTTTACGCGTTTTCTTCCGTTTTTTCACATTTTCATGCGTTTTTACACGTTTTCATCCGTTTTAACACATTTTCGTCTGTTTATGCACACTTTCATCCCTTCTTACACGTTTTCGTCCGTCTTTACACGTTTTGGTCCGTTTTAACACGCTTTCATAAGTTTTTTCACGTTTTCATTCGTTTTACACGTTTACATCCGTTTTTGCACGTTTTCTTCCGTTTTTTCACGTTTTCATCCGTTTTAACACGTTTTCATCCGTTTTAACATGTTTTCATCTGTTTTTACACGTTTTCGTCCGTCTTTACACGTTTTGGTCCTTTTTAACACGCTTTCGTAAGTTTTGTCACATTTTCATCCGTTTTACACGTTTAAATCCGTTTTTGCACGATTTCGTATGTTTTACACAATTTTTTCTGTTCTAACACGTTTTCGTCTGTTTTTTTTCACGATTTCATCCGTTTGTACACAAAATGTGCAAACACGAACGAAAACATGAAACAACGGATGAAAACGTGTAAAAACGGATGAAAACGTGAAACAACGGATGAAAACGTGAAACAACGAACGAAAACATGCAAAAATGGATGAAAACTTGTAGAAACGGATGAAAACGTGAAAAAATGGATGAAAACGTGAATAACGGACGAAAACGTGTTAAAATGGACGAAAACGTGAAAAAATGGATGAAAACGTGAATAACGGACGAAAACGTGTTAAAATGGACGAAAACGTGTTAAAACATACGAAAATGTGTAAAAACATACGAAAACCTGCAAACATACGAAAACACGCAAAAACGGATGAAAACGTGAAAAAAAACAGACAAAACCATGTAAAAACGAACCCGTGTTAAAACGTGAAAAAAACAGACGAACTCGTGTTAAAACGTGAAAAACGAAAACGTGCAAAAACGGATGAAAACGTGTAAAACAGATGAAAACATGAAACAAAAACAGACGAACCGTGTTAAAACGGACGAAACCGTGTTAAAACGGACGAAACCGTATTAAAACGGATGAAAACATGTAAAAACGAACGAAAACATGCAAAAATGGACGAAAATGTGTAAAAATGGATGAAAACGTGTAAAAACGGACGAAAACATGAAACAACGATTGAAACGGGGAAAAACAGAAGAAAAGTGAAAAAACAGACGAAAACGTGTAAAAACAAATGAAAACGTGTAAAAACGGATAAAAACGTGAAAAAAACGTACGAAAACGTGTTAAAACGAACGAAAACGTGTAAAAACGTGAAAAAACGGACGGAAACGTAAGAAAACCAAATTTTAAGTTATTTTTAACGATTGTTACTATAAAGGACCAACGACGCAAGTTTAGCGTAAGATAACCAAATTTTAAGTTATTTATTAACGGTCGTTAGCATAAAGGACTAACGATGCAGGTTTTTTTGGTAACGGGTACACACAAAAGACTAACGATAGAAGTTTATTGACAGAATGAGAAAAAAAAAATGCTACATACAATAAGAAAAAGTGATAAGTTAACTATATTTCTAGGTGATTTGACCTATAATAAACCATATCTCTAGATTCCTTTTGAAAGATGATCAGGCGCTAAGTCTCTAAACTAGAAAAATGATGTTTCACATCACTTGGTCAATTAATTTATTCTTGCAAGTCAAGATTAATTCTGGACATTCTTTCAAACTTGTTTTCTCCATTGTCAATTGTGTAGATAACAACACTTTAGTTACAGTTTCTGATAAACTTGGTACAATCTTGATTTATCCAGCAAAGACAAATGCTACTGTAATACGTATAGCAAGACATATCACAAAAGTTACATTATTGCACACACATGCATCTTTACTAATAATAATAATAATAATTTAAAAAAAAAAAAAAAAAAAAAAAAAAAACTCGGCATAATATTCAAACATGATTTATTTATTTCACTTATAAGTTTCGTTAACTTGATCCTCATTTGCATATAAATGGGTGTGTCTTATCAACCGGCAAATCTTTGTAGCGGATCTGATCACAACGGAAGTCTGTATGTTTGTGATGGACCGGAAACACTAAAAACCATTGCTTATTAAGCTGCCACTGGAATCGTACGTCAAGTCTTAGCCACGCGTCTCCTTTCTTCAATTCCTTTTGGATGCGCAAAACTCTTTCATGTCGTAGCTGAGTTTCAATTGCCTTAAAGTTGAGTACCACAATTTGTTTTTCGTTTCCCGAAAATTTAAATTCTCCATGAGCGAAAGTACTAACCGGGTCAGTTTTACTAATTATGCTCAAGTTGAATACACTCACCTCCGGGATGGGCGTAAAATCGCCATTTAGTTGTAAAATAGTTTGGATGGTAGCTCTCCCACCAAGTTTAACAGTGGTGAAATCTACTATATCATAGTTGATATAGAGCGACTCAATCTCAAGTTTTGTCACCTCTACCTGAGTTGTACTCAGGCAGAGGTTGGCTATGAAAAGATATATGCAGTAAAATCTTATAACAAATGCCGTGATTAACCGCATCCGACGCACTCTGTTCAATCCATGTTGGTTATCTCCATGCCGGTTGCGCCGGTTGTTTCGTCCACGGTTATCAGGAAAAAACCGATTGTAGGTTTCCTCGGCGTATTCGAGAGCAAACTCCATTTCAATGGGAAGATAAAATTGTGTTAAACAAATGAAAATGTAGGGAAGACGAAATTGTGTTAACCAAATGAAATTGTAGATACAAGTTGATTATGTGATGATAGATATATATATAGAGAGAGATCGTTCAATTATCATAGATGACAAGAAAATAAACAAACTAGTTATGATTTGTTGATTTAACACGAATTTGCTAATACCGGAATGTAACAATTTGATAGGTTTCTATAATGTGTCCTAAAAGATTATTTCCGTCTTACTCCTATCTAGCTTGATTGTGGAGGACCTCATGTATGGTTTCCAAACTTTATACGTTAATGACAAAGTATATACGTTACTAACAAAAAAGTGAGCTCTTTTAGTAAGAAGAGTTAGTCATACGTTAACGAAAAAGTGTTGAACGAAGAAAAATTGTGTGCCACGATTAATATGGGTCGTTATGATAAAAAAATTATCTTCAACAAGTCTTGTGTTAATTACGGGGGACTTTTTTAAATGAACTTTTGACGAAGAAAAATGTTTTTGAGTAACTGTTTTGAGAAGCTCCTGTTGTTTTACATGCATGGGATGTGCATAAGTGCCACGTCTTGTTTGTCGATCTTGTGCTAGCTTTATCTATCTGCTATCATCTTCTACGCATTATTAATTGTTGTTCAAACGTCACACTAACATTTGCCGGAACTGGTAACAGTGTAGGTGTTATATATTCGTCTTTTCTTAGTTTGGGGTTCTGGTGGAGTTTTGTATAAACGTAGCATTCTTTGCTTTTGGCATTTTTTGTCATTGTTTGATGGTTGATACTTATATTTCCTTAAATTCATAGTTACGTACGTCAACCCTATGTCTCGAATATAATCAACTAATTTTGTGGAACTTTGTTGATTCGGTGGATGTTGGAATATGTATATATTTACAAACATGTGAATGTCCGGATTCGAACTCGTGACCACAGGATTGCACACATTAGCGAATGAGAATTAAAGTTAATAATTAATGTTTATGTTTACGATTAATTATTGCACATTAAGTCCGGTTAACGATCGTTAAGTATTTAACGGAAAAAATGACTAACGACCGTTAAATGGAAAAGAGAAGGACTAGAAATGGAAACTTGGAAAAGTTATGGAATGGGCTTTGGGCTTGCATTGGTGGCCGGCCATATGGGGCTAAACAAAGCCTAATTCACAAACTTGTTCCCTAAGTTTACCTACTAGTATATAAGGAGGGTTAGGTTCTAGGGTTTCATACACTTGTGCATTGAATTAACCCTAGATCTCTCCTCTCCTCTCTCTAGTCCAATATTCGGCCGAACATCCCAAGTAAGGGAGTTTGGTTTCGTTTTTCTTAAACGAGGACTTGTGTTAGATCTAGCAATCGCTTGATTCGTTTGGTTAATTCGTGTGTACAAGAACGTGGTTGTAAGACATTATTCTTACACCAATAAGTACTTCTTTGGTTTGCTTTGCTCGAGGGTTGTTTTGCTTTGCTCGAGGGATTTGATATTCGCAAGAGGTACGTTACGCATACTTTCAGTTAATTAATTTATTTGTTATGATCTTAAGTCTTCCGCTGTGTTCTCTTGATGTCTTTATGTTTTATTATATTTTATATATCATAAACTCAACAGTGGTTTCAGAGCCAGGTTTAACAAGTAATTAATTACTGAAACACATAATTAAAATAAACATGAATGTGTTATTATTTGTATGCTTAGATCTAGGGTTTGCTTAACCTAAAACCCTAATTTTGAGGGGGGAGGGCGTTTTTTATATGCCCTAATTAGGTTTTGTAAACTATTGTTTTAATTGGATTAGAAACCCTAAGATGCATACAACTTTATGTGTATATGCGTAACTTTGATTTAATTGCATTAATTGTTAAGTGTAATTTTATGTCCATGATAATTATCTGCATGTTTTATCATGGATCTGCTTTTATTGTATGTCTTTCATGTTTAAGTGATATACACTAAATTCTGATAGATCTAAAATTGGGGAAGACCTCAATAATTATTAATTTAATCAATTATGTGCTATGTGGTATATATTTAGTTTTGACTTACGCAATCGATGAATCGATGCATGTGGTTCACCTTGTACATAGATGAAAACGGGTGGAAGTCTTAATTAAATATATGCATATTGACAGATCTTGAATTGGTTATTAATAAGATTTATCAAAACCGTTTGCATGTGGCTATTTGATATGCATGACTTTTATTTGTTATGCATTCATTGTTTATTTGTTTATTTTTTATAAATACTTGCTTGTTTGTGTTTTGTAACAAGGGTATTTTTACAAGAAAAATAAACTGACCTAAACAATGGTGAAACATGTATTTTTAAGAATAGTAATCATAATCGTTTAATTGATGATGACTTTGGTACAAATGACTGAACGGCTCACCCATGAGAATGAACTAATAAAAGGGGTTTAAAGAAGTGCGCACAGTCACACTGAATGGATGTCTAAGGTTGTGCTTTAGCGCGTACCTGGTCCTCTGCCCCCTGTAAGTTCGAGTGGAGCTACTTAGTAAGTCATTAAATGTGCAAGCTCATCTTAAGGGCGAATTAGTGTTGATTCCATGCGCCACTTAGGTGGTAATTATCCGAAACACTAAGTGTTTACACTTATGCAAAAGTACGGTATAATGGATGATAATTAACACTAAATTCCTTGATTGGTGAAACCAATACCTCAATTAAAGTTTGATGATGAAAAACTTAAACATTAAAACAAGATATAAATGTTTTAATAAAACCTATGTTACGAAGATGAATGCATGACATCTTTGTACATATTTGATTTTACATCAAAACTATTACCCTTTAATTTAAGTTATATGCCATCCAACGAAACGGAAACACCTAAGATTATTTTTTATTTGCGTGAGACCGTAACTTAGATCGTAATCAAAGGGTAAAATGTCCACGTGTCGTGAGAACGGGCATGGACGATTTTGCAGTTTCTTAAGTTGGACAATTTAATTGAGTTTTGTAGTGAGAACTGGCAACTCAAGGCATAAGATGGGATAAAACATGTTTACATGGCAATTGAAATTGGCTATATGTAAATCCCATAAATCTAGGAATTGCAATTGAAATTGGCAATTGAGCAACAGCTCTACCACTTTGTATAAGGTTCATTACTAGCAGATCAACTGACGTGATGAAATTATGACAATTTGGATCCTAGTTTTCAGTGAAAATTAAATGGTTATATGTTTATGAACCATGGGTGTTTAATTTTCTTGAAAAGGTTAATTATCGAAAATACTAAAATTGAATTTTGTAATTCTTTTGAATGTATAATTGCAACATTTAACCGTAAACGAAGTTTAGTCTTTGATCAGTAAATTGTTCCATTCTGCTTTCAAACAAATGTTTGATCGAGAATAATTTTCCGAAAAGACAAACGAAGTCTCTTTTCCATGGGAGAAGCATGAGACTCAATCCTATTCCTTTTCATGAATGAGAAAGGTATAATAGGAACATTTGAATTGTCTAAATTCTAATGTAACTCATAGCAATGAATTGCACATCTTATTTTCCATAAAGATTTCATTACCCTCATTTGGTGAATGAATCCTTTGTAACAACATGAATGTTGGTTAACTGGAAAATATGTATATGAGTTACAAAATTAGAAGCTAGACAAATTACCGCGAAAATTGGTAAAAGGCAAACTAGCATATTTTATCTAGTTGTTTTTCTTTAGCCTTTAAAGGTGCTACATACCAGTATGGGCATGGTAGGCCAGTTAAGGAAGAAATTGCATACCCAATTTTTCAAGTTAATAACGTTGATGGATAACCCATCATTCATAGAGTAGAATACACCTTTTAGTACCTTAGTAATGATTACGTATGGTTCTTTAAAGGTGTAGGAAAGTAAAAAGCAAGCAAGTTGTTTTCACTGGTTATGCAACACTTACAATGTTGTCAGATTCAGTGGGAGCATTTGTGTTGCATTACTGAATAAGAAGTTGTTTTAATGATTTCTAATTCAGTGGGAGCTACAAGCCTTATTTCCTGTGTAGTAACCCAGATTATCTTCAAAGATAATTACTTTCCAATTGTAGGCACTTATGGTTTTCAAGGATTGTCATGTGCGTTTCCTTACTAATCAATATAGTCCTACATCTACTTGTTATATCTATGACACAAATCATATTAATCAAATAAACGAACGTGTATCGTGTTGTTTATCTGCTACATGATGTTCCATGCACAAGTGGGAGAAATCTTTATTGTGTGCAAGGTACAACACATATAAATATGATTCTCTTGACCGCAAGGTAAGAGAGTAACGTTCCAATAGGAATTATACATTTAAATATGTATGATTGCGGTATTAAGAACATGTGTCAAGATGATAACAAAGACTACTTTATTTTAAATATTTATGTTATTCAATATTTAAGAAACACTTGTAGTTACAATTTATGTTGCGTGAGAACGTGAACTAGATTGTAGCCCAAGGTAAAATATCCACGTGTCGTGAGAACGAGCATGGATGATTTTGCAGTTTCTTACGTTGAACATTTCATGGAATAACATAATTAAATGAAGTAATCTAATACTACTTTGAATTTAAGTATTCGTTGAATGACTTAAATATATGTAGTCAATATTAACTTAAAATATTAATTGAAACCTGAGGTGGTGTTCATAATTACTTTTATTATAAATGTTTATGATTTTGTAAAATCACAAACATGAAGTCTTTTAATACAAGACTTACAATATAAAGTAAGACGTTAACTTGCTATGTTTTAAGACATATGCATGAAGTCAATGAGGTGATCAATGACTTATAACGTATAGTGGGATTATAACTGATATGTCTTTTGACTTGGTCAAAAATACTTGTGTTATAATACATGCAATTGACTTGGTAATTCTATTGTACCATTAAGTTTTACTTTGTTGGTAAATAGATGAGCCAAAGAGTAGATGGTTATCTTAAATATTGTTAGATTATCTTACAATATTAATTCTAATGAAATACCATAGTTTTATGGTATGTTCAGTTAGAAGAATCAAAATCTATTGGCATGTTTGATTCAAGATAACTATAGTTTCTTCCAAAAGTTATCAAGGTTAGTAGATTGAGTATAGATTGAATATACTCAATAAGACTCCAACCTAGAAGATTGATAAGACACCATTTGTTTATGGAATGTGATGAATCACATTAAGTCTTATAAATGAAGTTCTGAATTTGTTAAACTACTTGTATAGTGAGTTGTAACAAACTGATGTCAGGAACTATCAATGTGTTTTGTAATATCCCAAAAGAGAACAATGTATTGTTACTCTACTTGCTAAACTATTTAAAGGTAATCTTTAAATTGTTAAAGGCAAGTGGGAGTTTTGTTTAGATCTTGAAAGATTGAATTACAAAAATGCATAATCTTCTAAAATGCACTAGCAAATATCATGATGAGGCTAAACATGAAAATGATAGACCTTAATATGATGGAATTGTCATTCATAGATCCGCAAGGATATCTCAGATATTTAATATGCTGAGGAATATGAGTTACAGGATCATGGTAAGCCTGTTAATCATAATGATAAATTTACCAAATGTTGTATTGTGGTAAATCAACCATACTATGAATGTAGAGATGCTGTCCATAGAGATAATCAACTTTAGATATTTGGTTTATCTTAATGAGTTTCTTCAAAGAATGAAAACCCTAGTGGTTTAAATCTTTGTGTAGGAATCATATGGAAAATATTGTACACGTATTTAATGCATGTCTAGTGATAATAATATTAATCATATTTAAGCAATTAACTATGATTGAATATTCTTTACTAGATACATTAAATAGAAGTATAAAGATTATAATTGTCATACTTAGTTTCATTGATGTGAAATTTTGACAATGAATATCAAAACTCTTTGTTTTGGAATTACTTTTGCGAGGACGATAAGTAATGCAAAGGAGTTTTAAGAATTCAAATAATCTTTGAATATGTACAAACTGCAAAAATCCATGAATGGATATATGCATGCATCTAGGAGATGATTCTTATGTTTAAAATTAAATCCATGTTTGATTTAATAATTAAAATAAGATAGCTCGTAAGTATTCCTGAAAGCTAGTGGGAGTATTATTTTTTAAATCTTATATGTTGTATGGGCAACTACATTCCACCTAAATTAAGTTTTAGTTGAGAATGCAACTTCGTTTGTAAGATTTGGAAAATAAAATATATAACCTTGGAATATATATATGTTTATTATTATAAACATATGCGGTAAATAAATGAGTCTAATAGAACATGATAGTATATGAATGAGATCTTAAAGTCTAACTTGAAGATTCATCATGAACATCATGTTGTGTATAAGGTTGTTGTATCATGCTTGATTACAAGATGATTTAACAACATTGTAATATTTATGTTTGGATTTAGAATTGCATTCCACAGCCTGGAGTTGCTCCCAGATTCTATACAACAAATTGTTGTAATTGTCATAGTCAACAAACTTGAGGTTTGTATGACACCAAACAAATAAATATTCAAAGTTTACGGATGTTTAAAGAGCATATTGTTGTACACAATGATGCTGGTATAATTGAGATGACACTCAATTCTAGTCATGGTATCGTTGGTGATAACCATGTTGACTAGTTATGCTCAATTAAGAGCATAGTTGCATTATACATTAAAGAATGAAGAATACTTTAAACTTTAAAAGTTTTGAAAGATGATTGTCATATAAAGGTGGTTCAGGTTATCACGCACCTTATGGAATGATATGACAATATCAAGATATGTGTAAACACATACAAGAAATTCAATTATTGAATTTTTGAAATAAGTATTCTCAAAATTCCTATAGATCAAAGTTAATTGAAATTATGCCTTGTCAACAAGTATGATTCTCATGACTTGTGGCAAAATTCATTAACTAGTATTATCATGCATTGATCTATTTAGTATTTGGATAAAGGATGTTAAACAATTATTATTTATAATGAATTAAAGTACGGTATACGTTTAATTTCATTTATAATATTGTGTCCTGTATTTGCATGTTTAAATCCTTGAATAACTTAAGTTATTCTAAATAGTCCGTTGTCAATCAATAACATGGGAATGATATTGAATTAAGACAAATCTGAGTATTAGTTAGAATATACTTGAAAGTATATTGATGCGTAGCATGACTAATTTCAGATGATATTCAATGAATTGAGTATAGGACTTATCCCACCCACATGATGATACTTTATGGATCTTAGTCATTAAGTATATCATGAATATTTATCCTCTGACTTGAGATACAAGAGATATGTCATGAATGTAGTGCATTTTTGTGAAGCAATCTAACGCTATACGTAACTGGTAGTTATAAGGGTTGTTTTCAGAAGTGTTGCGAAATTTATGAATCCTGCTTGTAGTCAAAATAGGATTTGTTTCCTTCAAATTTATTTTGAAGTATAATACTGCTGGGCCCCTCGTAGGGTTGTTAAGATGTTTGCATGGCCATGCCCAAGGTCTTCTGGAATATGTTCAGAAGAATTGGTAATCTTAATCAATCACATAAAGCGAGAAACAGAATAGTTAATTAAGAAATGAGTGAGATCCATATTCTTATTAACATGGTATTAGAAACAAAAGGATGAATATGATGATGAATCATCAAACTTGGTTTTTCTCCAGAAAACCATACACGAGTTGTACTGGGGGCATTGGCGTGTTGCTAGACGCTAACCAATGTCATTTCACGTTTTGTAAACATATCCAAGTGGGAGCTGTTGGAATATGTATATATTTACAAACATGTGAATGTCCGGATTCGAACTCGTGACCAAGGGATTGCACACATTAGCGAATGAGAATTAAAGTTAATAATTAATGTTTATGTTTACGATTAATTATTGCACATTAAGTCCGGTTAACGATCGTTAAGTATTTAACGGAAAAAATGACTAACGACCGTTAAATGGAAAAGAGAAGGACTAGAAATGGAAACTTGGAAAAGTTATGGAATGGGCTTTGGGCTTGCATTGGTGGCCGGCCATATGGGGCTAAACAAAGCCTAATTCACAAACTTGTTCCCTAAGTTTACCTACTAGTATATAAGGAGGGTTAGGTTCTAGGGTTTCATACACTTGTGCATTGAATTAACCCTAGATCTCTCCTCTCCTCTCTCTAGTCCAATATTCGGCCGAACACCCCAAGTAAGGGAGTTTGGTTTCGTTTTTCTTAAACGAGGACTTGTGTTAGATCTAGCAATCGCTTGATTCGTTTGGTTAATTCGTGTGTACAAGAACGTGGTTGTAAGACATTATTCTTACACCAATAAGTACTTCTTTGGTTTGCTTTGCTCGAGGGTTGTTTTGCTTTGCTCGAGGGATTTGATATTCGCAAGAGGTACGTTACGCATACTTTCAGTTAATTAATTTATTTGTTATGATCTTAAGTCTTCCGCTGTGTTCTCTTGATGTCTTTATGTTTTATTATATTTTATATATCATAAACTCAACAGTGGATTCGTACGTGAACACATGACAACTGATAATGAAATGATGCTCGAGTTTCCTTTTCCATTTGGAATTCTTAATTGTCTTTGTCGAAGCTAAAAATAGCAAATTGGTTGATGAATGAAAGCAAATACAATTATAACAATTAGTAACAGTAGGTTAAAGGTGATGAAAACAAGAAGATAATCAAGCAAGAACGATGTAAACAACAAGCAATACTAGACATGTTTGTGGAGGAGATGATGATGTGAGACACGTTTTATTTTTATTGTAATAATTAACACAATTATAAAAAAAAAATGCAATACTAGACACGTTTTATTTTTAGACAAAAAGCAAGCAACTTGGGGCTTCATTATTTTTAACTGTGTGAACCAAATTCGAACGGGTTAATAAGCATATATATATTTAATATTAAGAAAATTTTTTATTCGAGTTAAACTGAAACCCGAATAAGCTAAACTTCCAAGCCTGATACCCGGCCCTATTAACTACTCGAGCGTAATGTGTCAACCCGAATAACCTATAAAAGTATATCAACCTGAAAAACCTGACCCTAATAATCTTAAACGGGTACAAGTCGGGTAGAGTTTTGCGGGTTCGAGTATTTTTGATAGCCCTAGTCGTATGTACAAGTTAAGTTAATGGCCCTTTTAGCAAGCCCATTTTCAAAACAATGTAAATCAATGACTCTTTTTTGGGCCTATATTAAAAACTGAGTATAACGATATCTAGCGAAAAAATTACGCAAAAAAGTATTGTTTGATTTGTAAACACATAACTCTTGGTCAGTATACAAAGTGCTTAGTTTTGAGACTGTATACACATTTATATAGACAGAACTTTAATCGGGCTAGGGAGGGTGATAGCCCCCCGAAATTTTGGTCCAGTAATGTGTGGTGTTAATGTATGATGTTTTAGTGATAATCTATGATAATGTATGGACCTCCTAGGATTAGGCAACCAGTCGCTCCCGATTATCATTTTAATCATTATTTCATGTAACTAGTTCTCTATCTGTTCGATGGACGGTTTTTTACTAGGTGAATGAAATAGTAAAACTGTGTTTAAGATTTAATATACACTAACTATAGCATAATGCACACACTTTTTGACATGTAATATTAAATAAGACAACTTTGCGAAGGGTAATATTATAATATTTCCCATTATTCTTTTATCATTACCTCTTTTGCATTCTCAAAGTGTGGATTTTTTGAAATTATAATGAGTCATAAAAGAATAACGTCAAGTTTTTGTTACATGTTTGAGAATGCATATATAATTAGAGTAAGAGTATATATGAAATCAATGAAAAAATAAATAAACAAATAAGAGTCAGGTCCATAACATTACAAAACCAATTCTATGTATTGAATTTAAAAACATTATAACAGAAAAATAACTAGGAATTAATATAATGTCCAAACATTATCTATCCTTGATGGCGTTTTAATAGCAAACGAGACGATGGAGTACTTGAAGAAAAGAAGGAAAAAGGGTCTTATATTAAAAGTTGACTTCGAAAATGCATATGATATCATTAATTGGAGCTTCCTATTAAACATAATGAATATGATGGGGTTTGGGGTAAATGGTGTAAATAGGTGGAGGTATGTCTACGGTCCTCGTGTATGTCGATTCTTGTTAATAGATCGCCAACGGAAGAATTTGGTTTAGAGAGGGGTGTGAGACAAGGAGACCCTTTGTCACCGTTTCTTTTCATTTTGGCGGTGGAAGGATTAAACGCGATTGTTAGCGAAGCTGTGGAAAATAACATTTTTAGAGGAGTTAAAGTATGTGCAAATAATGTTACGGTTTCTCATTTACAATATGCAGATGATACCATATTCTTCGGTGAATGGAATAAAGAGAACGCTAAGGCTCTTATGTGTATTTTAAAGTGTTTTGAAGAGGTGTCTGAGTTACGGGTTAATTATAACAAAAGTAAGTTATACGGTATTGGGGTTAATTAGGTGGAGTTTTCGGATATGGCGAGTTGGATGGGATGCGGTGTCGGGGAATTCCCTTTTACGTACTTGAGATTACCGATTGGTGAGAACATGAGGTGGATAAATGCGTGGAATCTTGTTAAAGATAAATTCGAGAATCGGTAGGCCGATTGGAAACAAAAACGATGTCGTTAGGGGGACGTTTAACATTGGTAAATCGGTTCTAGGTAGCTTGCCATTGTACTATTTTTTGATATTTCGTGTGCCTTAGAGTGTGTTGAAACATCTTGAGAGAATCAGGAAAAATTTCTTCTGGGGTGGGGTTGGGGTTGGGGATGGGAAAAAGTTATCTTGGGTCAAATGGGATACGTTACTAGCATCATATGGGGTGGGGGTCAAATATTGGGTCGTTGCGGTCTAAAAACTTAGCTCTATTGGGTAAATGTTGGTGGAGATTTAGGATGGAGGGTGGAAGTCTATGGGTTAGGGTGATTAAAAGCATTCATGGTGTTAGAGGCGGGTTAGATGTCAAGAGGGACGGGGTTGGGATGGGTGAGGGTTATGGTAACGGGGTGTGGCAGGATATTGTAAGGGTAGGAGAAGAGTTGGAGGGGATGGAGATAGAGTTTACATCGTCTTGTTTAGGCGTTTTGGGGGACGTGAACGATATTAGCTTTTGGGTAGATAGATGGGTTGATGATCGAAGACTTTGTGATAGATTCTCGAGGTTGTTTCATCTTGATAGGTTTAAAGAGGGTAGTGTGTGGGATAAGGGGTCGTGGGTAAACGGTGCATGGGTTTGGAAATGGGAATGGGTGAGGAGTATTAAGGGTAGAGTTTGTAGAGAGTTAGAGGATCTAGGAAGGGCTTTGCAAAATGTTGTTATTTCAAATTATTGTAGGGATAGATGGTGGTGGACGCTATTTGATGACAGGGTATTCAAGGTTAAAGATTTTTCAAGATTGATCGAAGAGAAGATCTTACATGTGGAAAGTGGAGCTCAAGAAACGCTTTGGAACAAGTTGGTGCCAAAAAAGGTAAACATCTTCGTGTGGAGAGCATTGAAAGGAAGACTTCTGGTTCGAGAGGAGCTTGATAAAAGAGGTATTGATTTGGATTCGGTTCTTTGCCCAAGTTGTACTAATGCGGTGGAATCATGTGCTCATAGTTTGGTCACTTGTGATCTTGCTATGGGTGTATCAATGTATGGGATAAGGTCTTTAGTTGGTGGAAGACGGGGTGCGTCAATGCTTTCTCCATTGGTGAATATTTTTCATCATACGGGAACGTTAATGTACCTTGTAATATTGTTTGTGTTTGGCAAGCGGTTATTTAAACTTTCGGTTATTTTATTTGGAAAGAAAGAAATGCTCGCGTGTTTGGCAACAAGATCTCAAGTACTAATAAAATTGTTCAAGACATTCAATTAAAAAGCTACGAGTGGATTGTGCGAAGGTCGAAAAAGTATAAAGAGATAGATTGGCAACAATGGTTACGGGACCCCATTAATGTTCGTATACAGCAACTGCTTCGGTGTTTGTTCATTTAGGTATAAATATTTCTATGTCTGACTTCTGTGTGGCCTACATTTCCTAGTGTCTGTGGATTCTGCAGTTTTAACTTCTTATGGTTGGTCGTGATTACACAATTGGTTTCTGCTGCAATGTCAATGGTTGTTAATCATTTGCTTTGCAATTTGAGTGAATCAATTTCATGTGAGATATTTTTCTTCGTGGGCCTAGTCTTTCATGTTGCAGCAAGGTTGATTAGTATAGTGAGATATGTACAATATAGTAAGCAGTGTCTCAAATTTAGTTCTTTTAGTGTGTTTCTAGTCTAAGTATGTGGTTGTATTTTTGTGTTTTTGGGTCCCTCCTTCTTTTAATTATCTTGTTTAATCGAGGAGGGATGCCGTGTATTGTTTTTTTCCCGTTTGGGGTTCTTTATTTAATGTTGTCTTTCTAAGAAAAATTATTTATCAAATTCAGTTCACTTATAAGTTACCATCACTTAATTGATCCTCATTTACATATCATTAGGCATGTTCCATCAACGGGCAAATCATTGTAACAAATATGATCACATCGAAAGTCTGTATGTTTTTTATGGATTTGAAACCCAAAAAACCATCCTTTATCAAGTTGCCACTGAAACTGCTGGAAACGCACAACTTTTGGAAACCCAAAAAAGCCATGCTTCTCCATTCACCATGTCCTTTTGGAAGCGCATAAGTTTTTCACGTGGTAATTGAGTTGGTTTAAACTTGAGTTCCACAAGTTGTTTTTTATTTTCGTATACATTAAATGTTCTGTAAGCAAAAGTACTAACATGGACATCTTTATTGGTACTAATTATACTCAAGTTGAAAACTCCCAATTCAGGATTGCGCGTAAAACCGCCAATCCTCTGTAAAATAGTTTGAAGAGTAGCATTCGTATAGAGTTTAATGGTAGTGTTGTTTACCATATTGTAGTTGACGCAGAGAGACTCAATGTCAAATTTTTTCACCTCTACCTTAGTTGTACTTACACTAGAACAAAAAGTGGATTTGGCTACACCGAATATGTGTGACGATATACATATAGTCACACATGTTATTTCGGCCGTGTGTGACTAAAGGTCGCGCGACCATAGGTACCCTATGGTCACGTGTTTGACTTTTTTTTAGTCTCTATTGCAAAAGAGTAACCAAAACCGTAACATGTGTGACTAATTAGGTACAAATTTTGTTGGATTAATCCGTATTAGTGACCATAAACACTGTATAGTGATGAGTGTCTAAATACTCATCATTTTTGTACAATCTAAACTGCAAAATCATCTGAAAACACTCAGAAACACATCAAAATGATCAAAATATCACAAATCAGTGTTTTATGTGTTTTAAATGCAAAAATATCAAAATCAGATGAAAAATGATTCAAGTTTGCAAAATTGGCAGTTTTAGTCCCCCAAGTTTTAAAAGTTGTCAAATCTAGTCCCTGAAATTCAAAAATGTGGAATTCTATCATTCAAGGCCCCTGAAATATTCTAAGTTGTTAAAATTGGTCCTTGAATGAGTTTTTGGTCAAATGGCATAAAAGGTCCTTAAATTTTTTAAAATTGCAAAATTAGTCCTTGGACCTTTTAAAATGGAATTTATGCAAAAAGGATCCTTGTACTATCAAAGTTTGTCAAAATTGGTCCTTGTGATAAGTTTGGAATAGTGGCATTTTCAGTCCTTGAGTTTGGTGAAATTACATTTTTGGTCCTTGTTATCTAGTTAAACTAAACGGACACCTTATAATATCCAAAGCCCAAATCCACCACCCTAGCCCAACTCCCCTTGACCCGGCCCTTTGTATTATTACCCACCGGTCAACAGAAGTCAAATCCACCCCCACGCGCGCCTAAACCCACCTTCACTGTAGCTCTCCCTCTCCACCCCTGTAACACCAAAACCAGGCATGGTTTTCCAACCTTTTCAACTCCCCTCTCCATACTTTGTCCCCTCCACCTCCACTAACACCCAAGACTCTTAATTGACTCAAACCCACCCTCATTAATGTCTAAAACCTGCTCAAGAATTTTGGCGCCAAAATGACACTTGGACGGTTTTGATGATTTTATGCAATCCAATGGCTGGAAAATGGTGGGAAAGATTCAGAGGTCAAGGAGAAGTCCTAAAAGTCTATAAAGAGGAGCTAAGAGACAATGTATCTATCTATCTAGTATAATTTTAGTTTTCCATTGTCGTTTTTATTTTTCTCAAAATCTCAGTGTAATTTAAGCTTTCCTAGTACTTTGTTTAAGTTAATCCAAGTATTTGTGAACTACTTTCAGTTTTAATATCAAGTTTTAAGTTCTTATTTCAATTTATGCAGTTTTTATTGAAAAATCTCACAATGTGTTAATGTTGTTGTTAGTTGTTGATAAGGACTGAAATAGCTCATGTAAGCTCCCAAAAAGCTTATTCAAGCTTTTAGAGACCTTAAAATTCAAGTTTAGAAGTTAAACAGAAAAATCACAAAAATACAAATTAAATAGTTTAAAATTCAAAAATCACTTGGAAATGGTGTATACAGCTGGAGCAGGGTGAATTGTGGATGGCCTTGGGTTAGAAGCTTAGTGGTAAGCTAATAGGGGTGTTCATTGGTTCTTGATCTCAGTTTTGAGCTTGGAAGCTTTTGTAAGCCTTTTTAATCATTCTTGCATTTCACTGTTGTAATTGTTCATTAGTTTAAATTTCTGTTTCTTTGTGTTAATTAGTCTTAGTTAAGTAAAATTAATCAGTAAAATCAGTAGGTTGTTCTTTGAAATTGGTATTTAGCAAAAATCTCTTTTTGACAGTTAATAGTGCATCATTGTCATTTCTGATTTTGATGTTGTTTTGGTTGTTGTTTTAGGTGTCATTAGTCCTAATAAGTAATGCTATAAGGTCTGCAATAACTTTCATGGTTTGAATTTGTGATTTGATTTGAAAAATTCCAAAACAGTTGCTTAAAGGGTGTTTGGATTTACCTGTCTAAACTCTTAAAAGTCTTGTTTGTATTGTTTGTTGGTGCTTGCTTTGTGTCATATACACACCTAATATCTCAATCAAGTAAATAAAACCAGTGGTAATTGGGTGAAAAGTCAAAACTAGCTTTGGATCAAATTGTGTGTCCACTGTGTGAATTTCATGATTCATGATCATGATTTTGTGTTAGTAAGTTGTTGGTGTTGCTCAATTTAGTCTTAACAAACCTTACTACATCATATTCAGTGCATAGAATCAAATCAAAGTTCATTTTAGTCAACTCTCTTGGTTTTGAACAAAAGTCAAATTTTCATTTGGGTCGTTTTTTAATAAAATAGATCTTTTTATTGTGTGTTTATTAGAGAGATTCAGCTTATAAGCTTTTGGATTATCAAAGTCTAGTTGCTATACAAAAATAGAAAAATGTTAGTTCACTTCTGTCTAGCTTATTAAGTGCTTTTTAATTGGCTTATTTGTGGTACCTGTTTGAAAACACTGCCCTGTGCACAGTGAATAGGTCCATATTGATAAGCTTGCACAGAGCTTATTAGTGGGTCAAATCTTGTGAACTTTGTTTCTTTGGAAAGCCAACCTGGTCATCTTGAAGTCTCAAGCTTAAGTTTTCATTTTGAAGCTTGTTGGCTAGGGCTGCAAGTAGCTTAAAGCTTGTCCCATTTCTGTTTTAATCATAAGTGCTTATTGTCTTCATAATAGCTTTTCAGTATGCTTCTCTGTATCTCTTAGCTTCATTTCAGTTCATATAGCTTGTTTGCATCTTATTTGAACTTTTGTTTCAGCTGTTGAGCTTGTTTGAGTTTATTCCATCAAAATAAGCTCTTTATCATCACTGTTGGGATATTAAGCTTGTCAAACTGCTTATTTGTAGTTTGTGAAATTTTTGTCTTTGTTAAAGTTTCATAAAATCAGTAGTAAAGTAGTCTTCAAAAAGAAAATCCAGAAAAAGATCAATTAAAAATCAGTGATAGTGTTTATTTAATATTTCCTAGCTTTTTGATTTTTCTTTTTAGCTTTTTAATAAGCAAATCTTGTTTTTCTATTTTTCTTTGTTTTCTGTCATCATATAGTATTTTTAGAAAAAGTTTCATAATTTTCCTAATCTTTTTAGTATTTATTATAATTTTAAATAGTTAAAAATAGTAATTAATTGGTAATAAATAATTAAAAAGCATAAAAAATATCTTTTCAGTTTTAAAATTAGTTTTATCATATTTTAGATTTTTCTAAGTTATAATTTCATTTTTCTAGGTTAATTTTGCATTTTCTTATATTTTAGTGCATTTTAAATACTTAATAAATAGTTTTTAATTAATAATAATTAAATAAATAGTTGTAAAAAAAATTGTCCTTTTCTAAAAATTTTCTTTTATATTTAGGATTGTAGAAATGTATTTTTCATATCCGTAGGTATTTTCCTTCTTTATTTTCACGTTTTATTTTGTACGTTTACGTAATTTTATTTAAACGTATGTTTTAGGTTTTAAACGTTCATCATTTTAAATATAGTGATAGCGTTTATTTAATATATTTTATCTTTTTAATCTTCTTAATTTGTATTTAAGTCGCTTTAATTTATAAACTTTTTCAGTAGTGTAATATTCAATCCAAATCCTTACTGATCACTATCCTTAGTGATCATTCTATCGTCTGATCAAGTGTTTGCACACCATTGAGTCTCCATGGGACTAAACGACCCGGGAATTCATTCTATTCTCCAGGACTTCATTGCATTTGTGCTTAAGCTGTTTTAAGTCTGTTACGGTTGGCCATTCACAAGTGGCCAGCTTGTGTGATTAGACTTGACGGTTTCGCACAGATCATATAGTCACACAAAGCATGTTTGTTTTGGGTATTTAGTCACATACAATTAAGCATAAAGTGCAAAAAGTGTTAATAAGTGTGACCATATGTTGTTTAAGGTGAAGAAATATGTCTTTTGTGTGACTATTGATCATCTAATGGCCACTTGAATTTTATGTTTGTGTGGCCTTTTCTAACATTTAGTCACACAAAGCATGTTTGTTTTGGGTATTTAGTCACATACAATTAATCATAAAGTGGCTAAAAGTGTTAATAAGTGTGACCATATGGTGTTTCAAGTGAAGAAAGGTGTCTTTTGTGTGACTATTGATCATCCAATGGCCACATGAATTTTATGTTTGTGTGGCCTTTTCTAACATTTAGTCACACAAATCATGTTAGTTTTGGGTATTTAGTCACATACAATTAACCATAAAGTGGCTAAAAGTGTTAATAAGTGTGACCATATGATGTTTTAAGTGAAAAATGTGTGTTTTGTGTGACTATTGATCATCCAATGGCCACTTGAATTTTATGTTTGTGTGGCCTTTTCTAACATTTAGTCACACAAAGCACGTTTCTTTTGGGTATTTAGTCACATCCAATTAATCATAAAGTGGCCAAAAGTGTTAATAAGTGTGACCATATGGTGTTTTAAGTGAAGAAATGTGTGTTTTGTGTGACTATTGCTCATCCAATGGCCACATGAAATTTATGTTTGTGTGGCCTTTTCTAACATTTAGTCACACAAAGCATGTTTCTTTTGGGTATTTAGTCACATG